>JAQJVL010001438.1:0-188067 GCA_035578905.1 Stictocephala bisonia | reverse complement strand
AATCAAAAATTTTACAAGGAACTAGTAACCTTTATAAAAAATTTACAAGGAACAATAACCATTATAAAAAATGTAAAAGGGAACAGTAACCATTATAAAAAAAGTACAAGGAACTATACCATATCAAAAATGTACAAGAAACTAGTAACCATTATCAAAAATCATATCGAAATTAAATCGTATTACCAAGAGAATAAAAAAAAAGAAAAAAAACCATATGAATATGAGTCAGTAGCTACTTGGCTGAAATACAATTTAAGTCGCCTAGTGAACCAAAAATGTAGATACCTAAATATCAGACACTGGTCTCACTTTGACAAATATTCATCTGTCTTATTTTTATGTAACTAAGGGCTTTATTATCTGATCAAACTAGTTGATTACAAATACAAAATTTATTGACACAAAAAGGTAACCTATTGATAATTTTCATGATACTAAATAATACATAAATCTTCTATCCTAGGTAAAGTATAATACAATAGCACTACCTTGTATATGACTTGTTATTTTCCGAATAATATTATTTAGTTTTTCTTTTAATATACATATATAAAAAAATAAAATAAGCAAAAGATTTTAAATAGTAAAATCCCTCATTTGAAAATTATATAAGAAAATTAAACATTTAAATAAACATATTTTCATAACATTTTATTTTAATATGTTCATGAATTGTATAACCAAACTATAATACATAAACCTTCTTTTTTAAAATCAGAATCAGCATCTAAAATTTACAAAGTACAAATTAAAAAAAAATAGCAGATAATTATTTGGTGAACGTTTATTTCTAAAGTCATATTCTGGATTTGTATGACATTGTCCATTAGCTATTAAGACCAACTAACGCCCTTTTCCATGCCAAACTAATGACAATATAATGTGATTGGACCAATGTACTAAAAAAAACTAGAAATTTAAATTTGTCTACAATAATATAGAATTAAAAAAAATAATTTTACTTCATAATTAATTAATTTAAAATAGTGAATCCTTCATCAATTACCAGAATATAATTTGTTTTAAAACACTGCCCTGTGTTACAACATTATAATATCAATTTAAAATTAAAAAAAACTTGTTCGTGTCTAGTACTTGTTTGAAGCTTGACAAAGTAAATGAACTACAATTATTATTCTAAGTAACTAAAAGCCATCCATCTTTTTATAAAATGCGCAATCCGTTAAAAAATATCTTAAATAAATTTTATGTAAAAAAAATCTGTTTATGATAACATTAATATAGTTTTAAAATATACTATTTATAATTTATTACAGTGTATACTCTACACTAACTTAAAAAATGACATTATTTGAACGTAATATCCAAATTTGAACGATTTTTAAAAAGAAATTCAAAATTATATAAACCTCTTAATGAAGCCCAACGGAAATATAAGATTTATTGCACTAACAAGTTTTATCTAGAATTTCACGAGCATTGTTAGGTCACTAAAAATGTTATGGCAAATTGATTCTGAAAATTGTCAGAGAAAATTTTTCTTAGCGGGTTTCTAATCATTTTAATGTAATTGAAGTAATACGTGTTTGATTTTTTTTAACATTGAGTATCAATACATTTTCCTTCAAATATTATCTAAAATAAAATGTCTCGAAAGAAGTGAGTGCTTTTCTTATAATCATTATACTTCCTATATTTAGCTCTGAAAAAGTAAACTACCTGTAATAAGGTTTCTCCCCCCCTCTTTTTCCTTTTCACAACGAGTTAAAACCAAATTTTTTAGTTGAAAATATAATTTTTTTGCTGTTTTGTATATGTAGTTATTATAGAATAGCATTCATATATTTGGAAAGAATTTATTTTTATAATATTTTATTACTAATTTAAAATTTTTCAAAATGAACCCTATATATACTTTTATAACAACTTTAATAAGAAACGTGTTTCCATAGTTTTCTCCTCCTTTAAGTCATGGTGGAGGAACACACAGAGGGCTGAATAAATTACCTTACACAGAGTATTCCATTTATCTTTCAGGTGACATTTTCTTTTCGAGTCTATTATTTACAGAGCGTGTCCCTTAGGAAACACATAGTGTTTAACTGTCTGTACTAAATTAATGCTTATTGTAATTTAACTTCTACATATATTAAAAAGAATGCAAATCTCTGATAATACAGATTTTGAATTGTTTAATTTATTTAGAACTTAATAATATAATAAAATAAATTGTATTACGATATACCGAGCAATAATTAAATGTAAAATTAATACAAATTTAAAACAGTAAAATTGAATTATAAATGCATTACAACGTTACAAAGAAATTAATTTTATAATTTACCTTTGTGGATTTTTACCAAAAAAATTTAACTTGCAGTTTTATTTAAGACAATCATAATGTTTTTTTAAATGTAAATTAAATATTATATAATTTACAACGTTGCATTAAGTCAGTTTACATTTTACTTCTTTGGAAATAGGCAAAAAGTATATAAATACCCTACTTACATTAATTACGTGTAATGTGCTTTCTTCTTAATCCCAGAGGGATACAAACCCTCAATATTTATTTAAGGTAGGTTTATTAATATGGTTAAAAATTTAAATTGATTTAATTATTCGAAACAAAACATGTTTCATTATATTTGATGATTTTTATTAAAGTTGTTTTAAAATATCCAACAAACTCTAATGTACATTTATTATTTCATACATAGACTTCTAATTGATAATTTACCATATAATAAATAGGTTTATTAAAAAAAATTACATATATAACATATTTTTTTTTAAATATTACATATAATAAAACATATAAATATAAATGAATGTAATTTAAATTTTTTGACTAATGTTGTAAAACAGTTTTATCCCTGTTACAAAGTAGCGTTAAAAAACCCATATTATCAAGCAATACTTTAAATGAAATGGAAAAGCAAAAGAAAAATAAATAAATAATTAAAAAAAAATGTTTAAGTTACACAATATGTAACTTTAAGAAGTAATTACAAAAAAAAATAATCACATTCATATTTACGAAAGCTAATTTGAAATAAGCTTTGAAAATTAAACATGAAATAAAATTAATTAAAACGAACTAACATTACTTAAAAAAATTTAAAGGTATTTCTACAAACCACGTAATGTAGAATAAAAAATTATTTATAAAATAAACATACTGATGAAAATAATTTAAGACTAGTGCTATGAAATATTTACTTTTTATATTAATGTACTTTAAAAATTCATTGGATAAAAGCACTGTAAAAATTTACCATACACATGGAAGTTGAGCCCCTCATACTATAAACCTACTTTAACGTTGACTCCTTTCTGAAGTGATGAAATGGTCGTAGCTTAAGAATGAACTTCTTCTTATTAAATTCCCTATAATAAGCCCATAAGTGTTTGCTTTGTTGGGTCCAACAATACGTAGGTGTAAATTTAATTTAAAAATATGCTAAATCTAACATTTTTACTAAAAGAATAATCCTATATTCAACAGAAATATTTATCAAAAAACGAATATTTAGAATTATTTATATTAGGAATATTGTGACTTTATTTCAAGCAAGTAAAAATATTTAGTTAACATAAAAACTTTTTTGTTTTTCAATTACAGTCATTTAGGTAATTTAATAATTTTGTACACGAATGTGTTCAAAAATTGTTTTAGCATATATTTAATATAAAAACACATAATGTGAAGAGCATTAACTATACTTACTTCATAACCATTTGTTTAACAACTAATTTAACTATCTTTTTATAATTTTTAAAACTTTCTAGTGATCATCTTTCTAAAAAAGGGTTTAAAACAGTTTTTATTTCTTCTCAAACATCAGAAATCAAAAGAACACAAAGTATAGTTTTAATAAATATAGTTAAAGACATAACACAAATATAGAAATTAAACAAAAAGCAGGAGGATCTTTTAAAACTGATCTTTCATAATTTTGCATATTGAAATATGTATGATTTGCACTTTGTATGAATAATAGGAGAATCTTAATAGGGGTCAAATAGACAAATTTTTTACAGAAAGAAATATTTAAAAGGGCACAGATTTTGTTTTCTAACTATCTATTTCAGAAAACTTTACCTACAACACTGAGCAACATAAAAACAAAATCATTGTTTAACATAATACTCGTATAATGATTTCACAATGCTTTTTAAATTTTAGCTGAAATTTTGTTGTATCTCAATGGAAATATTTTAAAAAAATAGTTGTGTAATTAAATTGATATTTATTATTTAAATTTAAAGAACTACAATAGTAGTGGTAAATTTAAAAAAAAAAACATTGTAGGAAAATAAAACATAATTGTACTTTTATAACTTTATATCAAAAAAAAAAAAAACTCAATTTTATCATTTTTAAACTAAACATTTTAGCTCTGTAACAATAAGATTAAGTCCTAGATAAACCCCCAAAAATAGACAATTCAATAAACCCAAAAGACAAATGTTATGTGAACATTGTTTCAAAGGTAAAGAAGCCATAATTTAAACAAAAATTAGCAAATGTTATAATTGACTCCTAAAGAAAAAAACCCAAATCGAAATATTCTATCTATTTTTTTTTAAACTAAAACCATAAATATTTTAATATAATGGTTTTTTATTTTAAAATTTTTTTTCTCAGCCCTGAATCCCTATAGTTTGAAAGGGGAATAAATCTGTCTTTAAAATGAAACAATATTTTTATAACATTATAAATAAATAATGCCTTTCTGTTTTTATTTTCCTTTGGTGAAATTGTTATATTTTAAGCAGTAATAAAAATTTCACTAAAAATAATGACACAACGCTTGATGGGTATTCTCTTTACCAACTGATGGCAGAAATAATAAAATTTTAAAAAAACTTTGGGCTAGGAAAGCAATATTTTGGTTTTAAAAATATTGATCACCTTTGACCTTGGGAGGAAGTTTATCTGCAGTCAGAGGTAGTGGGCCCTTTAAACCCCAAAAATGACAGTCTGTAATAATGTTGTTAGAACAGCAAAAAAACTTAAGCCTTCATGACGTTGTGGTCGTAAGCCCTATGTAAATAACGATAGCCTGGATTGTAAATACTTTAATACTTTCAATTTAGTTGTGTAATATGCTTGTTTTTTTTACTAAGAGTTAATTAGAAAAAACGGAAAATAAATTCCATACTTTGCATTAAAATTTTTTTAAAAACATTTATCATGCACAAAATATTATGTAGTTAACTTTTTTCAGTAAAAAATATTTATTTATTGTATAATAAATATTTCCAACCCATCAGTCCTCTTGGTTCAGTATTTTTGACTATTTTTAACCTCCTAATAAAAATTCTTCTGGGCTATACTTTAAAATGTCGATTTGTATTGGAAGTTGACTTAAACAGCTGATAAGGTAACATATCTTCCGGCATCAATTTTGCTGTGACATAACTGTTACATGTTTGTTTTTATATGTGTGTGTGTTATATTTTAATAAACGATGCTGTTAAATCGTGAAAATGAAAAACTAAACGTTTGTTTTCCAAAATATTCGTTTTTTAGCTTGTAGATTAAAATTATGTTTTAAAGCATATTTAAAATGTTGTTATCTCAGTTGGTAAACTCAATAATGAATCTGAAAAGGTTTACCTCTCATATTTACGTTATTAAGCAAAATATAAAAAAAACTGACACAAACAAAAACTTTGATATTAATAAAAAGAAACAAACAATACAGTATTTTTTTAATAACAAAAATTTAAAAAAACTATTATTGGAGTATTTGTTTCATCTTAAAACACTAAATTAAATATCCAGTAGGAAGCGTGATTGAAGAATTATACAGATAAAAACGTTAAAAATAAATATTTTTCATACAAAAAAAACGAAATGATAGAATTTTCCATTAAAAAATTAAGTTGACCAACATATTGCAAAATAGCAGCCGTTTTTTTTTTTTTTATTATTATGTATTTTTAATTGCCTCTAAGAACAAGGTACGTTGTCCCATTGAAAATGTTTTTTTAGACTATGTGTTCCAAGTTTACAATTATGGCGCATTAGATATTTAGGTGTCTACGTAAGAGAACAGAGAGTTTGATTGTTTAATTTTTATATAAAATTTTAAAATACAATTCAGTAGACTTAAAAAAACGATAAGATATGTTTTTAGTTAAAGTAATATTAACCTGTAATTCTTTGTAAATTTTATGATTTAGCAGGTGCTTTAAACATAGGTCAAAGATAAACTGTGTAATAAATGCATCGGAAAGTTAAACTTTAAAGGGTTATAACATGACCTTTAGAACAAATTTATGGATACATACATTTTCTAGGTTACCTACTACAAAATGAGTTGCAAATATAATTCAATACACTATAAGGGACTTGAGTGCTCTAAAGCTTTGAAGTATATTCTGTATAATCTATGTATCAAGCAACCTAATGATATTATAAGAAATAATTAATAGTTTAGATTACATGTTTTTTAAATTATTTAAAAAATATAATTTCAATACACTATAATGGAAATGAGTCCCTCTAAAGCTTTGAAGTGTATTCTGTATAATCAAATGTATAAAGCAACCATTGATACAATAAGTAATAATTAATAGTTTAGATTACATGTTTTTTTTAATATTTTTCAAATGTATTTTTTTACAGTGCACCATACATTTAAAATATTTCTAAAGCATATTCACATATTCATTCGTGACATAAATATCACGCCATTATTTAATATAAATAATAAGAATAGTATTTATAAAGTAAAATTATTTATATTTATCTGAATATAATTTCAACGTAATTTAATCTTACTTAGAAAAAATATGTGTACTAAATAATATTTATCATACACGAAAATATATGGTTAATTGGCGAATATTTTCTTTACCACGTTTTTAGCAAATATGTAATGTATGTATTAATCATATATTTTAAAGATTGATTATTGCGAGTGTTTAAAAAATGTATTTCAAAATTCGTATGAAGAATGTATGTTTAAATAATATTACTTAATACCCCTTTTTTGTTACTTTTTTAACTAATTAATACAATTTAATGGGAATTAACATATTTAATGGCTTCCTTGCAATCATAGCACAACATATAATTTTCTGTGGTTATAGTTTAACCGGGTAGAAATGTTTGTATAGTAAAACCTTTATGTAATATTAAATAAAACACAAGTAATTAAACCAATATACATTATTTCCTGAGTTAAAATTTTATGGCTCAGAATATAAAAATAAAGTCTATTCACCAACTTCTGATTCTGTAAAAACTGGCTTAGTAATATTTATAATACTTCAATAGCCACTTAAGACTAGACAGTTTCGTCATTTTTAAAGATCATTTAATAAGTAAAACAAAGATTTATTGTAAGGGCATTACTTTATGGGTTCAAAATAATTACCCCTTAATTTTGGAGGGAATTGGGGTTGCAAGGGGAAAGACGTATTCCAGTACTTGTCATAAAAAACATATAAATATTATAAAATGTCTGTTTATATGTTCAAATACTTTTTGGGAAAAACACAATTTAAAAATCCCCATTATGATTCTTGCTATCCTAGTATTTATTGACTATTATGACTAGTATTAAGCCCGATGCTGAAAACCCTTATTTTATCGTCATTTTTATTATGTCAATATTTTTAGGCTATAACGTACAAGGTATATTAAATAAATTTTTCTTATTTGTTTTGGACTAAACGAGTATAGCTTTAGTTGACATTTGTTATGGTTTTTTTCTTAAAGTGATTTAAACATAGTTTCACTAAACAAAAATAAAAATATACAAAATTATTACCCAGGTTAAATGGGTTTACAATTTCATATAAATGATGAAATCAACAATTTAGAGTCATTCGGAAAAGTAATAATTCTAAAAAAATTGAGGTTGTTACAACACATAACTAAATAATAAATTTGTTTAACCTAATCTTAAATGGTATATACATTTTATGTGATTATTGTAGAAAAAATGATTTATTTTTCAAAATAACTCAGCCTCGATGGCCGTCTAGTATGAATACTTTACGAAACCCACACGTTGAAAGTTTGATGCCAGAAATATAATACACATAATTTTGAGATCTATTTTTCGCTCCCACATCCATCAAAATTAAGTTAAAAACTATACAATTTAATTAAAGCTGTAATTTGTGACCTTTTGTAGCTCTAAGAAGATGTTAAAAATGTTAGTGCGAAGTGATAAATATATTGCTATCATTTTTCTTCCTAGAACTGATAGTTACATTAGTAAAAATTAAGTTTTACTGATTCATAATATATCATGAAAATACGCGAGTAATATTTAAGTCAACATGGATCAACTATATTTTATCCATCAAATACTTTATTTGTAATGAATTATTTTATGTGATCATTTAAACCAAATTAACAAATACTAATAAGCTTTAGTTTCAAATTGTTATAAAAATTAAGAACGTAAATATCCCTATTTATTGGTATTTCAATATGATATTTTATGAAAATGGGTAAAAATGTATTGCTTCACACAATACGCATAAAAAAATTTCTAATTTTATTATTCTAATGTACCTTTTTATAAAAAAAATTTGTAAATGTATGAATATTTCTTTATTTAAGAAAAATTAATTAATAAATATTTATATTAAAACATTTTTTGGCCGTATACATTATTTAAGCATTTATAGTTGACAGTCTAAATCCATTCTGTTAGCATCCCCCAAAATTTAAATTTGTATTTGTAAAGGATTATTGGTGTTGATAGTTTAAGGAACTTGTAATACCTGTAAGTTTGGAGGATCTCCAATAAAGGCTTTCTCAAAGATATTGCCTCCAGTTTGGGGGCCTTTTGAAGTGCTTTAAAAGGATTAAATTTGTTTGAATGACGATTGACGTAGTTGCTAATTATACTAATGTAACGGGTTAGAAACCATCATCTTTATAAATATTACTTGGGAAAAGCCTGACGAGTAGTAATATGTACTCTTTTTAATTTATAACGATAAGTACTAAATTTTACAGCTAGTAAATTTAAATAATTAATAGTTTATCTTAAAAAAAATTATGTACTACTCATCATGAATCCCCGGGCCCCACTGAAAGTATTTAATTCAATTTGGAATGAACTTGGGTTTTCTATCTTTGAGACGGATAAGAAGAATTCGGGAATTCAATTTCAAGGTAAAAAACTCCTAAAACATTCCTATTATACATAACAATTTATTTTTGAAATCATATATATTAAACATCCGGCAAAAAACAAACACATGAAGCTTTGGTTGTCACTATGAAATAATTAAGGTATTTTTACTACTCTGACATGTTGTCATGAACAACTTATCTACCCACGTTTTGGGTAACTTACAAAACTCTAATGTTCAATGCAGTTGTATACACTATAAAATCCTTTATTAATTGATACGTGTAGGTTAGGAATCAGTTACTTTTAAAAGGTGGTGCGTCACTTATGGGTGGATTCAAAACCCTTTAAATTTTTCCTCTGAAATCTGTACTAAAATGTCTATTCAAATAAATTATTACTTATATGGGTATAATATGTCTCCAGACTGATCCCCAGGAGTTCCTCAGCTAGCATTATACTTTATATGTGGTATAAATGTGTCTCTGATTGATCGCCAGGGAGGTCCTCAGCTAGCATATACTTTATATGTGGTATATATATGTCTCAGATTTATCGCCAGGGAGTTCCACATCTAGTATAGCCATATACTTTTTGTTAAAGTAATATAATTTTTACTTAATATATTTCTTTTATTCAAATAACTACATATTTATTCTGTCATACTATTTACAAAGACGGACAAAAACTTTTATAACTTCTAGGATCTTTTTTGTTAATTCACAACCACGTAATAATAATTTTATTGTTCTAAAAACTGTTCCCAGCTCATTTTTACATCCACTATCCGCTAGGAATCAGATATCGCTGGTTTTATCGCTTTGTCATAACTTTTCACACGGAGAATCCCATTCGGAAAGTAAATCAATAAAGGGATTTACTAGTTTATTTCAAATTAGTAGCCCAACCTTACCTAACTTTAGTTCGTATAAAAAATAGGTATGAAGTAATCAAAAAATAATGGTGTAATTAAACTGAAAATGCATAACCTTAAATAAAATTTCGTTTTCCCAGGATGGTGACTATTTCCAATGTTTATGTTGAATTTTTATAAAGTATTGAAACGTCAAGTTTATGTAGGATTGTTAATAAAGTTTAAAATTTGATATAGGATTTTATTAACGTCTATAGTTTGATGTGGGAAAATTGTTAAATAAACGTCTATAGTTGATATAGGTTTTTAATAAAAGTCTATATTTGATAAGATGTTAATAACGTCTATATTTTGATGAGATTTTTAATAACAATTTATAGTTTGATGTGGATGTTAATAACGTATAAGTTTGAAATGGGAAATTGGGTAATAACGTCATAGTTTGATATAGATTGTTAATAACGTCATATAGTTTAATGTAGGATTGTTAATAACGTCTATAGTTTTTGATATATGATTGTTAATAACGTCTATAGTTTGATGTAGGATTGTTATTAACGTCTATAGTTTGATATATGATTGTTAATAACGTCCTATAGTTTTGATATAGGATTGTTAATAACGCCTATAGTTGGATGTAGGATTGTTAATAACGTCTATAGTTTGATATAGGATTGTTAATAACGTCTAAAGTTGATGTAGGATTGTTAATACGTCTAGAGTTTGATCTAGGATTGTTAATAACGTCTATAGTTTGATATAGGATTGTTAATAACGTCTATAGTTTTGATAATATGATTGTAATAACGTCTATAGTTTGATGTAGGATTGTTATTAACGTCTATAGTTTGATATAGGATTGTTAATATTGTCTATAGTTTTATATGAATTGTTAAATAACGTCTATAGTTGATACAGAATTGTTAATAACGTCTAAATATTGATGTAGGATTGTTAATAACGTCTATAGTTTGATATGGGATATGTTAATAACATCTATAGTTTTGATGTAGGGATTGTTTAATAACGTCTATAGTTTGATATAGGATTGTTAATAACGTCTATAGTTTGATATAGGATTGTTAATAAACGTCTAGAGTTTGATCTAGGATTGTTAATAACGTCTATAGTTTGATATAAAGGATTTTTAATAACTTTTATAGTTTTGATGTGGGAATTGTAAATAAGGTCTAAAGTATTGATGTAGTTTGTTAATAACGTCTATATTTGATATAGGAATGTTAATAACGTCTATAGTTTGATATAGTATTGTTAATAACGTCTATAGTTTGATGTAGGAATGTTAATAACGTCTATAGTTTGATATAGGATTGTTTAATAACGTCTATAAGTTGATGTAGGGATGTTAATAACGTCTAGAGTTTGATCTAGAATTGTTAATATAACGTCTATAGTTTGAGATAGGATTGGTTAATAACTTTTATAGTTTGATGTAGGATTGTTAATAAGGTCTATAGTTTGATGTAGGATTGTTAAAAACGTCTATAGTATGATATAAGAATTGTTAATAACGTCTATAGTTGTGATGTAGGATTGTTAATATTGTCTATAGTTTAGATATAGAATTGTTAATAAGTCTATAGTTTGATAAGATTGTTAATAACGTCTATATATTGATGAAAGGATTTTTAATAACGTCTATAACTGTTTTAAAGGATTGTTAATAACATCTTTATTTTGATATGGAAGTTAAATAACTCAATTTTGATATAGGATTTTTAATAACTCTAGAGTTTGATCTAGGTTTGTTAATAAAGTCTAAGTTTGAAAAAGGGATTGTTAATAACTTTTATAGTTTGATGTAGGATTGTAATAAGGTCTATAGTTTGATGTAGGAATGTTAATAACTCTAAAAATGATAAGAATTTAATAACGTCTATTTTTTGATATAGGATTGAAATATTTCTAGTTTGATAAAAATTTAATAATAACGTCAATAGTTTGATAAAATAATTTTTAAATTTACGTCTATAATTGATTAGGATTGTTAATAAACGTCTATAGTTTATATAGGATAGTAAATAACATTAAAGTTTTGATGTAGGATTGTTAATAATGTCTAGAGTTTGATATGGGATTGTTAATAACGTCTATAGTTTGATATATGATTGTTAATAACGTCTATAGTTTGATATAGGAATTGTAATAACGACTATAGTTTGATGTAGTATTGGTTAATAATGTCTATAGTTTGATATAGGATTGTTAATACCGTCTATAGTTTGATGTAGGCTTGTTAGTAACGTCTATAGTTTGATGTATGGATTGTTAATAACGTCAATAGATTTGATATAAGTATTGTTAATAACGTCTATAGTTTGATATAGGATTGTTAATAACGTCTATAGTTTTGATGTAGGATTGTTAATAACGTCTATAGTTTGATATAGGATTGTTAATAACGTCTATAGTTTTATATAGGATTGTTAATAACGTCCTATAGTTTGATATAGGATTGTTTAATAACGTTTATAGTTTGATATATGATTGTTAAATAACGTCTGTTGTTTGATGTAGGATTGTTAATAACGTCTATAGATTGATTTAGGATTGTTTAATAACGTCTATAGTTTGATGTAGGATTGATAATAACGTCTATAGTTTGATATGGCAGTTGTTAAAAACGTCTAGAGTTTGATCTAGGATTGTTAATAAACGTCTATAGTTTGATGTAGGATTGTTATTAACGTCTATAGTTTGATATATGATTGTTAATAACGTCTATAGTTTGATATAGGATTGTTTAATAACGTCGATAGTTTGATGTAGGATTGTTAATAACGTCCTATAAGTTTGATATAGGATTGTTTAATAACGTCTATAGTTTGATATAAGATTGTTAATAACGTCTATAGTTTGATGTAGGATTGTTTAATAACGTCTACAGTTTGATATAGGATTGTTAATAACGTCTATATTTTGATGTAGGATTGTTAATAACGTCTATAGTTTGATGTAGGTTTGTTAATAACGTCTATAGAGTTTGATATAGGATTGTTAATAACGTCTATAGTTTGATATAGTATTGTTAATAACGTCTATAGTTTGATGTAGGATTGTTAATAACGTCTATAGTTTGATATAGGATTGTTAATAACGTCTATAGTTTGATATAGGATTGTTAATAACGTCTATAGTATGATTTAGGATTGTTAATAACGTTGCTTGCTTTTTTGAACTTCAAAATATCTTATAGTTAAGAAAATTTAAAACCAGCTTATAGTTATATTTAGTTTTGTAGGCTTGATATTATTATATAAAATATATATATTTATTTTATTCCAAAATAGTTCTTAAACCAATAGTCTAATACTGCCACTTAACATAAAAATAGTATAACTCCCCTCAAATTATCATTTAACTTATTGTCTTATAATCGTAGATATACGTTGCTTATGGTAAATATTTATTATGGTATATATTGTTTTTGGTGGTATCCGAAGCTCGAGTGGGTATTTAGGGGTATAAAAAAATGCAACATAAGCAATGAATACTTCACTATAACAATATATATATTTTCTACCTTAAATGAGGCATACATTTATGTGAATGTCCTACTTATGAATAATAAGGTAGCTGAAGAAATATATGAACAATTATTACCATCATTTATTGGATGTATAATTACTTAAACTACAATACTATTTATATATTTAATCTATTTTACAATATTTACTATTAAATTAATGTAAGCCTATTTATAGTATAGTTAACGAGAGTGGCATACTAAACGCGTGTTTGACAGATATGAAAACATGTTTCCTCCAGTGAGATAAAGTATGAAATAAATCATGGTCTCTGGTTCAGTTCATTCATATTTGATGTTCTTATCATGTTTGTTCAAGTATCTTGTGTTTTATGTTTTGCGATAAAACATTCAACATTCAATTTAATCATTTAGTTAATGCATTCAATTTATTTGTACAATATTTAAGCAAAGAGAGATTTTAATAAATGTATAATTTAAGTAGATATACAGTTTTAACTAAGTAAGTTTGCACTACCACTTAGTTAAGAAAGGTTGTTTGGAATATAAGTTTGAAAAACATTTAACATTCTATTAATTTATTAGTTAATGCTTTTAATGTCTTGAACGTTATTTAAGCTAAGAGAGTTTTTAATTAATTTTAGTTTAAGTAGATACGCATTTTTAACCTAGTAAGTTTTCTCTATCAACAGTTATGGAAGGATAGTTAGAATATGTCAGTAAAAAATATACTATAGATTATACTCCTTATTTTAAGAAACGTATATGTAATAGAAAAACTAAAAAAAATATCCATTTTATTAAATATTTTTAAAGAACTTAAAAATATTAAATAGTAAAATGGATCTCAAATCTGTAAAACATTGTGTAAATACAAAACTGGATAAATTTAATTTAGTTGGATTTATAAAATAGTAAAAATAGATATAACCATCTTTTTATTTTAAAAAATAACAATTTTAACTTCTTTTGATTTAAAACTGAGAGGAAATGTGTTTAACTTGATAAAACGTAATAAATGATAACTTACTAAATCATGATATTATACTAGAATAAATTTTAAATTCTTATATATTATTAAACTAATCAGCAACATTTCTAAAATTTGTGTAACAATGTATGGAGTTCAAAAAGTCATATAATATTATAGATAAGCAAACATATATCTAGTGAATAGTGTTTGAGAAAAATATATTTTAAAATAAGGCAAGATACATATCAATAAGACCCTTAACTACTACCCCGATCACATAAAGTCTTCCGTACTTAACCCCTATCACTCAGTCCCTTTAAATCTCCAACATGTGTCTGTTAGAGAATTCAATTTCTGTATCAAGGCCTTAGCCTATCTCTCTACCTCTACTGCCTCCAGCTATCATTTTATAGTCTTCTCTATACGTCTTATATATCTTATGTAAAATAGATTATAAAGCTTAATTATATGTATTTTATCATATTTTCCCCCAAACTACTACGTCATTTTATTTTATATAGTTGAATTATCTACAATTTTATAATAAATACCATTACTATATATTAAATGTAATAGTACAAATAACAAAAACTTCGTTATTAGTATGGCTAGGACCACTTGAATTTTAAATATTAATAGCTAATAAAACATTTACAGTACAATACACAAAAACGTCACACAACACAAATTTATTACAATATAAGCACAAAATGCACAAATATATTACAATACAAGTACAAAATGCATGAATATTATGGTGATCGATTTCGGAGAACCACGCTTACCTTCCTCAGACCAAAGGGAATCACAAAAGAATCCCTCTTTCTATTTTAATCCCTCTGGTCTGAGGAAGGTGAGCGTAGTTCACCGAAATCGATCACCATAATACTCGTGCATTTTGTACTTGATTGTAATATATTTGTGCTTATATTGTATTAAATTTTTGTTGTGTGACGTTTAACTTGTACTGTATATGTACTAACACGTATTATGATAATTAAAAACTATTAATAAAACATTTAAAATACAATTATTATTCCCATTGGTGTTACTTTAACTACGTAAGGATTAAATAAAAAAATATACCTTTTGTCATATCCCATCCACATTATATATAATTCACATTCTTCAACAACCAACCCGCAATGTTAAGTGAATTTTGATTTCTATTTCATATTCGAATATAGCAATACGTATATTATGTATATGGTTAGATAATTATATAAGAGCTATACAAAATTGTTGGTCGATCAAGAAAATTAAAATGTGTTTAACTCATAACTGCGTTTCTTTACGATAAATTGGGTAAAATAAAAATAAAAAACGGGTAATAGTGAATAAAAAATAAGTTTTTGTTTATTCTCAGTGTCTTTCATTTGAGTTTATAAAATATGAGAAATAAAAATGCAGTATGTAGCTATCATTTCTTATGTCATAGGTTTCCCTCATCAATCGTACTTCTTAACAAACTACATGACATTTATGAAAAAGAGGAAGTACAAAGTAATGACTAAATATATTGTAGCCATTATTGTGTAAAAATAGTTTTCTTACTCATTTTCAGCAATAATTCCATACATTATAACAATCAATTCACAAAACCAATGTATGAGAAACTTCTATTTAACGTGCTCCCAATCATCTTGTTTACTTATGTTATAAAATTCTTATTGTTCTTGTTTTATCTAATTACGTAAACAAAAATAGTATAGTTAAAATGTACCCGATAGTGGATTTTTTATCTTTTAGTTTAAAATAAGTAATATCCAATTCCACTTAATCTTTACTTTAGTTCTGAGTTCCATTACGTGGATTGCCAAGTGGCATTCTTAGATTCTATTCAATTCCCTCGGTGAATGCATCTGCAATGCAGTTTGCCTAATAGCATTACCAGATATATTTGATTTGTTTTCATTCGGTTTATTTAGCTGTGTACTTGTCTAAATAATGACGAAAATAAGCATTCTTTATAAGGTAAAGTGAATTCAATTGTACTTTCAATTCATGCATTTAGCATTCATGGTAAAATCCATGAATGACTAAAAGCATGAATTGAAGTACGTATAATAGTTCTTAATAGATATTTACTATAAACTGTATGTCATATTTCGTAAAACGATCTTCAAGAAAATACGTTGTGAATTAAGGATATTATTATAATCGTGTTCTAATTTATTTTGAACAAAAAATGTGTATACCATACTAGAAAGTAAATTTTACTGAAGACCTTAAATTCATTTATTATATTTTAATAAATCAAAAGAACGGATTTCATTTAATAAAATCTTAATGTTTTAATGTAGTAGAGACTGAACTCGTACAAATGAATTCGTCTTATTTATTTATTTCTATTACATTTTTATTTATTTATAACTATTACAAGTTTGTTTATCAATAACTATTACATATGTGTCAAGTTTATTTATTTATAACTATTACATTTTATTACTTAATATAATTGTTCAATATCGAGAACAACATGAAATATAATTTCTAAGTAATTTGATATATGTTTGCATTTAAGTATTTTTAATCTTATTCTATTTAACCTACAAACTACCATTGACCTCTTATCAATTTAATTGTTATTATTTTATGATTATAATCATGAAAAATAAATAAAATAAAAAATACCAAAATAATTTTTACTGAACAAATATTCATACATTTTAATAAAAAAAATAAAGTATACGTATATATAAATATTTATGAAAGCTACGGGTATTTTAAACATTTAACTATAAGGTATTATATTTAATTGTCGTTGACGATAAATTTTAATGACACTATTTTAAACAGTCAGCTCGGATAAATTTAAAAAACATTCAAATTACAGGTAGCAAATATTATATTATTAAACTATAGTAAATATATAAGTGGAGTTTTAAAACTTATAATAGAGCTATAAACACAAATGTAATTACTTGAAATAGTAATATTCAAAGAATGTAATATTTGGATAATTTTAAATTCCCCAGGTAAAATTAACATACAAACTACACAAACGAGACTTTAAGTAAAACAAGGCGTACTTGAAGTATTCCATTTACAGTGAGCTAGCTAGACCACACCGTTTTGTTTTTAAGGATAGCTCAAGTCTGTATAGCCCAGTGGTTTTAATAGGCACTACAGAATAAGGAAGGAAAAATGGTGCTGTTGAAGCTAACTGGAGACATCCGAAGTGAGAGTACACCGTATAGCACTAAATCTAATTAAGGAATAAATGATGCAGCAAAATTGTAGGAAACCTCTGATTTATAGTGAACGAATTTATCTGGTATCAATAAGACGTATTGAAGGAAGCTAGGTTTTTATGGGTGATTATAGGCATATCAATTAAATATATCACTATTATTGTATTTGAATAGTATGGGCCCTGTATATTGAACAATTTACTTGAGCACAAATTTAGCACTTATTTATTACTAGCAGAAAGTACCCGTGCTTCGCTACGGATTATGATTAAGGAACACTTACATTAGGACCTATGTACGGGTTGTGTATTTTCGTCGAGGAACGAAATAATTAATTGTTAGTAACTCGAGTACATCTGCCCGTTGGTTTACCAGAATTAAAGTTGAGAAAATGAGTCTGGCGTATCCAGTCTCACCACGGGGAGGCCGGCAGGTAGAGACCATATTTACAACTTATTTCCAAAAAAAAAAAAAAAAAATAAAAAATATATATATATATATATATATATATAAAACATTTAATTAAAAACACCGGGTAGTTGTATTTGGTAAGGCAGTCACCCTAGCCTCTGCCGAATCAATCACACCGGGTAGTTTTATTTGGTAATGCAGTCACCCTAGCCTCTGCCGAATCAATCACACCGGGTAGTTTTATTTGGTAAGGCAGTCACCCTAGCCTCTGCCGAATCAATCCCACCGGGTGTTTTATTTGGTAAGGCAGTCACCCTAGCCTCTGCCGGAACAGTCTCACCGAATAGTTTAATTTGGTAAGGCAGTCACCCTAGCCTCTGCCGAATCAATCCACAGGGTAGTTTTATTTGGTAAGGCACTGCAGACGTTTGAATGCAAAATGGTAGTCTGAGGGAATAAGAGGAATTCGGGGAATAAAAACAGTTTCTCCTTGACCAACGCCTGTAAATATTGTCACTTCAATAACATGTTTATGCAGAGTTTTCACCTGCAGCCTGGTACCGTTACAGATTTTGGGAGGGTTTAGGTTGCGGAGTAGTATTATTGGAGCACCAACTTTTAGAGAAAGAACATGAGGTGGAATTCCAGAGGGGTTCAGAGTGTGGAGAAACTCCGCTGATAGTGAACAGCGTCTTCTGTCTCAACCACTGAGTCCACAGATTCATACCTCACAACAGTAGAAGGCAATTTTTCTAACAACGAAAGGTTTATTATATTTGCAGAGTCGTTAGTTGGGGTAAGAATCGCCCTCTCTTGCAACCATGTTGGACTATTGTTCTCATTGTCATTTAAGTTAGGATATATCTTGTCAAGCAGTGTCTTCATATCACTAACAGTATGACCAAGATTTTGAGGTATTGCACATTTACCTTCATGATCTTCTAGCAGTTTACCATCACCTATTTGTAAAACTAATGTAGAAAATTCTTCTGCTTTCAAATCTCCATTCAAATGAACTCTCATGTTAACTCTCAAAGACAGGATTTTAATTTTTGGCCATAAGAAGGAAGACTTAAGGCACGCTTTCACCTCATCAGCCCGAGTTCCTCGAGGTATCACGGGCAAGGTTTGCCTGAAGTCTCCAGCCAGCAGAACTGTTACTCCACCCATTAGACGTTTGCAGTTCCTGATGTCTAGAACTGTCCTGTCCAGAGCCTCTATACCTCCTTTGTGGGCCATGGTACACTCGTCCCAAACAATTAATACTGTTTCTTTGAGTACCTGGCCCATATTGCTTTGTCTTGATATGTTGCAAATAGGTGTTTCTGAGTGGTTCAGGTTGAGAGGCAACTTGAAAGCTGAATGAGCCGTCTTCCCACCATCAAGCAGTGTCGCAGCAATGCCAGAGGATGCAACTGTGATGGCAATCTTTTCCTCACTCCTTATTTTTGCTAACAACAAATTGATCAAAAATGTTTTTCCGGTACCACCAGGAGCGTCCAGGAAAAAGAGTTGCCCAGATTCTGAAATAATACTGCAGGTAATTTCTTTGTAAATATTCAGTTGTTCTTCGTTCAGCTTTGGAACATTTACAGCAACCATTTCACAGAGCTGGACTACATCGAAAGAAATTTCTCTGAGGCGTTCCAGGTTGTTAGTGATGGACTCTTGCTCGCGAAGTGGTGTAGGAAGACCATAGTTTTGGAGATGGTTGCCAGACATTGAATACACCAAATCTTCGAGTAAAGCCAAACATTTGTTGTACACAATGTCCATACGCTGTTGCACATCTCCAAACTCTGTCTCCATCGACCTCTTTACGTCATCCGCCAAACTGTCGCGGTGTTTTTCCCATAATGTGAGAGGACTACTTACTTGGCAAAACACCAACATGATGGCAAGTAGTTCGCGGATCTTGGACGGGGAGTCTGAGAGTGAAGCTTCTTCTAGTGTTCGATCCCAGTGAGTGTCGTCTTCGAGCAAACCAAGAGCTGTACATGCAGACTGAAACGTTTGGTGGACCACTCCATTTACGTTCCTAAGATATTCAAATGACGTAGGCCCTTTAACTTCGTGTAGGAGAAGGCGTAGAAAATAGCACTCAGAGTTATTAGGGTGAACAGTATATACCCTGCCTAAAACCTGATCTTTTTTCACCCCGGGATAGCCTGGTACTGATTTCCCTTGCTTTCTTCTACAAAAGGTATTCTTTTTCCATTCGAAATATGACGGAACTTCAGAGTAAAGGAGGGTTCCTGCAAACGCATCGGTTTTGCACAGATCGAAGAAGCCTGTGCATATGGTTCAGATAATAAGTAAATAAATAATTAAGATAAATAAATAAGATATGGTTCTTCACCTTCTCGCTCCATTAAATTATATCCGTAGAAATCAGCTGCAGACACAGTTTTCTTAAGTGCTGTCTTGGTGTTTGGGTCACGCTGAGGGATGTTGATACAATAGCCATTTTCACCACGGCAGAACATGAGAGGATACTGAAGAGAATCATACGCTCGATGTAGCTCACTGATTCTTATCAGTTTGTCTTCCCTACTGTATAGCACAATGTCTCGCTTTTCAAACACCTGGCCTACAATCAAGACAGCAACTTCGTTAGTGGTAGGAGTATTGTAACGTCCCTTGTGAGCACTCGAAGGCTTCTGGTCAGCAGTGATAACTACCAGGAAATCTTGCTGATCTTTGGGAACAGAATCAATAGCAGCTTTGAACTCTTTGATATGTTTGTTATGTTCATGAAGAATTTTTTGGAGCTGGCCTACCAATGCTGGCTTGACATCTTGAAAGTACCCACAGCGAATGTCTCTTTCACGGTTATCATCACCAACAAAATATATCTGAAGGAAAGACGGCTGCTGTTGTGTTCGAGGCATTAGACTCCCTATTCTATGATAAACCTGGCCTTGCACCTTATATGTTGGCATGAAATGGTCTCCTTTTATCTCTTTTGCTCCAAACAACGTCATTTGGAAACAACCGTTGTATTTGCGAATATTATTAAGAAAATGCTCAGCCTCAGGATGGTCGTGAGAAAGAAGGCTATGTAAGGGGTCGGGATATTTTTGAAAGGGAAGCAGTTGAACTTTTCCATTACTGCAACACATTCCGGGGCTTTCGTCTTTCCATTTTAAAGCATGGCAGAAATTGCACTTTTCTCGAGGTCCAAGTTGAACTATTTTATCTGTAGAATATTCAATGTTTGGGTCATACTTAAAACCTGATAGTTTCTTGATTGTCCATGGCAGTAACTTTACTTGTGCACGCCTCTCATTGTACTTTGACGTAGCCTCACGATTAACTTCAGGATGGTTTTTTGAGAACTTCTTTACAGACTTTCTGTTAATCTCGGGGTTGTTCTCGGTATATTTTTTAACAGCCCTTCTGTTTACTTCTGGGTGGCTCTCGGCATATTTTTGAAAAGCCCTTCTGTTTACTTCTGGGTGGCTCTCGTCATATTTTTGAACAGCCCCCCTGTGCACTTCAGGCTGGCTCTCAGCATATTTTTTAACAGCCTTTCAATGCATTTCAGGGTGGCTCTCCGTATTTTTAGCGACAGACTCCCTAACCTGCTTTTTTCGGATGGAATCAGTGAATCTTTTCCTTCGTTTTCTACCTCTAGATTTTTGAGGTGAGATCACTGTTACGATTGATTCGTCCAAACTCATGTCTAAGGGAGTTTCAAGGTTTGATAGGATGGGCTGAGAAGAGCCTGGTTGGACTGCAACAGGTTCATAGACACAAAGGGAAGATGGGCCAGGTTTGGATGTAATAGGGTCGGTGGGCATAGATTCAGAAAAACCAGGTTGGGATTTTAATGTTGAGGCATAAGATTTTGAGGTATGTAGACTGTTTTGAAAATAATTTGGTACATAAGGTTGTTTGCAAGGTATAAGAACGTCAAAGTGCCCTGCCATGTCATAACCAGAGAACTTAAGTCTTTTTATTTCCTGAACCTCATCCCCATAACAGGCTAAGAGTTTTCTGTCACGAAAGAGCTCGAACTTATAAGGAAAGACCTCTGCTGCAACCATGAGCTCACAAAAGGTTCCATAGAAGTAAGGCTGTGACATGTCGGCGATGTACTGACGTTTAGTTCTGTAAGGGACTTTATTTATGGTCAAGGTGTAAGGCTTAAGTCTGCGCCAGTTGTTGGACACGTGACGCACAATGTCAGCGCGCACTCGGAGTGTTAGTGAAGCTGTACAGTGGACCAGATAAGATAAAGAGGAGAAAAGGCAAGCCCCGTCCCCAGTGATCTTTATGAAATGGTGAGGTACTGCCACACCATCAATATCGAATGTTTCAATAACCATTGTCGTGCAACTGTTCAGAAAAAGTATTAAGATGAATAAAGAAAAATTTAGCTTTGTGTTTTAGAAGAAGAAGATGAAGTGAAAAGGTTCAAACCCAAGCAGATGATCTAGAATTGAAGCAAGCAGTAAGTAAAAGAAGCAAATAGTTAACAGAATAAAATACCAATATAAACTCATGTAGTAAGGGAACACCCTACCCAAAGTGGAGTGGCCGGAGTTGTAACTACAGAGTTATGTCAACTGTATCAAGTTTGAACCAGGAGAACTATTAAGAATGTCAGAGTTATGATATGAAAAAATGTAAAAAAATGATGGTATGAAAGGATGTGAGGCAATCGAATACTATGGTAGCAAATAGTGGGGCAAAAGAAAATATTTAAGAAAAAGTAGGTAGTATTCAGAAGCAATAAGCAATGGACAGAACTGAACAAACAGCAAAGCAGTATTCAGGTCAAAAGTGTGTACTGGACTGATTTGAGCCGAGCCGTACTGCGGTGCGGTGCTGGTGAGGTGCGGGGAGTGGGAGGGAGGGTAGAGGTCAACTGATAAGAACCGGCCTTCTAGTGAACAGCCAAGACTGCTATCGCTAATTTACAATCAGCCGAAGAATCATAGTATCAAGTTTATTTGTGATCTGTTGTCTAGGTTTAGAAAATATACAACAATCGTCAAGTATCGAGTTTTTTGCTGTTTGGTTTGAAACGTGATTGAAATGTTTTTTTTTATAAGTACTTATGCAAAGTATAAAGAGTTATAGTGCCGAGCAGAACCAAACTTGTAAAATTTTTATTACAGTTCATTTAAGACCTAAAAGAAAGCTTAGCACCAATTTTAGTTGCGATCTGCTTTGTAAGTTCAGAAAAAATGTCCCAGAATTCATATTAGACCTAAAAGGAAGTTTAACACCAAATTTTCTTCTAATCTAATGTTTAAGTTCAGAAAATTCGAAAATTAAACGTCGCGTTTCACGCAGTTTGTTCGAGAACGCAATTTAATTTTTTGAAACAGTTTCTCAGAGAGCACCTACAACTCTAGAGAAAGCTACATACCAATTTGCATTCGAATCCGTTCCTTAATCATAATCCGTAGCGAAGCACGGGTACTTTCTGCTAGTTCTTTATAGTGTTGAAATGACCCGAACTTTGTGAAAACTTTTTTTCTAGAGTTCATCTAAGACCTAAAAGGAAGCTTGGTACCAAGTTTTGTTGTAATGTGATTTGTAGGTTCACAAAAAATACATAAATTTAAAAGTCGCGTTTTTCGCGGTTTGGTCGCGAACCTGATTGAATTTTTTGAAACCGTTTCTTAGAGAGCACCTACTACCCTAGAGGAAGCTACGTACCAAGTTTCATACGAATCCGTTCGGTGGTTTTTGAGATTTCGTGTTTAGTCAGTCAGTGAGTGAGTGAGTTCTTTATAGTGCTGAAATGACCCGAACTTTGTGAAAACGTTTTTCTAGAGTTCACCTAAGACCTAAAAGGAAGCTTCGTACCAAGTTTTGTTGCAATGTGATTTGTAGGTTCACAAAAAATACATAAATTTAAAAGTCGCGTTTTTCGCGGTTTGGTCGCGAACCTGATTGAATTTTTTGAAACCGTTTCTTAACGAGCACCTACTACCCTAGAGGAAGCTACGTACCAAGTTTCATACGAATCCGTTCGGTGGTTTTTGAGATTTCGTGTTTAGTCAGTCAGTGAGTGAGTGAGTGGTATTTGGCTTATATATGTATAGATTACATTCTAAATTTGGCTAATCTATAAGCTAATAGAATTTTGAATATTTTATTTTTGGTTCTTAGGCAGGACAAAACTCTAAATATCTCTTTAATAATGTTCTCTACAATTCAGTACATGGTACACAGGAGATTCAGTTCAGCGTAATCATCACGTAAAATACCTATATATTGAGGGTAAATCTATTAAAATTAATTCGTGTTACAAGTTTACAGAAAATTAAATAAACGTTTAATGACTATAAAACGCTTGAATAGTCATTCAGTTGATAAAGGAGATTAAAAAAATACTTTAGAAACAATTTTTTTCTGAAGCCTTAACTTTATTTATTAAATTAATAGAATATGGTCATTGTAGATTTTCAACGAATGTGGATCGGTACACTTAAGTTTTCCCATGATTTACAAATGAAATTGCATGACACTCTGTTCCTCATTATTATATTGCTAAGAAAAAGAAGTGGGATTTAGTAATAAGCCTCAGTTATGAAGTGGATAGCTTAGTGTCTGATGTTGAGATACTGCCAGCCTCACTTTCAAAATAGCAAAATGCCTCATCAAAATTGAACAAATTAACATAAATTAAAAAAACAATAATGTTTATGGAACAATGTTATACCACAATTATTGTATAATAAATCAGGACGTAATGTTCTACTATTTAAAACCATATATATATATATATATATATATATATATATATATATATATATATATATATATATATATATATATATATATAAAAGTTAATGCCTATATTTTATATGATGAAAAGAAAAATAACACCAGCAATCATTGTTTTCACATATTTTCATAATTATAACATAATAAGCATAAATAAAAATAATAACAATAAATTATTTTTTTACATATTGATAAGATTATTAGGATCAAGTCCGTTATATAGTTTATCATAGACATATTTGATACGTGTTGACAAAAATTAACGTTTTTAATAATTTATTAAACGTATCATAAATATTTTATCTGTTATTTATACTATGTATAAAAATGAAAGCCCATATTTGTAATATCCTGCTTATGAGTATTTTTAATCTATACTATTAGGCATTGCTAATATAAAAACAATATCTTTCTAATTTTAAAAGAATATAAATAAATAATAACATTCATAATACTATAATTGTTATGACAATTTAGTATTATACATTTGACCATATTTTAGATAGTAAGTATATATATGCTTGAATTTTTGCTTTTACACTAAATAAATGGTTAAATAATGTGCCATCTAGGAGGAAACTTAACATGGAAGAACTTGCTAAACAAAAGGATTTACCTCCCAGCTGCCATCTTGATCACGTAAAGTCTACTTCTCTATTGTTAAATCTTATCCTTTACATTTCTTCATCCTTTCAGATCTTAACGTGTGTATGTCACACAAAATAATTTCGTTTTCAGCTCCATATTGCATATCTTTGTTTGCTGCCTGCAGCCATCCTTTATGGCTTTTCGATGTTCTCTTTATAGATTCAAACAATAATAAATAGATTTAAGTATTTTATACTTTAGGATTAAACTTATACTAATCGGAAGCCATTTTATGAATGTTAAATTTAGCATATTTAAAAATACATTTTATGAGAATATCTGAAATTATACATGTCTAAATGGATTAAATTATTTTTACAAGTAAATATCATTTATAAATAATATGTACAGTAATATCTGAATCCACACATTTGTATGTATAGTTATTATACGACCACATAAACAGATAGGTATGGAAAGTTGCAAAACTGTGATAGTACTTGTAAAAAAATATGTATTTTAGAAATGAAAGCATATTATATGCATAGGTATATATATTTTAATGTTTAGTACTTCAGATATGTGGATAAATGGTGCACCGTTCACAAAAAACAAACCTAACATATTTAGGGTTTATTTTGGATTGGTTTAACAAAAACCCCTCTATTACAAGTTTCCTTTAATTTAAAGTTTATATTCCACACATTTCAAAAATTTTGGTGCGATTGAAAGTATACAGCCAATTCCTTAATATTTTAATATATTATTTAATTAATTTCTACAGATATATTTACAAATGTATTAAATGACGTTTAGTTAATTGTTAAATCCACGTATATATGATATTTAGTTAAACCCAATATTTACGTAAAGAATAATTGTTTAGTATAGTGGTGTATTTTTTAGTCCATGAAGTTCTTATATGCATTACACTACACAATCAACTAATCCTTTAAACATTCTTTAACATACATCGAATATATGATGAAGAATCTAGTCCTGGTTCATAGAACTACAGATAAGCAACTTATATTGTGACCTTCTGAAAGCACTAGTGCGGAAGAGTTCCACTGATTGATCGTATTTGAGTGAAAACAGAAGTACCCACTTTCCAAACAGTATTTGAAAACAATAGTAACCATTATTATTGTTATGGTTACCATAAATATGGTTGTCTACATGCTGACAGCGCAGTAGCCTTTCCCTCCCAGTACGTCATTGGCAGCAGTGCCCATTGGTTAGTTCGGTCAATGTTAACAAATTAAGCTTAAAACTAAAAATGAAATTGTTATCTATTGTTGAAATAACAATTAATACTAACAGAAGATGTAAGAATAGTAGCTTAAAGCATAAATATGATTAAAACATGTTTGGTTGTATAGTTAATAACAGTTACAATTTCATTTCAAACTAAACACTGTTGTAGAAGTTGAACTCAGACCGGAGCTGAAGACGGTAGTTAGTCACGCATGTGATATACTGTGGTGTAGTAGTGGGACGTTTCTCCTACGCTGATGAAAACCTTATTTGTGCTATAGATAACACGCAGGTAACACATTGATTGTAATCCCTTTATATATATTCTATCACTATGTTGAGGATGCAATACCTTCTAAGTTTTATTTATTATCACTAAGTTGAGGATGAAAGACTTTTTAAGGTTCATATATTATCACTAAGTTGGGGATGAAGGACCTTCTAAGGTTTATATTTTGTCACTACGTTGAGGACGAAGGACCTTCTAAGGTTTATATATTATCACTTTTTTAAGGATGAAGGACCTTCTAAGGTTTATATATTTTTACTACTTTGAGGATGAGGGACCTTCTAAGGTTTATATATTATCACTATGTTGAGGATGAAGGACCTTCTAAGGTTTTTTCGCTGATACTACTTGACAATTTGCAATCGCTTTTAAGGAAATACACCCGACACGTTTTTATACTGGAACACTTTGGTTTAAGTTAAATATTAGTTTATATTTATTTTATGCTATTTTAATACATCAATTAGATAATATAATATAAAAATAGAATTATTTGGTTTTATTGTATGATTGGGGGCACAGTGAAATAATCTTAATTTGATATGTGGCAAATAATCCAAATTAGAGTTAACTGAAGTGAATGATATTAACAGTCCCTTTGACTACGTGGCCTAGCCAGTATTGCGTTCACACCACCATGTCTAATGCCCACTTCAAACACTAAACACTGCACACATCACAATCATTGTTGATTGGAATTATTATGACAGAAATATATAATATATTTGTTCAGGCCCTTTTAAAAGAGAAAGCCAACATACCTTTTTTACTATGTCAATGTTTTCTTTCTTTATATGCTTGAGAAAATTAGAGGCATTAATAATGAAAGGTTATAAAATATAATAGGAATTAGATTGTAAAACGAATCTTAAGATATATTATTGGTATTTATATGCTGAGGAATTTTCACAATAATTAATTGAATAGATAAATAAATGATGTAAAGTAATCTTGTAACGTTTATTGTAACCTAAATTGTTGGAGTGCTGAGGTAATTATAAATTGTAAAATATTGTTAAACATAATTCTTACCTTGGTTAAAAGATACCTGCTATGTTGTCATAGGTACATTCTGTCAAATAGAATATAAATAAAAAATATTCAGTACAGTGTCTGTAAATAATTCAACCTTAATTAAGATAAAAATAGGCATAAAAACAGCGTCATAGAAAAGTTTAATTTATTATTTATTCTTAGTGTCAAACAGTATAAATGTATCTAATATAATGTTAGACCTTACAATGTTAGTAAACTACCATTGTACTTCTGTGCTATTGTAACATTTTTGTATTAGTTTAAATTACTTTGAGTAGTATAGAAGGCATGAAAGTTGCGCAGGGTACTCTAGTATGAAAGCAAAACTGATCGCATATTTTATACAGCTGCATTAATCAACATTGTATATTAAAAATACAAAAAAGAAATACAAATAAAAACTAGGCTCCAGTGCTCTTACAAGATACATTATATAAAAGTAAATGGATGGTTTATTGTTTAATGAATGGTTATTCCTCAATATGTGTTAATGATCCTATGATCCTCCTAATCCTTTATGATTTTGTAGTAATTAAGTAAAATTAATACTGTTATAATGAAAAATCCTTGGATTCCATTACTTATTCACAAAGCTTTCTTCCCACGGCTGAATCATAAAAAACAGTTTTCTTCAATATTCTTTTAACTGTAAATCCAATATTTACTTATTGTAGTATATGTGTATTTATTGTGTAACTGTCTAATTTAATTGCCGACACAATAAAAAGCAATAATTATAACAACTATAATTTTAAAGTGACGCTCAACACATTAATAAAAACCAACTGACTAATTTAAGTTAAATAAAGTATACAATTTATTTGTAATTTTTCATGTCAAATGTTGTAAACATACATTTTATTTTCTATATTATATTTATCATAACAATATGGTTTTGTGTCGATTGTCATGAATATATTGATAATATTCTACATTAATATCTGATCGTATTTTATAATAATGAAACACATATTAATATTAATCAATTCATTGTGATACAAACAATTATGTTGTTTTTATAATTTGTCTTAATTAAACCTAACCATTACTATAATATTTACTTCGTAAATCTTTCTTCATATTTTTAACGAAAATGGTTGTATACTTACTTCACAACAGCTAAAACCTTGTTTGTATGTATTAGTATGTAATTCACGACATTTGTTATATTGGGAATTTAAGCTTGTGAAATATCAAAAGTTAATGTTATCATAGATACGTTAGAAATCTTCTTTTTCTAGTTCAATTATCTTACATTTTCTTCCAGTTATACCAAATAATATTTAAGGAATTTTTATAAACACTTAATTTGTAGGACCATAAGTAAATGATATAGATTATAGCTTGTCAAACATGTTACAGATAATTAATCAGGGATCTTCTCATTGTTCGGTTCTATAAAACAGAATATAAATAATACGTAGCATTGAAAACTTAGCACTTCATGTCTCGTACACTGAGGAGTTTATAACGTCATGTAGGCCTGCAGTAAGTGGTTTGACGTGCTAACACTATAATTACGGCAACCAATATTGGCATAGGACAGAGAACCTCTAATAGAAACTCTTGATGTAACATCTCAGGTGCTTTAGAGTAATACCACTAAGTACTAAACAAACTTATATAAAAAATATGATGTATTGTTTTTGTTTAATCTATATACTCCGAGCTCTCCGAGGAAGACAACATTTTAGTTGTAAATGACAGTATATAAACATAACTTAAATATTCTGGTTGATATTTAAATGACACAAAGTAAAGTGACCTAACGATAACTAATGAGCTTCATAAAAAAGTAATGTAACCACAGAATTATCTATGTGTTCTGTGCACCATGTGCCATGAATTTAGGGTCGAAAAAAGAAATTTATAGAGCGTGTAGCTCTTTCTGAATTTTTAACATGGGTTTTAGAATAATACATTATGTTACCTATTAAAGTGATGGAAATATACCTGAAGTATTATTTATTTAAAAACCACTTTACGAAAGAAAATACAAGACGGATTTATGCGATAGGGTGATCTGAACAACTTCGTATATGCTCTAAACTGTCTCTTGCAGTAAAAAGCATAATTGCTACTGGTCAGGTCCATGCAAAGTATCGTCATTATAGATCGAATTAATATTACCGATATCCACACGGGCTTACACTGAAGCTCTTGTTTAGAATAATTATATTCAATCAAATCCAGATTGATCCATCATATGAGAATAACTGCCTATCACTGTTATAGATGATTACCAACAACGAGACCGTGACATGGTTTTCTGTAGCCATTGGCCTTTAAACAACACATAGGTCTTACAAAATGGTTTTTCATAACTACATATCTGCTTCATTTTCTAACCGTATTCAGGTTGATATCATTATATCTTGAATTTTCAAAGGCATTTGATCGTATAAGTCATGTGCATCTGATTACCAAACTTCAATCTTACGGTACTGGAGATTTTATTTTAAATTGATTCATGAGTTATCTTTCTAAATGATACCTGGTTGTCAGGTTCAATGGAAGGTTTTCGTACAGGTTTCATACACTATACGAGGGTCCCTTTTGGGTCCTTCTTTATTTAATATTTTTATTAATGATATAGGCCAGCAGGTGTCATAAAAAATTCTACTCTTAGCTGACGATGTTATTTCTGCTATTAATTCTTTGGAGAGTTACTTGAGCCTGCAGAGAAGGAATTCTGGGCATAGTTTAATTTGGTGTAGCGTAAATGACATGGCGATGAATTTTTATAACTTCGTGGATATGATTTAGCGTCAATCTCACCTACCGTTGCATCGTCAGTATGTGAAACAGTTTCTAGCATCAGGGATTTGGGTGTTATTTTGTTGCCGGATCTCAGCGCCGGGGATTCCAATCTTCATGTTTCAATCAAGGCAAGCTCAATATTGGGATTTATTATGAGGTCTTTCAATTGAAGATTTTAAGATTCTGTACACTTCAGTTTTGAGAACTCTTCCGAAGTATGCATCTGTCTGGTTACCGTATTACAAGAACTAATGTGACATTTTGGACATAGTGCAACGTAGGTTCATAAGGATGATTGGTGTCAGACTTGGTCTCAACTATACGGACGTTCCAGTAGATCATATGTAAGATATTTATTTTATATCTACTATATTTATTTACTATGGAAGCTCTACAGATCACACGTACAAAAAAATTGAAGAAACATGAAAATATAAAATTTGATAAAAAAGGGCATGAAAATCAATGCAACAGAAGATTCACGTACATATTTAGCCCAAAAAGTAAATCCAGTGAACAATATGATATATAATATAATTAATATATAATATTGATTTTTGTGTTCAATATGAACACAAAAATCAATTATACAAACCCAATTTTTTAAAAGATTCTAAACATTCAAAATTATTATCAAAACATTACCACCAACTTATTCATTTTCATCAATATTTACAAAAACCACACGTGATATAAATTTATCTAAAGAATTATTATATACTTAATTTATTTCATTTAAAATTTAATTAAACATGTTATTAAGTTGAAACATGTTGTGTGAAATAATTTAAATAAAATCTAAAGGGTACTCAGTTTGAATTGTATTACACCCTAAAAGAAATATATATATACTATAAAGTGCAATTTTCAATCTTAATTTGTAATCTAATACAATTTAACACACAACCATGCAAATGAATTACAATATAAGTAAAATATGTACAAATACTATAGTGATATTTTTTTTGTAACCCACATACATATTCCTGAAACTTGAGGGATTCATAAATTATATGTGTTTCTTAGGGCACCGATTCGGAGCTTGAAGTAAAGACAAGAAAGGAAAAATAATATCGTTACGGCTTGGGTGGTAAAGCTGTAATTTCATTTCCTTAAAAATATAACCTTTTTTAAAGTGAGATTTGATATTTTCTAGATATGTGTGTGTATTGATTAAAACATCATATTGATGTTTAAGTATTGCTTACTGGAAACTATCAGTTCATCTGATCTAGATAGAGGCCAAATTGTAGAAAACACATGTAATTCAGCTTAGTTTGCCGAGAGGTAAATATAGCTCTAAGATTACTCCAAAGTGCACGTCAATCATTGGGTTGAAAGAGAAAATAAAATAAGATAAAATGTATATTTCGTTATTCCACACAAGGTAGAGAAGCACTCAGGTTCTCATATGTATGGTAATCCCGGTTAACCTTTGTAGTCATTGCCGTTTATGGAGGACGTCACATCAACATACTATGTTTACTTCTTTATATATGGTTTCCTCATCAAACTAGAATACTTATTAAGTAGTACGAAACTTTAAACTGTTTAATTTTTTTATGTAGATAAAGTATAGTTAAATCAAATAGTGTATAAATATATCTTCCCAAAATACATTCTATTTAATTTTATGTAAATAGATTATTTACAAAGTGCTCTACCTTTTCATGATAAAAATGTGAGCTCTGTCTATCTACAGATAAGAATATTAATGTTGTTAATTAAATGTATCCTACTAAATACATTAGTTTATAATTTGTTTTAAAATCGCATTGATAACAATATAACAACAATATTCACTATATTAGACAGGATAGTAAAAAAAGACTTTATAAATGTAATAATATCACAACTAACAAAAGTTAAAAAGTTTAAATATACTTTTTTAACTTTTTTTAACAATGTAACATAAAATATAACATATTAAGGAAAGCTATAAGATAAGACGCATGATATTCATAAAGGATAAGGAATGCTACAGTGAACGTAAAAATGAGCAGGGAATAGCTTTTAGAGCAACAGAATATTTATCAAGTGGTAGTGAATTAACGAAAAAAAGTAGTAGTAATAAATTAACGGAAAGGATCCGATAATTATATATTACACCATAGCAATTTTAACATGATATATTTTTCTGAATAAGATGTAAACCCACATAAACAACCATAAACCCATATAAAAATATACTTATCTTGGGAGTTGTATCGTTCTTGAAATAAGTTGAAGGGAGCATAAGAATAAGCTAGACTTGACGAAGCTGTATTTTGAAACGTAATAATGACATCAATTCCCGGTTAAGATGAAAAATATCGGCACGTATTAGTTTTGGAGCTATTTAGTTTTCGAGCTATATTTTGAATGCACTGGAAAAAATGGAGATTAAAACAGTTAAAAAATACTTTTTTTAAAGACATTTATCTCATAGGTATTGACCTACTAAGAAACTGAAAATGATCATATTAGTTCTCATAAATAACATAATGGGACAAGCTCAAACGTCTTTTGTTTGCTTTTTGTATTATATTAGTAAAACAGAGACTTTCATTTTAGTTACGAAAAGCGTGAATATAATTAGAGGAATGCTAAGATATATTTAAGTTTTATAGAAAAGCACTATGAATATGTAAACAATGAAGATCCCATGTATGTGGATTATCTATGACATGGGACGATGTAGTTTGAACTGTTAATTAGGAATGCTTTTAAGTCAATATAACCTTTGTCAGGAATGTGGTAAGAATATAATTGCAGGGTATCTTATATAAGTATTGTAACGTTTGTTTATTTTTTACTATCTACTATTTACTATTTCTACTATCAAACTCTCTTTAAATATTTTCATTTATATAAATCAGAAAAACACTTAGTATGATAGTGACGTATCATAAGATAACATTTATTTAGAATATTTAGTTTAAGATTACATAAATATGGTTACTCTGGCAGAAAACTAGCTTTGTATATGGCATACTACAATACTACATGTTACAATACTACCTTACATTTATTTAACATTGTATGTATTGAAATACTTTTTCTCATTTACACATCAATCCTAAGTTTAGATTTTTTTAACCCCACTATACAAACAATAAAAAATATACGTCCGCGTCCTTTGATTTTGTTTCTTTCTGGTAATGACTGTACCATTGTTTGATTAGTTTTCTCACTTTTCTATTTATTGGCTATTAGTAGATTCTAGTTTTTTTTCTACGAGTATTACAATGACTGGATGTTCATTGCAATGTAGTTTTGTTTTATGATGTATTTCCTGTTTAAAATTAACTTCACGCTTTGATTTACCACAAAAACACTAACAAAATCCTAAATTATTGAGAGTAGAGGAAATGTTTTTATGATATTTGCATTTTTCAAGAATATTTTTGTAGTGGGGAGTCCTTTGTCCAGTTGGAGTCACAAATTGAGTAGTATTGGTCCACCAACCCTACCAGAAAGGTAGGTATTTCATATTATGTGATAGCTAACTATACTCAATGAATGATATTTATGTTAGTTGAACAACACTGAACCATGGTTACTCTCCTAGACCATAATAGATGTGCATTGTTTGTGTCATACCAATGTCAAAATCTAAATATAATAAAATATAAATCTAAATATTTTTTATTTTATATTTGTATATCTTTAATAGACAATCTAACAAATTCAATGGCCTGTATTTGGGATATATTTTGTAGAACTATTAAGGTAAATCGTATTAAAGGTCATAGATAAATCTAAAATCTTTGTTGACATACAACACTCAATATCTATGGATATGTATAAATTCACAAATACTTTCTAGAAGTATATCTTAACCTTTAAGTTTTGAAAAATATATCAATGTTTTATAATAGAACAAGTTTCTTTCGTCGTTCAATTACAAGAGTTGGTGACCTTCAATATGTCTCTAAACTGGCAAGGAAGGCTGCCTTTTTGCATATAGATCTCATAATTTTTATAAGCTACCTTCATTTATATTGATAGAGTATTTGATGTTTTAATAATTCTAGAATTTTACTTAGAAGTCAGCCTTTATTGTCATATTTTACCAACATTAAAAGCAAATGTTAATTATTTATAATAGATTTTATGTAATTCACATAAAATTTCATAACAGCTCAATATCTAATAAAAATGTCTTTCTATATTATGGGGAATCTAAAAATACTTTCATACTGCCATACAAAAAATGTTCATAATAAAAATCATTAGATTTCTATTTAAAGCACTACTTACAGGCATGAAATAGAAGATAACCCTTTTTACGAGAATACAGTTCTATAAAGGTTCCAAAGCCTGCAAGATTCCAACAATCATACAACCTCTAATGTTTGAAGAGATCTGTCTTAAAATGACCAGGAGTTTATCAATAGCTACCAGTCAGTTTTTGATGTTTTGGATTTGTTCTCTATAGTATAGTAAGTGGTTTTCCATGTTATCTTCTCTCATAATGCAATAATCACACAAAATAAGGGGTCCCTTAACAGTCCTATTTAAAGTTGAGCCCTTCGTTAAAAGTTTGCTCACACAACAATAGTTAAGGTTCTCTTTTTATGTTACAATAGACAATAGTGTATGTGTGTGACGAGTATTGTGCAGTTTACTTGCATTGGGACAATGATTTAAATGTCCTAAAAACAGTGCTTTTAGTTAATTTCTGGTGACAGTATATAATATAAGAAATCACAGTTTAAGAAAGTTTAACATTATATATAAAAACCTACTACAATATAAATATTAATGAAATTATCATTGTTTTCCTAATTGATTACTCTCTTGCTTCATGTTATAGTATTTAAGGGAATATTATTATGAGTATAACATTAAAATAAAAGTCCATGGTACATAATGTCCTAGAGATTAAGAAATGAAATGTATATTATTAATGACTGAAAGTAAGATTAATTTGATTATAGAATAATTCATATAGAACCCAGTAAATTTTTATTGTATCAAGGCGGTATAATGATAGAACTGTCATTACAAAAACAGCTCAGTGGTCCAGGCACGTCTAGGTGTAGTTTGTTAAATTTATCTCTAACATCAGTAACAAAACCAGAGTGCAAAATTTGAATATAAGAGCAAGGCTTTGGATACAACCATTAACTCAACTAAACTTTGTACCTAATGTATAATTTATATGGGAAGATTTCTAAGGAAAGGCAGGAAATATGTATAAATACAAACATTTTTACATTACAGACTAACTCAAATGTAAAAACTATTTATTAAAATAACCTGTACGTGAAAATATTTTTTCAAGGAAAAAGTACATTTATGTCAACTCGGTCAATAAACATATACAATCACAACATATTTTGTGGTTTTACAACACATTTTAAATTATGGCAAAATTAAAATATACCTGTGTATATTATTTTTAATCTCATAATAATCCTATATGTGAAAATCATGAATTAAATATGTAACAATAGTTTTGAATTATAAATAATGCAGAGTTTTTAGTAGTTTTTGTGCTTCAATAAATATGTGTAGTCTCTTGACATTACATCTATTATCAAATATTTATTCTTTAGTGTCAAAGAATAAAAATACAAATGTTGTATGTATATTTTATTGAACTTACTCAATGTGCCAACTTTTTTTGTGTGGTAGCTGCCATAGGTGGGAGATCGAAAATTCGTGACAGTTTAGCTACCAGCTCATTTAAAACTACCCAGGGGTTACGTACAGCTTTAAAACCTCTCTCGTAAGGAATGGACACTTCTGAATCGGTTCCTAACTGGAGTGGGTATATGTAACAACTTGAAGTACAAATGAAGATTGACACTAGATCAATCGTGTGATTATGGGGAGTCTATTCAAACAATGGATCACATAATTACAGAGTGCCCTCAGTACTCTTTAAAGTTGATAGTATGTTAGTGGTTCATTTAGTTTATATTATTCGCTTCTTTGTAGTTTTATTATTATTATTTTTCTTTAGTTTAGTTCTGTATTTCATGTTTTATGCTTTGTTATATTTACTACTTTAACATAAAAGGGTTAACTGTAAGAGAGGACTTATTAGTCCTAAGTTCACCAATTGTATAAAACACTTTTGTACAATAAAGCCATTATTATTATTATTATTATTATTATTACTCTTTTACGGAGTGATTACCCGGCATACACAGAATCAGTGAGGCCGATGGATTGTTTTTATCTTTGTGACAGGAGATCACTTTTATTTTGCATTATACCATGAATGACTTTTGGATCTGAAGCCAATTATATATAACAGTTGAAAAAAAATAAAAATAAAATGGTAGCTTATAAAAACCATACGAGTTAGATATATAATGAGCCATTTTAATGTGTTTATAGTTTTAGTTCATTTGACTTCAAAACCATTTCTGAATTGTCTATTTTCATATACTTTTTTAAAAGATATTTTAATAGTGATGTAAATGGTAGATTTTCAACATAAAATGGAATGAGGATAGTATTAAATATCGATAACGAAACAAATCCCTTAAGTGTGCACCATAACTTTATACTTATATTGTAGATGCGTTGGTATAATTAAATAAGCTCTGTTGGATGTTACGTCACAATAATCCGATGCAACGTCGTAATTACATCAAGACTTAGTGAGTAAGATCAATGACCAAGCTTAAGTTATTAACAATGATTATCTTGTAGAGCAACTTGATCTGGCTTGACACGAACTTTGAATGTAGGAATTACTTTTAAAACGGCAGGATAAATAAATTAATAAATTTAATTAATACAAAATTAATATAAATTTATAATTTCGCGTATTTTGAATGGTATTAGGCCTACAGAAACGTAAATTTACAAAGTACGTAAAAAAATCAAAGATTATTTACTAATATTTTGTTAGTAATGTATGTAATACTTGTATATCATATACATACGTATACAAGTAATATAGTAATTTTTGGACAACACAGTTACCATTATCATACTATAGAGGATTCATTAGGGAAATGCATTTTATTCAGTAAATCCCACTGTTCCAATCACGTCAAAGCTCGAATATTAAAATTAATCTCAATTATTATATTTGTATTGTTATATTGTATCATATTATCATTAGTATATTGTATCATATTAGTGAGGAATGGTTTTTAGTTGATATATTTTATTACACTTACAAAGCTAATGAGGGAAATTAATTACTCTTTATTTACCTATAATCCCTTTATTAAAAATATCAATCTTGTAACAACAAGATTAAGATGAGTTTATGTTTAGTATTTTTTAATAGGATGAAATTTATTACAGGTATGTAAAAATAATAAACGGGTTTTCTTTTGTTAAGTAACCTTTTGACTCTATATTGTTAATTATAACTATTATTACTATTATAACTTTGTTATGTTTGTAATATAATTACTTTAGTAACCATCAATCACGTTATTCCTTCCTTGGTTACCGAGTATTAGCATACAGGTTGTATGCAGGGTTATTGATAATCTTTAAATTTAGCATCCTACTACCTACACAAGTACTAGTATTACAAGACCCAAGAGGAAATTTATTAAGATTATATTTAAAATAATGGGCAACATTTTCAAGAAGAAAGTGTCTTGATTCAACTTATGATCAATAATATATTTTGACTAAAATAAATATATTTGTACCAAAATAAATACTAAGGAATTCAACAGAAAATTATAAAACTTCAACTTCAAAGTAATTTTTATCTCTTACGCACGGTAGGTAACTTATAACTTGCTCAATATGTAACGTTGAGAAGAATCTCTAGTACGTTGTACGACCATTGCTGAAAATGTGGATGAAAATATCTTCCGTAAACCTGTTATGTGATTCGCTAACTATTAAATTTGGACTTTACTGGCAGTTAATTTTATATGAATACATTTATTATATTAAAAAAGCAGGGACCCATCATACGGCAGCATGTGCTTTGCCTATCCGTTGTAGTGTGTTGGTGCATTACTTAATTCCTTACTTATAGAGAACTTCCTTAAGATATTCAACACTTCATGCAGACGTTAAAGGAGAAGATTATTTTCCCGATAATATTATGTATATAGAGATATATTGTTGTTCAATGATACTACTGTTTCTTCTTTAACCATGCAACATCGAATATGTTGTGGATTCTTAACACAATAATCTTGGTTCTTACTCTTAGACACTCCGGGCCTCCTACATTGTATCGTTGTTACCGTGGGGGAAGAGGGGGTTTGGTGATGTTGTTCGCGTCCAGAGAAAATCTTTGCTGTACGTACCCCCTGTGTAGTTCTAAACGAGCAAAACATCTGGTAGCTGGACTGTCACGGATTTGTGATCTCCCAGCTATGGCAGCAACTATCCATATAAATAAAACGAGTGGGATAAAATGACCTGATTATTTTTCACCTATCCTTCACTTGTTATTCTCTGATGAACCATTGAAGTTAATATGCCTTTTTTTATTACCCTTCAACCATTGCTTCTTCTATTTCCTCCCTCCCCCCAAGTTTCACGTTATATGATCACTTCTTTCTTACTTTATATTATCCTTTGATGGATATAGTTAAATCACTTTTTTCTGGATGTATAAAGTAAATACTTGCTAGTTGAAAGTTACACAAAATGCACTTAATCTCCTCACATATTTTAATTAATTACAGATTAAGTGGAAGATATAATAAAGTGTCATTCTATCGTTTCAATGCAATATTAAACAGTATTGTAAATAATCAAGGTGAACATTGCCTACTTTGCCCAAGTTCACAGGTTATTACGCATAATCTATGCTTTATATCAATTGCCTTATTCCTAATGGATTATACTGTATGAACTGTACTTAGGTTTTCATCTACCTGAACCTGAAGTATTAAGTGAATCTTATGTGCATTACATACAAAAACTATATATTCTTCATATGTATTTGTCTTTGGTCATATATAATATATAAGGGAAGTTTCAGAGTAAAATCGAGCATCCCTTACATCATTATATGTGCGTAAATCATGAAAAGGATCAGGTCATCTAGAAGTTCCAATATAATAATAGGGCGAGCCGGTGGCCGAGCGGTCTAAGGCATTAGGACTTTGAGTTTGGGTTTGAGGTAGCGCTGGTTCTAATCCGGCCTAGACTGGAAAATTTATCAGTAATATTCAACTTGTACTGGTTCGTCCCCTTACTTCGCCTGATTAAGTTCCTCGCAAAGATAAATAGTCTATGGGGAATGGACAGAGTAAGAAGATCGGCCTCTCCTGAAAAAAAATCGGTCTGAAATGAACATTTAATTTTTTCCCATCGTAAATAATATTTACTTATCTAATTATTAATTCAAACACTGAGAAACACAAAGTTGACTAATCGTCGAAGGCGAGTCCTATCTACCAACATTCAAAACTTGAAAGAAACAGTGTATTGACTCTTTTGTAAACTAAATTACCAAAACATTTTATTTTTGTAAGCACTTATATTTTTTGTATTAGATTTAAGTTATTTCAATAATTGGAATTCAAAATAGCTAATAGTAGCAGTAATATAATTTTGCGTTTGTTATTTCAATATTTATTTTTATACAAATGTTACTAAAACCCTTTTATTAATGTACAATACAATGGATTCATTTAAAGTCAAACAGTTTGTATAGGTTTTAAAATTGTAAAAATAATCATCGTTAGTTAGGGACTAGGTTCTACTTTTTAATTTAGGAAAAAAGATTATAAAATTTATTTTCATGTATGAATACTAGAAGTGATTACCAAAATTGTATTTAAAGACGAAAATTTAGATGCCTGCTTTACATACAAATGATGTATTAGACAGGTGAATTTAATATATGGTAGTGAGGACCAATGGCCTTAGTTTCACAATTACTCTGCGTCAAGTTGAAAATGGTTAAGTTTATAACTGAACAATTTAGTAAACTACATATTGCATTATTATGTACAGCCTTTAAACAACACATAAAATCTAACTCTTAAGCAATATTGTATGAATTTTTTTCTTAGAATGAAATGTACTATGAAATATAGGTATACAAAATAAAAAAATTACGGAATGTTTTAAATCATTATTACCATGTCTGCTTAGATATTTAATGCATTTAATATTATCATTATTTTATATGTATTATTTTAATTTCATATTTAAAGCAACAATATGTTCATAAGTTTTATTCGCAAAGGCAAGCACATTATTATAATCTAATACTGGATCGTTCTAGAATATGATCGATCTCTATACTTTTTTTTCGCATTTTACAGAATATATTGACAGTTGGCCATTGTAACTAAAAGTGATATACTAAATAACTATACTAACTAACTGTTAACTAAAAGAATCCATTTTTTCAACAACAACTCCAAGCATGTAATAAATTTATAAATGATTACATATAAGGTTAACGTGTATTGTTTCAAAATTGAGACAGTATTTTTTTTTTATTCGTAGTTTTTGGTTATTACTAATTAGAGTCACTACAATACATAAACACAAATATTATTTAGAATGCCAAAACGTAATTTTTTGAAATTTACACATGTATTTATTCAAATAAGCCTTTTAATTTATTAGACTGTACTATAATAGTTCTCATTAATATATCATAAATTTAGTTTGAAGTATCTTGAATACACCCGTATTACATATATACTGTTATAATATTTTGCTTTGGTAGAATGTTAAAGAAATTTGTTGAAAAACAAATGGGATTTTTTTTATTTTATCCACTTACTCAACGAATAAAATTACATTAATATCCCTTATTTTGAATATTGAATATTTAATTTTACAGTTACTACATATCAATATACTTTAAAACCACAAATATAGCTTTTAGATATACTATATATATAATTTAATAGATACACTATATAATAGATACAGCTATTAGATACACTTTTTACGTTTGTAAAAAACCTATTTTCCTTTGTTTCTAAGAGAAAATAGAATGAGTAAGGGAAGTGCATAGATACGAGCTGTAATTATCCTGAGTACTCATCTACTGATTAGAGCTCATTAAGTTAATTTAATACGTTTTAAATAATTAATATAAACATAGCATACATTATTAAAAAAATGCCAAATATTATATAAAATCACCCGTATACAGAGTCAGTAATCAAGGCAATTAAATATAAGACAAATTACAAGTTGAACATTTGGAAATGTTGGCAAATTTATTCACTTACTTGACTTATGCTTGACTTTGTAAATTCATACAAATATATTAGAAGTATAAGAACTAATCATTGATAGATATAAATCTAGTAATGAAATGACTAATTATATCCTACACTACAACCTTATGTATGTGATTTATACTACAACTCATTCAATAACCTTATATTATTTTAACATAATAATTGGATTTGTTGTAATAACATTTATTATTATTCGTAATACGCTTAGTTTTCCGTATGTGTGCATGAAAGATTTTTTTATATACCTCATTATATCTTAATAACCCCTCAAGATATTATCTTCAAACCCATCATATAAATGGGAAACAATGAGCCCTGATTCAGTGAATAATACAACGGTCCTTCTTTGTTCCATTTATAATATGGTGGTTATTATTAGTTATCAAAAATTAATTTCTTAAAAGTATGAAAAACTACAGGATACAGTAAACAAAAATTGGAAAATTTGATTTCCTAAAAGAAGGTATAACAATCGTTAAGATTATAATATTATAACTGAATAGTTGTAAGTTCTCGTATTGCAGTACATGCTAATTCGATAAAATTGCAACAACAATGGCACTTACTGTATTACAAAAACAAAAATGTAAGGTATTTATGATCCAATACTAACTACAAGTGTAGGACTAAATTGTGCCATCTTTTAGAAAACAAAATGTTGTAATTTTCATGTAATCTTAATTTATTTATTTTTTCATGTATACATTTTTAAAATGTAAGCATATAAAACTAAAAATAACCACAATTTTAAAATGGTAAAAAGAAAGAACGTTAACTCTACACTCAATGAAGGCTCATTATTTCTCATACTTGTAACGGGTTTGAAGATATTATCTTAAATTTCTTTTAACATATAATATATTGTGTAAATAATATATTTAGACAAACAGAAAGACAGAATATGTTTTGTGACATATGTTTATGGGACATTTTTATTAATTTTTATGTAATCGAAATTATAAAATAGTGGCATAGTTACGAAATCTAAATTTACCAAACAGAGTTGACAATCTTTAACATGAACTTTTTATCTTTATCGTATAAAACGTAAATTTATGTTTATAGTGATTAACAACCAGTTCTGAAACAATAATTTCTTTAAGTAAAGTGTCTTAATTTATTTCTCTTTGTCTTTGAGTCTTTAAGGAAGAATAGTTTACATTAATGCGTTAACTTTAAGTTTTAAATTTCCACTGAGCTATCACTTTATTTGTATTCTTTGATAAAATATAATTATAACACGAGTAATGATTAAATTTACATAAAAAACTATAATACTTTATTTGTAAAAAAAAGTTTGTAATATGTGATCCGAATATCTATGTATACATCAAAACAAAATTTCAATAGTGATCAAATAAAAATACTATCAACCTTTATTATGCCTGGATATAGACATTCTTACAATTAATTGTGATATTTACTATGTTTTACTTGTAACGTGATTTCTAATTCCAAACCTAATTACATCTCAGATAACAGCTAATCCCAATAACCAAACATCCATCTCAGAGCCGTCACTTGACGTAATACAAGACCCAATCAGTGTTTACTGAGCTCTACAATAACCTAAGTTAATTAAGGCCCGCCGAATATATTTATGGGCTCACTTATCACCAACAATTTTATGTTTTTAAAGTTTTGTTTTTTTTTTATCAGTTTTATTATAGACAATGTTAGGCCTGGTAGGCCTGGTAAAAGGGTATAAATCATATACTTATTGTTTGTTGAATTAAGATTAAGATTTGTTTTAAAATTGGAGCACGGTGGATTTTAAATGTAATAAGACATGACTTATTATGGTATATCAAATTACTATTACATATTCAAAAGCGATTCAGCATCAAATCGTTAATTATTCATTATTAGGTTTGTAATAACTCATTAAAAATGACCCGATTTTAAATAGCTATATATATTAGAAACAAGGGTTCTACCTAAACATATTGGACATTAAAATAAACACAAAAGAATAAAGTTCACGAAAATGTATGATAAATGTTCAATATATCCTCCATTTGCAGCACGGATGACATTTAGCCGATAAGTATAGTTCTCATAAGACACATTGTTATTTTATTAAAAACACCTATCTATAAAAAATAAATAGACTACCATATTACATAACTTGAACGAGTAATTCCTTGTCTATAAGCAGGACCTTCTGAATAGTGTTAATACAGGTAACATAAATTTAACAACACCTGATACATAGTTTTGCTGCAGCAGGAATTGTTTTACTAAAGTAAGTTCAGCCTAACATATAATTTTAAGACAACAGAGGTCTTAAAATAATCTGCTGTGTTAGTTGAAATTTTTTGATCGTTTAAAATTGGAACACTGTAGATATTAAGTGTAATAAGATATATCTTATTATGGTAATAACAAATTGCCATTCTATTTTTAAAAACCATTTAGCATCAAACTGTTAATTTTTCATTATTAGGTTTGTATCAATACGTGCTTAGGTTGTTCTTCTCTATAGATTTTTATGCAGATAGGTCATAAAAATTTTCATTGTTACAATATACGATTTATTCATTTTTACATTTTTTTTATTAATCCCGTATTTAAAAATATTTTGAATGCAGTAATGGATTAATGATTAGTCATAAATCTTATATGTTTCTATTATTTTATAGGTTACATAACAATATATTTTATAATTTAATTATAAAAACAAAAAAAATATTTTGCTTAAATTAATTACCATTCTATTATAAAATGTAATTAAATAAACCTATAAGAAATTGCACATCTTCCATATCAGAAGATCTTAATGGAACTCCTAAACAGTCAGGTCTCTAAGACGTGCACTGAATCTATCCTTGAGGTTCGTGATAGTTTTACACAAGGTAAGGTTCAATATCCGTGGTACATTAATTTACCTGCCAGGAAAACAATTTAGAGATGGAAATGACTAACCATCTGCGTTCAATCTTACCAATTATAATTTTTTACCAAATACAATTAAAACGATTCTCATAAAACAAATCAACGAAATAGTAATAATATTATTATTTCTTTCATAATTCGAAGTAAGTTAGAACATTAATATACGTTTTGATATTAGCATAATATTTAATTTAGTAATTAGGGCTTAAGATGTAAATGATAACTGTGTTTTTATGTAATTTGTTTTTTAATCAGCATATCACGAGTTGGTAGAAATGCAATACAAGTAAAATTCACATTAGATCATAAAACATTTGTGTTTTCTGGTGCTCAAATAATTTAAATGTAAAATTAAAACTAATTAATCATAGGGACATTTTTCAAGCGTGATTGACTTTTTTATTCATAGCACGTACAAAAACCGTTACTTCTAAATTAGAGAACCATTAAATTTTTATACTTTTTAATGATACTGAAGGTACAATTATATTTATAGGTGGATTTTTAGAGCTAACAAGTAGTGGTCCTTATTTGTCATTAATAGTAAACACGTTTTTATAGTGTTATTTTTATTATACTTCTGCATAGTTTTTATTTTACCACTAGCCTAGGCCTTATTTTCATTCTTTGTAATTTTGTTTAACCTTTCCATTGTAACTTATCTATAAAGATAACCAGGTCATAAAAAACGTGACTATTGGCGTACATCGATTTACTTAGCCAGGAAAGCTTGACGGTTTTCCTGGTGACGAAATAAAGGAATAGGGTACGAAATTTTTAACAAACCCTGTTTATTTAATTTAATGCTTTTTAATCCTGTTTTCGGAATCATCAAAGGTACTAAATACCACGGTATATAGAATACACGGTAGCGGCCACGCGTAGGTCTACCTCCCCATCACTGGGCTGCCACAACGTCATCGGGGCGAGCGGCCGAGCCGTGCATCGTAGCCTGTACAGCACAATATGATGCTATTTTGTTCATCTGTACTTCGTGCATGATATGTGTATGAATAGGAGTGTTTATTTGGCAATCTATTGTTATATAGCCACAATATCTGATTTAAATTGGTTAAAGTAAAATTAACATTTATTATAAAGTAGTGATTACTGAACAGTCAATTTAAATATAAGCCTTGGCTTAGGAATTATTATTTTATAGTATTACTTTCACACGTGCCACATTAATTCACTAAACTCATAGCAAGCTTTTATTTGTTCTATACCAACTTTCCATTTTTACTGTTTACGACGTCGTAAGCTTGTAGTTAAACTATAAAGCCAGGTAATAACGTTGTTGTGAAAGTAATACACGAAGCCAAATACTATTAGACTCCGGGGAGCAATATACGACCGCATTTACGTTAACATCGGTTATCACTGGTTTATAATATTCACCATAAATATCACCATAACTTTAATATTGGTGTTTAGAAACAAATATTACTCACAATTGTTTTTGGATTGTGAATTTGGTATTTAATTGATAAAAGTATAATTACAGAAATTCTGGCGTACTATGGACTTTAAATTATATGAATTTGATTTAACAACAGAAAAGATTAAGCATATGATAATATTGTGTTATTAAATACTTTAATATGGATAGGATATATAGGATATGTAAACACTTTTACGTTCATCAATAGTTAATCATCATTATAAATAAACATTATATATTTTAATTTCCTGCCTTTTATAATAATAATTAACATCAACATATTGTAAAAGCTGTAGCTAAACCTATAGAATTAACAGAACTTATTATAAGTACGTAAGTACGTTTAAAATTTAATTTAACTTAAATAACAAATATGTCGATGTTGTTTATTACCAACCATAAATAAGTTTTATTTAACTGTCAGTCCAGGATAAATATTGAGCTTAAAACAATTATATATTAAATGTTAAATGATACAAGCTCTTTGTAAAATATGTTTAATATATTCTATTTATTATATATTAAAAATATTATCCAAATAACTATCTTAATATGTTCTATATTTACACATTTAGTAATAATATTGTTAATATCTATGATTATTACAGATTTGTTGTAATGCACGAATTATCCTGGTTAGTACAGTTACTTATTATGACACAAATAAAAATATTAAATGAGTTTGTCATAAAAGTATATATTTTATTGTGTATAGTACTGTCTCTATACCATTATTGAATATTATTCTTTATAGACAGTTTTATTAATAATTTATTAGATTTTAATAATTCGCGTTTATTTTCATCGTCTAACCTAATAATAGTTTGCGTATTTAATGAATAAATTCCATGTATATAAACATATATATATTCTTAAATTATTGTATCAGAGTACATACAAGGTCTATTCCAAATAAATGTTATTCCAATTTATTTATGCATTTCTACAAAACGTTATAATTTTACAATCTTCATATTCCAATTGTTAAGTCGCACATATACTGATTTATAGCATACAAACTTTTATTTCAATACTTTCCAAGTCATACATATAAAATAATATTTAAAATTTAGACTTAGATCAATAATCTACAACACATACAGAAATATACTACATTAAACTTCTGTATGCTTCATGGACAAATTTAATTAAGATTTAATAAAGATTCATGAGTTATCTTTCTAAATGATACCTGGTTGTCAGGTTCAATGGAAGGTTTTCGTACAGGTTTCATGCACTATCCGAGGCCCCACAAGGGTCCCTTTTGGGTTCTGCTTTATTTAATATTTTTATTAATGATATAGGCCAGCAGGAGTCATAGAAAATTCTACTCTTAGCTGACGATGTTAAATTATTTTCTGCTATTAATTCTTTGGAGAGTTACTTGAGCCTGCAGAGAAAGAAATCTGGACATAATTTAATTTGGTGTAGCATAAATGACATGGCGATGGATTTTAATAAATTCGTGGAGATGATTTACCGTCTATCTCACCTACCATTGCATTGTCAGTATGTGAAAAGAGTTTCTAGCAACAGGTATTTGGGTTTTATTTAGTTGCCGGATCTCAGCACCGGGGATCCCAATCTTCATGTTTCAATCAAGGCAAGCTCAATATTGGGATTTATTATAAGGTCTTTCAATTGATGATTTTAATATTCTGTACACTTCAGTTTTGAGAACTCATCCGAAGTATGCATCTGTCTGGTCACCTTATTATAAGAACTAATGTGACATTTTGGACATGGTGCAACATAGGTTCATAAGTATGATTGGTGTCAGACTTGGTCTCAACTATACGGACGTTCCAGTAGATCATATGTAAGATATTTATTTTATATCTACTCTATTTACTATAGAAGCTCTACAGACCACACGTACAAAAAAATTTAAGAAACATGAAAATATAAAATTTGATAAAAAAGGCTTGAAAATCAATGAACATAAGATTTACGTACATATTTAGCCCAAAAAGTAAATCCAGTGAACATATTGGACACAAAAATCAATTATACAAACCCAATTGTTTTTAAGATTCTAAACATTCAAAATTATTATCAAAAAATTACCACCAACTTATTCATTTTCATCAATATTTACAAAAACCACACGTTTTATAAATTTATTTGAAGAATTATTATACACTTAATTTATTTCATTTAAACTTGAATGAAACATGTTATTAAGTTGAAACATGTTGTGTGAAATAATTTAAATAAAAATCTAAAGGGTACTCAGTTTTAATTGTATTACACCCTAAAAGAAATATATATATATACTATATATATATATATATATATATATATATATATATATATATATATATACTATTAAGTGCAATTTTCAATCTTAATTTGTAATCTAATACAATTTAACACACAACCATGCAAATGAATTACAATATAAGTAAAATATGTACAAATACTATAGTGATATTTTTTTTGTAACCCACATACATATTCCTGAAACTTGAGGGATTCATAAATTATATGTGAATCTTAGGGCACCGATTCAGAGCTTGAAGTAAAGAAAAGAAAGAAAAAATAATATCGTTACGGCTTGGGTGGTAAAGTTGTAATAGCATTTCCTTAAAAATATAACCTTTTTTAATGTGATATTTGATATTTTCTAGATATGTGTGTGTATTGATTAAAACATCCCATTTATGTTTAACCATAGCTTACTGGAAACTATCAGTTCATCTGATCTAGATAGGGGCCAAATTGTAGAAAACACATGTAGTTTAGCTTAGTTTGCCGAGAGGTAAATATAGCTCTAAGATTACTCCAAATTGCACGTCAATCTTTGGGTTGAGACAGAAAATAAAATAAGATAAAATGTATATTTCATTATTCCACACAAGGTAGAGATGCACTCAGGTTTTCATATGTATGGTAATCACGGTTAACCTTTGTAGTCATTGCATTTTATGGAGGTTATCACATCAACATACTAGGTTTACTTCTTTATGTATGGTTTCCTCATCAAACTAGAATACTTATTAAGTGGAACGCAACTTTAAACTGTTTAGATTTTTTTATGTAGATAAAGTACAGTTAAATCAAATAGTGTATAAATATATCTTCCCAAGATACATTATATTTAATGTTATATAAATAGATTCTTTACAAAGTGTTCTACCTTTTTATGTCAAAACTGTGAGCTCTGTCTATCTACAGATAAGAATATTAATGTTATTAATTAAATTTATCCTACTAAATACATTAGTTTATAATTTGTTATAGAATGTCATTGATAACAATATAACAACAATATATTAGACAGGATAGTAAAAAAAGACTTTATAAATATAATAATATCACAACTAACAAAAGTTAGAAAGTTTAAATATACTTTTTTAACCTTTTTTACAGTACAATTAAACGTTACACAACACAAATTTATTACAATACAAGTACAAAGTGTACAAATATTATGGTGATCGATTTCGGTGAACCACGCTCACCTTCCTCAGACCAGAGGGATTCACAAAAGAATCCTTTTTTTTCTAAACAATGTAAGATAAAATATAACATATTAAGGAAAGCTATAAGATAAGGCGAGTGATATCGAATTCATATGGGATAAGGAATGCTACAGTGTACGTAAAAATGAGCAGGGAATAGCTTTTAGAGCAACAGAATATTTATCAAGCGGTAGTGAATTAACGAAAAAAAATAGTAGTAATAGATTAACGGAAAGGATCCGATACTTATATATTACACCATAGCAATTTTAAGATTATGTATTTTTCTGAATAAATTGTAAACCCACATAAACAACCATAAACCCATATAAAAATATACGAGTATTTATCTTGGGAATTGTATCGATCTTGAAATAAGTTGAAGGGAGCGTAAGAATAAGCTAGATTTGACGAAGCTGTATTTTGAAAAATAATAATGACATCAATTCTCAGTTGAGATGAAAAATATTGGCACGTATTAATGAGCGCATTTAGTTTTGGAGCTATATTGTGAATGCACTGGGGAAAAGACGGAGATTAAAACAGTTAAAAAATACTTCTTTTAAAGACATTTATCTCGTAGGACCTACTGAGAAACTGAAAATGATCATATTAGTTCTCATAAATAACATAACGGGTCAAGCTCAAACATATTTTGTTTACTTTTTGTATTATATTAGTAAAACAGAGACTTTCATTTTAGTTACGAAAAGCGTGAATATAATTAGAAGAATGCTAAGATATATTTAAGTTTTATAGAAAAATCTAATAATATCTAAACAATGAAGATCTTATGTATGTGGATTATCTATGACATGGGACGATGCAGTTTTAACAGTTAGTTAGGAATGCTTTTAGGTCAATATAATCTTTGTAAGGAATGTGGTAAGAATATAATTGTAGGGTATCTTATATAAGTATTGTAACGTTTGGTTATTTTTTATCTACTATCAATCTCTCTTTAAATATTTTCATTTATATGAATCAGAAAAACACTTAGTATGATAGTGACGTTTCGTAAGATAACATTTCCTTAGAATATTTAGTTTAACATTAAATAAATATGGTTACTTTGGTAGAAAACTAGCTTTGTATATGGCATACTACAATACTACATATTACAATACTACCTTACATTTATTTAACATTGTATGTATTATCAAATTTATTGAAAGACTTTTTCTCACTTACACATTAATCCTAAGTTTGGAATTTTTTAACCCGACTATACAAACAATCAAAAATATACATCCGCACCAAAGACTAAGGTTTTTGTTTATTTTTCTGGTAATGACTGAACCGTTTTTTCATTAGTTTCTCTCACTTTTCTGTTTATTGTCTATTAGTAGATTCTAGTTTTTTTTTCTATGAGTATTACAGTGACTGGGTATTAATTGCAATGTAGTTTTGTTATATGATGTATTTACTGTTTAAAATTATCTTCACGCTTTGATTTACCACAAAACACTAACAAAATCCTAAATTATCGAGAGTAGAGGAAACGTTTTTATGAGATTTGCATTTTTCAAGAATATTTTTGTATTGAGGAGTCCTTTGTCCAATTGGAACCACAAATTGAGTAGTATTGGTCCACCAACCCTACCAGAAAGGTACGTATTTCATATTATATGATAGCTAACTATACTCAATGACTAATATTTATGTTAATTGAACAACACTGAACCATGACTACTCTCCTACACCATAATATATGTGCATTGTTCGTGTCATACCAGTGTCAAAATCTAAATATAAACCGTATAGTTAAATATTTTTTATTTTATATTTGTATATCTTTAATACACAATCTAACAAATTCAATGGCCTGTATTTGGGATATATTTTGTAGAACTATTAAGGTAAATCGTATTAAAGGTCATAGATAAGTCTAAAATCTTAGTTGACTTACAACACTCAATATCTATGGATATGTATAAATTCACAAATAATTTCTAGAAGTATATCTTAAGCTTTAAGTTTTTAAAAATATATCAATGTTTTATAATAGAACAAGTTTCTTTTGTCGTTCAATTACAAGAGTTGGTGACCTTCAATATGTCTCCAAACTGGCAAGGAAGGCTGTCTGTCTGCATATACAGGTAGCTCTCATAATTATCTTAAGCTACCTTCATTTAAATCGTTAGAATATTTGATGTTTGTAATAATTCTAGAATGTTACTTAGGGTTCCAGCTTTTATTATCATATTTTCCTAACATTAAAAGCAAATGTTAATTATTTATAATGGATTTTATGAAATCCACATAAAATGTCACAACATTTTAATATCTAAAAATGTCTTTCTATACTATGGGGAAGCTTAAAATACTTTTACACTACCATACAAAAAATATTATTAATAAAAATCAATAGATTTCTATTTAAATCAATACTTACAGGCATGAAAAAGAATATAAGCATTTTTCACGAGAATACAGTTCTATAAAGGTTTCAATGCCTGCAAGACTCCAACAATCATACAACCTCTAATGTTTTAAGAGATCTGTCTTAAAATGACCAGGAGTTTATCAATAGCTACAAGTCAGTGTTTGATGTTTGGATTTGTTCTCTATAGTATAGTAATGGTTTTTAATATGTTATCTTCTCTCATAACACAATAATCACACAAAACATCCCTTAACAGTCCTATTGAAAGTCGAGCCCTTCCTTAAAAGTTCATCACACATTAATATTCAAAGTTCTTTTTTATGTTACAATAGACAATAGTGAATGTGTGTGACGAGTATTGTGCAGTTTACTTGAATTAGGGCAATGAGATTTAAATGTCCTAAAAATAGTGCTTTTAGTTAATTTCTGGTGACAGTATATAATATAAGAAATTACAATTTGAGAAAGTTTAAAATTATAGATAAAAACCTACTACAATATAAATATTAATGAAATTATTATTTTAATACTAAGTTATTACTGTTCTTACTTATGTTATAACATATAAGGGAATATTATTACGGGTATAACAATAAAATATCGTCGTCAAAATAAAATTCCACGGTACATAATGCCCTAGAGAGTAAGGAATAAAATGTATATTATTAATGACTGAAGGTAAGATTAATTTTATTATAGAATATCTCATATAAGACCAGGTAAATTTGTATTGTATCAAGGCGGTATAGTGATAGAATTGTCATTACAATCACAGCTTAGTGGTCCGGACACGTCTAGGTGTAGTTTGTTAAATTTATCTCTAACATCAGTAGCAAAACCAGAGTGCAAAATTTGAATATAAGAGCAAGGCTTTGGATACAACCATTAACTCAACTAAACTTTGTGCCTAATGCATAATTTATATGGGAAGATTTCTAAGGAAAGGCAGGCAATACTGTGATATAAATACAAACATTTTGACATTACAGACTAACTCTAATGTAAAAACTATTTATTAAATAAACTGTACGTGAAAATATTTTTTCAAGGAAAAAGTACATTTATGTCAACTCGGTCAATAAACATATACAATCACAACATATTTTGTGGTTTTACACCACATTTTAAATTATGGCAAAATTAAAATATACCTGTGTATATTATTTTTAATCTCATAATAATCCTATAAGTGAAAATCATGAATGAAATAAGTAACAATAGATTTAAATAATAAATATTACAGAGTTTTTAGTAGGTTTTGTGCTTCAATAAATATTCTTAGTCTCTTGAAATTACTCCTTTTATCAAATATTTATTCTTTAGTGTCAAAGAATAAAAATACAAATGTTGTATGTATATTTTATTGAACTTACTCAATGTGCCAGCCTTTTTTGTGGTAGCTGCCATAGGTGCCAGTCTAGCTACCGGCTCATTTAGAACTATCCAGGGGGTACGTACAGCTTTAAAACCTCTCTCGTAGGTAATGGACACTTTTGAATAGGTTCCGAACTGGAGTGAGTATATGTAACAACTGGAAGTACAAATGAAGATTGAACTAGATCAATCGTGTGATTATGGGGAGTCTATTCAAACAATGGATCACATAATTACAGAGTGCTCTCAGTACTCTTTAAAGTTGATAGTATATTAGTAGTTCATTTAATTTATAATAGTTACTTCTTTGTAGTTTTATTATTATTATTTTTCTTTAGTTTAGTTCTGTATTTCATGTTTTAGGCTTTGTTATATTTACTACATTAACATGAAAGGGTTAACTGTAAGAGAGGATTTATTAGTCCTAAGTTCGCCAATTGTATAAAACACTTTTTTACAATAAAGCCATTATTATTATTATTATTATTATTATTACTCTTTTACGGAGTGATTACCCGGCATAAACAGAATCAATGAGGTCGATGGATTGTTTTTAGCTTTGTGACAGGAGATCACTTTTATTTTGTATTATATACTGAATGACTTTTGAATCTGAAGCCAATTATATATAACAGTTGAAAAAATTTTAAATAAAATAGTTGCTCATAAACGAGCTATGTACATAATGAGCCATATTAATGTTCCTATAGTTTACGTGACTTTCAAAATATTTCTGAATTGTCTATTTTCATATATTTTTTTAAAGATATTGTAATAGTCATGTAAATGGTACGTCTTTAACATAAAATGGAGTGAGGATAATATTAAAAATAGATTCCTAAACAAATCTCTAAAGTGTCCACCATAATTTGATATTTATATTGTAGGTGCGTTGGTATAATTAAATAAGCTCTGTTGGATGTTAAGTCACGATAATCCGATGCAACGTCGTAATTACATCAAGACTTAGTGAGTAAGATCAATGACCAAGCTTAAGTTATTAACAGTGATTATCTTGTAGAGCAACTTGTACCAATATTGATCTGGCTCGACACGAACTTAGAATGTAGTAAATATTTTACAAAAGGCAGGATAAGTAAATTATTAACCGTAATTTATACAAAACATTATTATACATTTATAATTTTACGTATTTTGAATGATATTAGGCCTACAGAAACGTAAATTTACAAACTACGTAAAAAACACCGATTATTTACTAAATTTTTTTATAATTGTATGTAATACTCGTTTATCATAATTATACGTATACAGGTAATATAGTAATTTTTGGACACCAAAATAACCATTATTATACGAGAGGAGTGATTAGGGAAATTCATTTTATGCAGTAAATCTCACTGGCCCGATAACTTTAAAGGTAGAATATTAAAATTAAGCACAAATATTATATCTGTAATATTATACTGTATCATATTAGTGTAGAATGGTTTTTGGTAGATATATTTTATAACACGTACTAAGCTAATGAGGGAAATTACTATTTATTTACCCATTATCCCTTTAATAAAAATATCAAAGTTATAGCAAAAGTTTGAAATGAGTTTAAGTTTAGTACTTGTCAATAGGATGAAATTTATTAAAGGCATTTTAAAAATAGTAAATTGGTTTTTCTTTTGTTAAGTAATAGTTTTGACTCTAAATTGTTAACTATAACTATTATTATTATAACTGTATTATGTTTGTAACGTATCACTTACGTTTTCTGTATGCTTTGAATATTTTTTAGTAACCACAAATCACGTTATTCCTTCCTTGGTTACGGAGTATTAGCATACAGGTTGTATGCAGGGTTATTGATAATCTTCAAATTTAGCATCCTACTACCTACACAAGTACTTGTACTACAAGACCGAAGAGGAAATTCATTAAGATTATATTTAAAATAATGGGCAACATTTTCAAGAAGAAAGTGTCTTGATTCAACTTAAGATCAATACTATATTTGTATCAAAATAAATATTAAGGAATTCAACAGAAAATTATGAAACTTGAACTTCAATGTGATTGTTCTCTCTTTTACGCACGGTAGGCAACTTATAACTTGCTCAAGCTGTAACGTTGAGAAGAACCTATAATACGTTTACGACCTTTGCTGAAAATAAGTGGATGAAAATATCTTTCGTAAACCTGGCATGTGGTGCGCCAACTGATAAATTTGGACTTTCCTAGCTGTTAATTTTATATAAATACATTTATTACATTAAAAAATCAGGGGACCCATCATATGGCAGGATGTGCTTTGGCTATCAGTGGTAGTGTGGTGGTACATTACTTAATTACTTACTTATAGAGAGCTTTCTTAAGATATTCAACACTTCATGCAGACGTGAAAGGAGAAGATTATTTTCGCTATAATATTATGTATATAGAGATATATTGTTGTTCAATGACACTGTTTCTTCTTTAACCATGCAACATCGAATTTGGATTCTTAACACAAAAATATTGGTTCTTACTCTAAGACACTCCGGACATCCTATATTGTCTATATTTAAGGGGGGGGGGGTGATGTTGTTCGCGTGCAGAGAAAATCTTTAAAAATATACGTACCCCTGGGAGGTTCTAAATGAGCAACAAATCTGGTAGCTGGACTGTCACGGATTTGTGATCTTCCAGCTATGAAATATAACACTGTAACATCTTTTTACAAATCGAAGATTTAGAGATAGTTGAACTATCCATATTAATAAAAAGAGTGGAATAAAATTACCTGATTATATTTCACCTATCCTTCACTTTTTATTCTCTGATCAACCATTGCGGTTAATATGCCTTTTTCATCATCCTTCAACCGTTGCTGCCTCTATATACGGTCCCCCCCCCCCAAGTTTCACGTTAGATGATCGCTTCTTTCTTACTTTACATTATCCTTTGGTGGAGATAGTTAAATCACTTTTGGACTAACCACTATCATACACTTAAAACATGAATAGTAGGCTTATGTATAACCAATTTTTTGGAGGTAAATTTTTCTGGAGGTAAAAAGTAAACACTTGCTTGTTGAAAGTTACGCAAAATGCACTTACTCTCCTTACATACCATCTAAATTAATTACGGATTAAGTGGAAGGTATAATAAAGTGTCATTCTATTGTTTAAATGCAATATTTAATAATATTGTAAGTAATGAAGGGGAATATTCCCCACTTTGTCCATTTTCACAAGTTATTAAGCATAACATATGCTTTATATCAACTGCCTTACACCTAATGCATTATACTGTATGAACTGTACTTAGTTTTTTATCTACCTGGACCTGAAGTATTAAGTGAATTTTATGTACATTATATACAAAAACTATATCTTCTTCATATATATTTCTCTTTTCTCATATATAATATAATATATAGGAGAAGTTTCAGAGTAACATTGAGCATCCTTTACATCATTATATGTGTGCTAATTATGAAAAAGATCATATCATCTAGAAGTCCCAAGATAATTTTGCGGTCTGGAATAAACATTAAAATTTTCCCATCCTAAATAATATTTACTTTTTCAGTTCTTGATTGAAGCACTGAGCAACACCAACTTGACTAATCATCCAAGTCGAGCCCTGTCTACCAACTTTCGGAACCTGAAACAAAAAGAATGCATTGACTTTCTTTTGTAAACTAAATTACCAAAACACTTTATTTTTTTAAGCACTAATAGTTTTTTGGTATTAGAATTAGGTTATGTCAATAATTGTAATTCAGAATAGGTAATAGTAGTAGTATTCAAATTTTTTGTAATTAATTAATAAATAATTATTTTTATGCAAATTTTACTAAAACACTTTTATTAATGTACAATACAATGTACCCATTTAAAGACAAACCGTTTGTATAGGTTTTAAATTTGTAAAAAGAATCAACGCCAATTAAATACTAGGTTCTACTTTTTAATTTAGGAAAAAAAGAATATAAAATTAAAGTTCATGTCCGAATAATGTAAGTGATTACCAAAATTATAATTAAAGAAGAAAAACGATATGCTTGCTTTGCATACAAATGGTGTATAAGACAGGTGAATTTAATGACTGGCAGTGAGGACCAATGGCCTTAGTTTCAAAACTACTCTGCGTCAAGTTGAAAGTGGTTAAGTTTATAACTGAACCATTTAGGCAACTACATATTGCATCAGTATGTATAGTCTTTAAACAATACATACAATCTAACTCTAAAGCATTATTTTATGCATTGTTTATCTCATAGTAAAATGAACTACGAACTGTAAGTAATGTGTATACAAAAAATTACGGAATGATTGAAAACATTATCACCATGAGTGCTTGGATATTTTATGCATTTAATCTTATCATTATCTTGTTTGTATTATTTTTATTTCATATCTAAAGCAACAATAATTTTATAAATTTTATTATCAAAAGCAAGTGCATTATTATAATCTGATACTGGATCGTTCGAGACTATGATCAATCCCTATACTTTTTTCCCTTTATAAAGACTTTTCTATAAATACATTAAAATTAAAAAAATTTCATCCATTTTTCAACAACTACCCCAAGCATGTAATAAATTTATAAATAATTACATACAAGGTTAACGTGTATTGTTTAAACATTTAGACAATAGTTTTTTTTATTATTCATGATTTTCGGTTATTACCAATTAGATATACTACAATATATAAGCACAAATTTTATTTGGAATGCCAAAACGTAATTTTTTTTATTTACACATGTATTTATTCAAATAAGCATTTTGATTTATTAGACTGTATTATACTAGTTCTCATTAATATATCATTTATTTATGTTTGAGGTATTTTACTTTCAATTGTATTACATATATACTATTGTGATATTATGTTTTTCTAGAATTTTAAAGAAATTTTACGTGAAACAATTGGGACTTTTTATTTGATCCACTTACTCAAAGAATAAAATTACATTAATATCACTTGTTTTGAATATTGAACATTTAATTTTACAGTTACAGTACTACATATCAATATACTTTAAAACCACATATATAACTATTAGATAAACTTTTTACGTTTGTAAAAAAACCTAATTTACTTTGTTTCTGAGAGAAATTAGAATGAGTAAGGTAACCAGTGCATAGACCCCGAGCTATAATTACTTCTGAGCACTCATCACATTAAAGGTCAGTAAATTTAATACATTTTAAATAATTAATATAAACATATCATACATTATAATAGTAAATTCCAAATACTATACATAATTACCCATATTCAGAGTGAGTAATCAAGGAAATTTAATAGAAACAAGTTATAAGTTAAAATTTTTTTTAAATGTTGACATTTATTCACTCATTGGACTTATATTTTACTTTGACTGTACAGTCATACAAAGAAATGAGAAGTATAAGAACTAATAATTGACAGATATAAATGTAGTCATGGTTATATGCTACACAACAACCTTAGATATGTAACTTATACTACAATGCATTCAATAACATTATATAATTGAAACATAATAATTGTAATTGTTGTAATAAAATTACTATTCAATAAATTAATATTATGACAAACAATAATTAACTTTGAATGACTTAATTAAAGGTCTTTTAACATATAATATATTGTGTAAATAATACATTTAGACAAACAGAAAGACGGACTATGTTTTAGGACATATGTTTATAGGACGTTTTTGTTAATTTTATACAATTGAAATTATAAAATGGTTGCATAGCTACAAAATCTAATTTTACCAAACAGAGTTGACAATCTTTGAACATGAACTTTTTATCCTTATCGTATAAAACGTAAATTTATATTAATAGTGATTAATAACCAGTTCCTGAAACAATGGATTTCTTTAAGTAAAATGTCTAAATTTATTTATCTTGTCTTTGTGTATTTAGCAAAGAATTGTTCTACATTAATGTGTTAACTTTAAGTTGTATATTTCCACTTATCTATCACTGTATTTGTATTCTTTGATAAAATATAATTATTACAAGAGTAATGATTAAATTTACATATAAAACTGTAATATTTTATTTCTAAATTTTTTGTGTGATAAGTAATCCGAATATCTATGCATACATCAATATCAAATTTCAAAAGTAACCAAATAATAAAATACTATCAACCTGTGCCTGTATATAGACATTCTTACAATTAATTGTGATAGTTACTATGTTTTACGTGTAATGTGATTTCTAATTCCAAACCTAATTACATCTCAGAGAACAGTTAATCCCAATAACCAAACATCCATCTCAGAGCCGTCACTTGACGTAATACAAGACCCAATCAATGTTTACTGAGCTCTACAGTAACCTAAGTTAGTTAAGGCCTGCCAAATATATTTATGGGCTCACTTATCACCAAAAAGTTATGTTCTTAAAGTTTTGTTTTATTTTTTATCAGATTTATTATAGACAATGTTAGGTCTGGTAAAAGGGGATAAATCATATACTTATTGTTTGTTAAATTAAGATGAAAATTTGTTTTAATATTGGACCACAGTGGATTTTAAATGTAATAAGACATGTCTTATTATGGTAATATCAAATTACTATTACATTTTCAAAAGCGATTCAGCATCAAACCGTTGATTATTCATTATTAGGTCTGTAATAACTCATAAAAAATGACCCGATTTTAAATAGCTGTATATATTAGGAACAAGGGTTCTTCCTAAACATATCGGACATTAAAATACAAACATATCGGACATTAAAATACACACAAAAGAATGAAGTTTACGAAAATGTATGATAAATGTTCAATATGTCCTCCATTTGCAGCACGGGTGACATTTAGTCGATAAGTATAGTTCTCATAAGACACATTGTTATTTTTAATAAAAATACCTGTCTATAAAAAATAAATAGACTACCATATTACATAACTTGAACGAGTAATTCCTTGTCTATAAGCAGGACACATTGAATAGTGCTAATACGGGTAAGATACATTTAACAATACCTGATACATCATTTTGCTGCAGCAGGTATTGTTTTACTAAAATAAGTTCAACCTAACACATAATTTTCGGACAACAGAGGTCTTAAAATAATCTTCTGTGTTAATTGATATTTTTTGAATATTTGTTTTAAAATTGGAACACAGTGGATATGTCTATATTGGTAATAATATATGTCTTATTATGGTAATAACAAATTGCTATTCTGTTTTTAAAAGCGATTTAGCATCAGACTGTTAATTTTCATTGATAGGTTTGTATCAATGCGTGCTTCTACAGATTTTAATACATATAGGTCATACAAATTGTCACTGTTACAATTCATGATTTATTCAGTTTTAAATTTTTTTAATTAATACCATATTTAAAAACGTTAATTAAAAAATGCAGTAATGGATTAATGATTAGTCATAATTCTTATATTTTTCTATTATTGCATAGGTTATATAACAATTTGTTTTATAATTTCTTCGTGAAGACAAAAAAACTTTCAGCAAAATTAATTACTATTCTATTGTAAAAATTAATTTAATAAACCTATAAGAAATTGCTCATATTCCGTATCAGAAGATCATAATGGAACTCCTAAACAATCAGGTCTCTAAGACGTGCACTGAATCTATCCTTGAGGTTCGTGATAGTTTTACACAAGGCAAGGTTCAATATCCGTGGTACATTAATTTACCAGCCAGGAAAACAATTTAGAGATGGAAATGACTAACCATCAACGTTAAATTTTCAACTTTATAGCATTAATATCAATTATAATTATTTACCAAACAAAATTAAAAACGATTCTCATAAAGGTAATCAAAGTAATAGTAATGTATTATTATTTTTTTTCATAGTTATATGTAAGTTCCTACCTTAATATATTTTATGATACTATCAAAATATTTAATTAAGTATATTGAGCTTAAGTTATAAATAATAACTGTACTTTTAAGTAATTAATTTTCTATTAGCATACCACGAGTTAGTAGAAATGCAATACAAGTAAACTTCACACAACACAAATTTAAATAATGCTGGTAAACGATTATTTATCAGATTATAATAAATTTGTGTTTTGTGGTGCTCAAATAATTTAAATATAAAATTAAAACTAATTAATCACAAGGAAAGTTTTCAAGCGTGATTGCCTTTTTTATTAATAGCACGTACAAAAACCGTTATTTCCAAATTAGAGAACCATTAAAGTTTTATACTTTTTAATGATACTAAAGGTACAAGTATATTTATTAGTGAATTTTCAGAGCTAACAAGTAGTGGTCCTTATTTGTCATTAATAGTAAACGCATTTTTATAGTGTTATATTTACTATACTTCAGCATAGTTTTTATTTTACCACCAACCAAGGCCTTTGGTTGGTTTTGTTTAACATATTTATATTGTAACTTATCTATAAAGATAACTAGGTCATAAAAACGTGACTATTGGCGTACATCGATTTACTTAGGCAGGAAAGCGTGAGGGTTTTCCTGGTGTCGAATTAAAGGAATAGGGCACGAAATTCTTAACAACCCCTGTTTTTTAATCCTGTTTTTTAATGATTTTTAACAATTTAATGATTTTTAATCCTGTTTTTGGAATCATCAAAGGTACTAAATACCACGATATATAGAATACACGGTAGCGGCCACGCGCAGGTCTACCTCCCCACCACTGGGCTGCCACAACGTCATCGGGGCGAGCGGCCGAGCCGTGCATCGTAGCCTGTACACCACAATGTGATGCTATTTTGTTCATCTGTACTTCGTGCATGATATGTGTATGAATAGGAGTGTTTATTTGGCAATCTATCGTTATATAGCCACAATAACTGATTTAAATTTTTAAAGTAAAATTAAAATTTATTATGAAGTAGTGATTACTGAACAGTCAATTAAAATATAAGCCTTGCCTTAGGAATTATTATTTTATAGTATAACTTTCACACGTGCCACATTAATTCTTTAAAATCATGGAAAACTTTAATTTGTTTTATATCAACTTTCCATGTTTACTGTTTACGACGTCGTAAGTTTGTAGTTAAATTATAAAGCCAGGTAATAACGTTGTTGTGAAAGTAATACATTAGACTCCGGGGAGCAATATTCGACCGCATTTACGTTAACATCGGTTATCACTGGTTTACAATGTTCACCATAAATATCACCATAACTTTAATAATGGTTTATAGAAACAAATATTACCCACAATTGTTTTTGGATTGTGAATTTGGTATATAATTGATAAAAGTATAATTACAGAAATTACTGGCGTACTATGGACTTTAAATTAAATGAATTTTATTTAACGACAGAAAAGATTATGTAGATGTTAAATTGTGTTATTAAATACTTTAAAATGGATAGGATATGTAAACATTTTTACGTTCTTCAATATAAATATTGGTCATTATAAATAAACATTATATTTTTATTTACTGAATTTTTTAATAATAATTAATATCAAAATATCCTAAAAGATGCTGTAGCTAAATCTACAGAATTAACAGAATATATCATAGATCGTAAGTACGTTTAAAATTTAATTTAACTTAAATAACAAATACGTCAAGGTTTTTTATTACCAACTATAAATAAATTTTATTTAACTGTCATTCTAGGATAAATATTGTGTTTAAAACTATTACATATTAAATATGAAACGAAACAAGCTCTTTGTAAAATATGTTTAGTATATTCTATTTATTATATATTTAAAATATTATCCGAGTAACTATCACAATATGTTCTATATTTACACATTTAGTAACAATATTGTTAATATCTATGATTATTACTGATTTGTTGTAATGTATTAGCCTGGTTTGTACAGTTACTTATTATGACACAAATAAAAATATTAATTCAGTTTGTCATGAAAGTATATATTTTATTGTGTATAGTACAGTCTCCATATCATTATTGAATATTATTCGTTATAGACAGTTTGATTTATAATTTTTTTAGATTTTAATAATTCGTGTTTATTTTCATCGTCTAACCTAATAGTATTTTGCATATTTCATAATTAATTTCCATGTATATATATATATATTATTGTATCAGATTACATTACAAGGTCCAATGTTATTTCAATTTATTTATGCCTTTCTACAAAACATTTTTATTTTAAAATCTTCATATTCCTATTGTAAAGTCACACATATACTGATTTATAACATACTAATTTTTATTTCAATACTTTTCAAGTCATACATATAAAATACTATTTAAAATTTAGACTTATATCATTAATCTACAACACATACATAAATATACTAAATTAACTTTCTTTATGCTTCATGGGAAAATTTAAGCTATCAGTAGATTAAAATAATTTACATATTTATTAATTTCATCTGTATTGATAATATAATACGTTGTAAAGAAGGGGCTGACAAGTTGTTGGCCCTACCATCCACACGGCAAATTGGAGAACACTTGTATTCTCTTTATAAGTATTAAAAAACTCAGACATAATTAATTTGAAATATTCTGTTTACTTTTTTATAATAATCAACATCAAAACAAAAATCTGCTGTTACACATTGCAAATAACATATTTAGAAACACTACAACTCTTCCCTCGTAAAAATAAAATTGAAAGATTTGAATTGTGAAAATTAAATTATTAGTTTTTGAATTTGATAAATGTGAGGTCTCCAAATCATTTGATCAACTTCTACCCAGTACATCACCCTTCCAATTCTTTGTTTTATAACTCCTCTTCTCCACACCTTCTTCTTGGGCCTTGAATAATCTCTCTTCCTTGAACTCCCTCCATGATCTTTCATTTCTATTTCCATGTTGTGAAATTGCCGGTTTATTCCATTTGGTGTTTTATTCCTGGCAGGTATCATTATATCCAAGGAAGTTCGAATTTTCCGTCCAAATATCAGCTCTGCTGGATTTTTCCTGTTACCGTTGAGGGCGTTCGACGTTGAGAAACGAGAAATTTAAGTAATTTTTCATTCAGAGTACCGCCTTGTTCCACTACCTTTCTGAGATTTCTTTTAACTTCTTGGACGTAACGTTTTGCCTGACCGTTACTTTGTGGTTTGTACGGTGCAATTTTTCTATGTGGATTTCCAATTTGCCTTAGATACGTTTGAAACTCTTCTGATGTGAATATTCTTAAAATATAACTTAACAATTTATTTTGATCGTTCTCAAAAAAGGTAGACTCCCTAATATTTTGAAATACTTATGGTAATATATTAACATAAAATATTATTAAAAACTTAATTTTAAATCATATTTCAAAAATGTCTTAAGTGTTGTCACATCCTTGTCCAGGTAAATAATTACCCAAAGTAAGCAAATACAGGAATATATTATTAAAACAAAATTACTGTATCTTTGTAATAGATACACATATATATTTACCCAAGTTTATAGTTTTGTAAAAAAAGTTTGTATTTAACTTAAAAATAGTGTCAAGTTGATTATAAAAATTACAAAAAGTATTTTTCCAATAACTAATAGAAAGAATTTTAGATTTATAGAAATGTATAATAAATTTATGAGTTGAAAATATGCGAAACTATTTCACTAACAATTTAGAGAAACAAAAACAGCTAACACTGCCTAATAACCGATTAAATAGTCCTATGGATCCTAGCACAGTTCCCAATAGGCTTAAACTGTATAGGCTTAGTTTGCCGCCGTGTGTAATACTGCTGCCCGGTAATGATTATACCATTATTATCTAGTAAACCTTAGATACATAAAGCATTTTAATAAATGCTATACCATTATGCTACATATATGTTTATGTAGTTTGAGTAATAAATAAAAAAAATGAATAGGTAGTGGGTTGAGTTCTTTGGAAAAAGGATCAAGATTATTTCATAGTTTAATTAAAATGCAATATTGTAGTATATAGCAATCATAATATTTTTCAACAAACAACACAATTACTACGCTTGTTACTAGTAAATATACAATTAACCTGGACACATTATAATTTTTTCTTCTATTCTCTATATTTTCTAATATATATGTCATGTCCGTGTGTTTACAAGTCTAAGTGGGAGAGTCTTCAGCTCGTATAACTTTTATAGGAGGCTTGATTCCAATTCCAAACGACTTTGTCATTCCAAATTAGAAAATTAAATTATAATTATTCAATTTTTTTCGATAGGAGCTGTCTTTCGGTTTCACAACTAAAAAAAATACAGCGCACATAAAGTGTGTATAAAGTAACCTATGGTCGTATCGTAATTCATAAAATAGATCGACCAACTCTCATGTATATAGGTCAAACTACACTTTAGAGCATTGTTTCAACTACCTCATATGGTCTCTAGTCATAAAATTGTATACTCTCTTTTAAACCGTCTAATTATTTATAACTTTAGTAACACACTGAAGAGTTTTGTTCACAAGTTCTTTTCAAACAATCCATACATATCAAAAATATATTTTGAAATTTATCAGCTGACAACCACCAAATGTAATTATTAAAATGACACTTAGGAAAATACACAATTTAACTAAAAGCTTACTTAATATTACTCCAAAAACACGAAACCAAATAAGAGTCATTAATTTAATCTTATATAAAGACACAATGTAATAATTTATGAGTAAAACTACAGTATTGCTACTAAAAGAATATTGTTTACAAAAATTCCATAATACACATGAATTTAATTTAAGAAAAAATGTGTTGAACAATATTTCATATAAAGTGAAGTACTATAAATAATACAGATCACCGTTACTAGAAGCGACAGCTCAGAGATATTAAATTCCTTCCTCCCCCGAGGACAGTTGGACACATGACGAATCATGATGTATCGGTGTTGTACTGGACGGGTTATATACCCTTTAGAAAGCTGTAAGTAAAGGATAAAAATAGCTGAATAGAAACTTATTTATTTCCATTAAACCTAATTTATGAGCAATAATAATTATCTTAAAAAAAGTTGATAAGAACAATTGTAAGTATTTTTGAGTGTAGATTAAGACAATTTAATAAACTGTGTTCTAATGGTTTTCTACATTACATTCACCCTCATTTTTATGCGCCTGGCTACAGTTCTCAAACAGCCGTTGAATTATCATCCTCATCTAATATGTATATATAGAATTACACTGGAAAATGGAGTACAGTGAAAAATACTTCTCCTGGTTCATGTTTCATATACATAACATATTATAGATATATCATGAATAAATGCAATGTATTACCAAGTTTTTGTTTTGCAGCAAGTCATAAATATTTATTACATTTGTTGACATTCAATATTAAACATTGTCCTTTGTTACCTGGGATGGAATATAACCTAAAATGGTAGGCTACTAAAAAAAAAAAAAAGTTCAGTGAATTATTATTATAAAATTGATTAAAATAAGTATTATGTCTTAGACTGTACCGAACTTTATATGCGTAATTTGTTATTATTAGATATAATTAAGTTAATAATCAATTGATTGGTTTTAATGACAATGGCTTTAAAGGAGCAGTGATAATACACACCATATGATTTTTTTTTACGTTTGAAGACATTAATTGATAGTATAATTTAAGATTATTAAAAAATATACAAATACAGTATAAATAAATTAGGGTATAAGTTCTGAATTGTGATTTAGTTTATAAAACTATAACTAATCTTAATATTACTTAATTACGAAATTCGTAACACACCCAATAAAATACAACCAAAAATAATTTATAAATATTTAGACTAACCTGTCAGCAGTTCAAATTGATGTTATAGATTTATTTTTTTCTACATATTTTGGTTTAATAATACCATCTTCAGGTTAATAAAAAAATATTTTATTCTAGATAATAAATGTACAAAACTAAACACAAATTATTATTTCATTTAAAAATAACCTAACCTAATGTTTATTATATGCTGTTTGGCTCACACACACACACAAGACACATTTTGTGGAGATAAGCAAAGCAGTTTGGACAGAGACCAACTGTTTTAAACGCTGTTTATATTACATGCGGAAATTGTACAAATAAATATAAAAGTCAGGTAATATTATAACACTTAATAAGTTTTTATAAATAATGTATTTTTTTCATCTTAGGACCAAATATCAGATATTAGTAAAATTAATATATAAAAAATATGTTTTTAAATCATTACATTAATATATGAATAATATTTAATAATGTAAAAAATATGTCCTACTAATTACAAAGGGTAATATAGCATAAGATTCTCATAGTAAATTTATTATCTTGGTTTTATATTTCATATACTTAGTGAATATTTAGTTTATTACGATATTAAAAGTTGATTATGAAAAATGTAAAAGTATACATTCGTAAACATTTAAAATTTATTCTGTTTTACCAAAAAAATTAAATATCTAGTAAAATAACTTAGAACAATTATCTATATAATATATTATAATTAAAACAAAACTATTATTTATCAATATGCATTAATTAGATATTAATATTTATTTTTCAAACCGGAAACAGATATATCAATAAATTAGAAATAGTAATATATGAAATCATATACTTCATTTAGCCTGCCACAATTATAATAGTTTTTTACATAGGTCCAAAAATATTAACTCAAGATTTTCGTTGACAGTACATTGAAGTTAGATTCCAATCAGGAAAGCTTAAAGTTTTTTTTCTAGGAGAAAACTCCCATAACTACCAACGGAGGTACTGGTACTGTTAGGAGTGTTGACAGCTAGCAACTTGCCATGTACTGTACCACGACACCGTCATATACGTCCAGTGGTACTGACTCACCAACCCACCTTCAAAAGTACAGAAGTAATGGCCCACTCTCTCACACATACCCTTACGGTGGTATTGTTAGGAGTGTTGACAGGAAGCAATTTGCCATGTACTGTACCATAACACCGTCGTACACGTCCAGTGGTATCGACTCTCCAACCCATCTACAGAAGTAAAATAGCAATGGCCCACTCCCCCTCACATAACCTTGCGGTGGTACTGATGGGAGTGTGACAGTGAGCAATTTGCCATGTACTGTACCACAACACCGTCGTACACGTCCAGTGGTACAGACTCGAAAACCCACCTACAGAAGTACAGAAGTAATGGCCCACTCTCCCACACATACACTTACGGTGTTATTGTTAGGAGTGTGACAGGAAGCAATTTACCATGTACTGTACCACAACACCGTCGTACACGTCCAGGGGTACTGACTCGCAAACCCACCTACAGAAGTACAGAAGTAATGGCCCACTCTCCTACACATACACTTACAGTGGCATTTTCAAGAGTGTGACAGGAAGCAATTTTCCATGTACTGTACCACAACACAGGGGTACAAGTCCAGTGGTACTAACTCACTAACCCACCTACAGAAATATTGTAGTAATGGCCCACTCTCCCTCACATACACTTACGGTGGTATTGTTAGAAGTGTGACAGGAAGCAATTTGCCATGTACAGCACCACAAAACCGTCGTATACGTCCAGTGGTACTAACTCACCAAGTCACCTACAGAAATACAGTAGTAATGGCCCACTCTCCCTTACATATACTAACGGTGGTATTGTTAGAAGTGTGACAGGAAGCAATTTGCCATGTACTGTACCACAACACAGGGGTACAAGTCCAGTGGTACTAACTCACTAACCCACCTACAGAAATATTGTAGTAATGGCCCACTCTCCCTCACATACACTTACGGTGGTATTGTTAGAAGTGTGACAGGAAGCAATTTGCCATGTACAGCACCACAAAACCGTCGTATACGTCCAGTGGTACTAACTCACCAAGTCACCTACAGAAATACAGTAGTAATGGCCCACTCTCCCTTACATATACTAACGGTGGTATTGTTAGAAGTGTGACAGGAAGCAATTTGCCATGTACTGTACGATGTCACTGTCTTATACGTCCAGTGGTATCGGTTCACCAACCCACCTTTAGAAATACAGTAGTAATGGCAAATGTCAGACACATACACTTACGGTGGTATTGTTGAGAGTGTGACAGGAAGTAATTTGCAATGTACTGTACCACAACACACGGGTACACGTCCTGTGGTACTAACTCACCAACCCACCTACAGAAGTACAGTAGTAATGGCCCGGTCTCCCACACATACACTTTCGGTGTTGGGCTATTCGCACCCATACAACGTACAGTTTTCTTTCCCTAGGTATGTCTGGTATGTCTGGTATGTCTGGTTTTTCTGGTTTGTTAGTATTTAATTATTGATATACTGATTATTACCAATACATATATAGAATACCAATTCTATGACTTATAAAACTTTCAAACCTTATATGTTAAGGTGTTTTAATAAAAATTTATTAGATTCGAAGCGTCAAAATAGCTTGTATATTTTTGAACGTCTTAAACAGATTGCAATGAACTATGTGTATGATAAGATATTACTAGATAAATTAATATCTAAATTGAATTTCGGTGATAGTCGTGGTATAAATTGACTTTAAAAATAGTAAGGTTGATATATTAGATTAGGTGGATACACCTGTACCACTAGTAACAGTGACAGTTCATGGTGCAGAAAAAATGAGTGTGAGGCTAATATAACTTACATCAACACAATTACAAATGCGTGGCTTTTACCTGCAACGCATGCTTCCAATACCGCAAGTTTGATATTAAATAACAAAATACATGTAAAAAATCTCTTTTGATATTAGGTAAAACTTAATTTTTGTTAATAAAGATTGTTTAGTTTATAATGCACTCATAAAAAAGGGTTCACACTTATTGTAAAAAGACTTCACGTACGGTTCTCATAATTAAATACCAATGTGGTATAAGGAAAATTCAAAATAAACAAGGGTAAAAACTATGTATTTTGTCTAAGCATAATGAGGTTTAGTTACGTTACGAAGGGAGTATATTTACATTTACCCTAGCCCATTGTTTACTTAAAACCCAGTAAACATACATACAAATAAACGTTTTTGAACCTCTGCCCACATCAGAGGAACGTGTTTTGTTGGCTAAAAAAAACACACACACACACACACACACACACACACACACACACACACACACACACACACACACACACACACACACACACACACACACACACACACACACACACACACACACACACACACACACACACACACACACACACACACACACACACACACACACACACACACACACACACACACACACACACACACGCACACGCACACGCACACGCACGCACACACACACACACACACACACACACACACACACACACACACACACACACACACACACACGCACGCGCACGCACGCACACACACACACACACACACACACACACACACACACACACACACACACACACACACACACACACACACACACACACACACACACACACACACACACACACACACACACACACACACACACACACACACACACACACACACACACACACACACACACACACACACACACACACACACACACACACACACACACACACACACACACACACACACACACACACACACACACACACACACACACACACACACACATATGTTTTAAGTATTAATCCTGTCACTAAGCAATAATATGAAGTCAGTGTGTTTAAATGTGGTTCTATTGTATAACAAATAATAGAACCAACCTTACACTAAGAATGAGGAAAAATCTATACCGCTCTCTCTCTCTCTCTCTCTCTCTCTCTCTCTCTCTCTCTCTCTCTCTCTCTCTCTCTCTCTCTCTCTCTCTCTCTCTCTCTCTCTCTCTCTCTCTCTCTCTCTCTCTCTCTCTCTCTCTCTCTCTCTCTCTCTCTCTCTCTCTCTCTCTCTCTCTCTCTCTCTCTCTCTCTCTCTCTCTCTCTCTCTCTCTCTCTCTCTCTCTCTCTCTCTCTCTCTCTCTCTCTCTCTCTCTCTCTCTCTCTCTCTCTCTCTCTCTCTCTCTCTCTCTCTCTCTCTCTCTCTCTCTCTCTCTCTCTCTCTCTCTCTCTCTCTCTCTCTCTCTCTCTCTCTCTCTCTCTCTCGTGAAAAATATTCGAGAAATTCACTAGTTGTAAGCACACTTATTATCACGTCACCATTAACTAAGTAATTTTTATGTGAGTGTTAACACCAAATATACACCTTTCCGTCTCTCTCGAAACAATTTAAAAGGTTCACTAGCTGTTAGCACACTAGTTATCACGTCTAGGAGCAGCCCTTGTAACGACCGTAATACTAGCCCATTAACTGAGTCATTACTATCTGAAGGTTAACACCATCTACACCCCTTTCTGTCTCTCTCGTAACAATTGATGAAGGTTTACTAGCTTTAAGCACACTAATTATCACATCCAGGAGCAGCCCTTTTAACGACCGTATTACTAGCCCATTAACTAAGTCATTACTATCTGAAGGTTAACACCATCTACACCCCTTTATGTCTCTCTCGTAACAATTGATGAAGGTTTACTAGCTTTAAGCACACTAATTATCACATCCAGGAGCAGCCCTTTTAACGACCGTATTACTAGCCCATTAACTAAGTCATTACTATCCGAGGGTTAACACCATCTACACCCCTCTATGTCTCTCTCATGACAATTAATGAAGGTTTACTAGCTGTAAGCACACTAATTATCACGTCTAGGAGCAGCCCTTGTAACGACAGTAATACTAGGTCATTAACTAAGTCATTACAATCCAAGGGTTCACACCACCTACACCCCTTTATGTCTCTCTCATGACAATTAATGAAGGTTTACTAGCTGTAAGCACACTAATTATCACGTGTAGGAGCAGCCCTTGTAACGACCGTATTACTAGCCCATTAACTAAGTCATTACTATCCGAGGGTTAACACCATCTACACCCCTCTATGTCTCTCTCATGACAATTAATGAAGGTTTACTAGCTGTAAGCACACTAATTATCACGTCTAGGAGCAGCCCTTGTAACGACAGTAATACTAGGTCATTAACTAAGTCATTACAATCCAAGGGTTCACACCACCTACACCCCTTTATGTCTCTCTCATGACAATTGATGAAGGTTTACTAGCTGTAAGCACACTAGTTATCACGTCTAGGAGCAGTCCTTGTAACGACTGTAATACTAGGGCAGTAACTGAGTCATTACTATCTGAGGGTTAACACCATCTATAATCCCTTCTGTCTCTCTCATGACAATTGGATTTATTTGTCATGAGAGAGACAATGGGTGGGTGGGTGGGCCATCACTACTGTACTTAAATTGGCCCATTCATGTACAGTAGTGGTGGGCCATCACTACTGTACATGAAAGGGTGGGTGGGTGGGCCATTACTACTGTACATGAATGGGTGTGTGTGTGGGCCATCACTACTGTACGTGAATGAGCGTGTGGGTGAGCCATGACTACTGTACATAAATGGGCAGTTGGGTGGGCCATGACTATTTTACGTAAATGGGCGTGTGGGTGGGCCATCACTACTTTACATGAATGGGTGGGTGGGTGGGCCATCACTACTGTACATGAATGAGCGTGTGGGTGAACCATGACTACTTTACATGAATGGACGGGTGGGTGGGCCATCACTACTTTACGTAACTAAGACGTGATAACTAGCTGTAAGCACACTAATTATCACGTCTAGGAGCAGCCCTTGTAATGACCGTAATACTAGCCCATTAACTGAGTCGCTACTATTCGAGGGTTAACACCACCTACACCCCTTTTTCTCTCTTTAGTGACAATTAGGTTTTAATTTATCATAATTAATCGTGTTTAATTTGGTCAAAATATTAAGTACGTTGTAAATTAAAACTAATTAAAAAAGTAATAATAATTCTAAACAAAAGGAATTAAAACAATTACCTATGAAAAATGCTTATAATATTTAACAATAAGAGATTATAAAAGTAATATAATTGATATTTGTTTAATATTATTGGACTATGGTTTGTGTTAAATTACAGGATAAAATTAAGTAAAAGAGAGTAAACAAGTTGTTTAATAGTACAATTTATAAAAGAAAGCTACTAACCATGACTAAACACGTGTAGATCAAGTACTTTAATTCGAAATCTGTATAAAGCGTAAAATGTAGTCTGAGCAACGTGGTTGACTCGTAATTTTTTTTATTTTTTTTATTTATCTCTTTACATTTTACCGTAAGCTAGCGGAATCATTGTTTTTATCATACAGCCTAATAACACATTCTTTTCATCTGACTAACTCACCTAAATTGTCCTGATCTTTTTGGTTGGGTTTTGAGTTGGTTCAGTTGTCTTCGTTCCATTTACGTGATCTACAGATATTGAATTCTGCATTTCATTAAAAAATATAGCAGTTGTTTAGGTTTAAAACAGTCCTAAATATACTGTAACTGACATAGAAGTAAATAGATAGTAAAAAAAGGTAATTCAATGCATGTTCCATTAAATTGTTTACTTCAATTAACATCTCGGAAAATTAATTCTTGAGAAACTGTGTTTCAATGAATGTCTGTGTCCATATTAAACAATATGACATGACATAATGAACAACATATTTTTATTAAGATATAAAATAATATAACTAATGAACATTGTATCGTGCTAGTACATTACACTTATATATAACTGAAATACTCCCTCCATGTTAATGGATACATAAAATACATGTTGTCATTGGAGATTACAGCTCCCATGGTTCAACATGAACTTTACCGTTTACAACTTGATGTAAAGTAATCACTGAACTGAGCCCATTCATACAAGCCATCAAACATGCTTCACACAAGGTCCATTAAACTGAAACTAGATTTGTTCAGTTACAAATGTAAGTTGAAATGATGTGTAATTTAATTTAAATTGTTCCATTTTATCAAAGAAAATGTTACATACTATTTGGTGTCCAAAGCATTTGGTAAAGTGTATAGTTGGTATGTTAATTTTAATACTTCAAAATAATAAATCCTAAAGCAAAATAAAGCCCGTTTATAATTTATTTTATATCAATAACTTTTAAAACTGTTTTTAAAGCATTTATGAATTATATTAATATTAATTATATTAATTGATCATAGTATTGTATACAGTAATAGTAATTCATACAATCAAATTTAAGTGTTTAAGGTAAGATTAACGCTTCATAAATTTTTTATTGGAAGGTTATTTTAGAAAAATTAATATTTATAAGTACTTTAGAAACAATTGAATAATTTAAAAACTTAATCGATTGGGAATTTCAATATTCAAAATTATTATACAATTAGTGTTATTGTACATGACTATAAAACATTAATAAGTATATATTGGTAAGCGAGATTTTTTTAAAAAGAATATCGGTGTTGTTTGTTATAACTTTTTTTAATAAGTCTGTATACAAATTTAAACAATTTTAAATACTAAAATTCAATAAAGAAATCAATACTGTAAATCTTTACTTGTTCTATTTATTATAGAAGATTACATAAAACTGGTATTTGACCTTAAAAAATGCTAATTTACTACATAATAAATAAGATACATTATTGTTTCTGTATCCAATACACATTAATTGATTTGGAGGTGCTTCAATCAAAAGAAACATATAATGTTCTTATTTGTTTAGGTTATAAATAATATTAATAAGGCTTTCGATTTTGAGAAATAAATATATTTAAGAACTATTTAATTATAATTTTAATTAATTTTTCCATGTAGGAGATTAGTTGGTTAGGTTACACTTACAAAAGTGTCTACAAAGGTAAAGTATCCTAAATATTGATTTTTCCAAATTAGAAATAAATAATTTAAAACTTCCAATGTCTGATTATATTGTCAATAAAATTCTATATTCTTATATAGTCACTTTATTTATTTTATTATTGATATCATTAAACGTATTTAAATTTAAATATGTACAATAATTTTGATGTTTGTAGATAAACATTTGTTATGCCATAAGTTAAAAAAAACAGAACAAGAGTATAAAATATCCTTTTAAAGCACATAGGGATGCCAAATGGAAATGTGTCGGAAACGCAAAGCGAAGTAAATTCTCTCTTCTTCCCTAGAATAATATATTTTGTGTAGGAGTATGAAGCCTTATATTGGCTCCTGCTTTGACTTACCCTGTATTTGACTATATATTGTATTATACAATATACTTATGTATAACGTATAATACATGTTTGACATTTAAGGACTATAGTAGATTTGGTCAATACGTAATAATTGATAGGATAAGGTTTTTATATAATACACTTTTAATGTATTTCCATCCTGACAAGTCATCCTTAATTTTAACGATTGTAAACTTATCAAGACCTTTTTAGAAGTGTATTTTATTTATATTACTTAAATTTAGCAATTGTTTAATGTTTTTAATTATAATTAGTTCTCCAATAAATTACACAAAGAAGTAATGTTTAGTACCATCGTAAATTAAATTCAGATTTAAAAACTGGCTGCAGTTAAAATAGCAGATATTAATTTTTGCAACTATGGAATCTCCAGTTATTTCCTTTATATTTTGAAAATATTTTAGCAATAATTAGGCTGTTATGTATTTGAAAACATTTATTTCAAAAGAGGATTTAAGTATGTACTGCAATTATATGACTAGAATGCTTTTTTTTATAATTTATATTTCAATACAAGAAAATAAAGAAAGGCTATAATTAATTAAATCGAAAAATGACGTTAAATACCAATTTTGGCTAGATAATAACTAAATATTGGAATAAGAATTAAAAGTGCTCATAATATAATTAAGGGAGTTTTGTTAATACAGGCAATCTGTCAGAAATTATGCTATTCCATACACAGTGTGCAAATTAGTTAATGGAAACGACAATTATATAGTAACACATTTGTTAATAACATGCCTAGGAAAATGTAAGTTACGAAAGAGAGAGCTGCGTTAGACAGCAGTAGTCCCCTAGTCTATTGTCACCTAATCCCATGTGATACGTCAGGTCTTACAGCCTAATACTATTATAGATTAGGGTTAAGTGGCTACAAGTATCAATAGACTGCAGTAAGCCTATTGTTGACAAATCCCTTGTGATATGTTAAGTCTTACGGCCTTGTACTAATATAGATTAGGGTTACGTAGATACAAGTATCATTGGATTGCAGTAGTCCTGAAGCCTATTGCCTTATAATCCCATGTGATACGTCAGGTCTTACGGCCTTGTACTAATATAAATTAGGGTTACGTAGATACAAGTATCCTGGATTGTAGTAGTCATGAAGCCTATTGCCTTATAATCCCTTGTAATAAGTCAGGTCCTACAGCTTGGTACTAATATAGATTAGGGTTACGTAGATACAAGTATCACTGGACTGCAGTAGTCCTGAAGCCTATTGCCTTATAATCCCATGTGATACGTCAGGTCTTACAGCCTTGTACTAATATAGATTAGGGTTACGTAGATACAGGTATCACTGGACTGCAGTAGTCATGAAGCCTATTGCCTTATAATCCCATGTGATACGTCAGGTCTTACAGCCTTGTACTAATATAGATTAGGGTTACGTAGATACAAGCATCACTGGACTGCAGTAGTCCTGAAGCTTATTGCCTTATAATCCCATGTGATACGTCAGGTCTTACGGCCTTGTACTAATATAGATTAGGGTTACGTAGATACAAGTATCACTAGACTGCAATAGTCCTAAAGCCTATTGCCTTATAATCCCATGTGATACGTCAGGTCTTACAGCCTTGTACTAATATAGATTAGGGTTACGTAGATACAAGCATCACTGGACTGCAGTAGTCCTGAAGCCTATTGCCTTATAATCCCCTGTGATACGTCGGGTCTTACGGCCTTGTACTAATATAGATTAGGGTTACGTAGATACAAGTATCATTAGACTGCAGTAGTCTTGAAGCCTATTGCCTTATAATCCCCAGTGATACGTCAGGTCTTAAAGCCTTGTACTAATATAGATTAGGGTTACGTAGATACAAGCATCACTGGACTGCCCACTTGTATCACTGGAGTAGACTGCAGTAGTCCTGAAGCCTATTGCCTTATAATCCCATGTGATACGTCAGGTCTTATGGCCTTGTACTAATATAGATTAGGGTTACGTAGATACAAGTGTCACTGGACTGCAGTAGTCGTGAAGCCTATTGCCTTATAATCCCAAGTGATACGTCAGGTCTTACAGCCTTGTACTAATATAGATTAGGATTACCTAGATACAAGTATCACTGGACTGCAGTAGTCCTGAAGCCTATTGCCTTATAACCCTTGTAATAAGTCAGGTCCTACAGCTTGGTACTAATATAGATTAGGGTTACGTAGATACAAGTATCACTGGACTGCAGTAGTCCTGAAGCCTATTGCCTTATAATCCCAAGTGATACGTCAGGTCTTACAGCCTTGTACTAATATAGATTAGGATTACCTAGATACAAGTATCACTGGACTGCAGTAGTCCTGAAGCCTATTGCCTTATAATCCCTTGTAATAAGTCAGGTCCTACAACTTGGTACTAATATAGATTAGGGTTACCTAGATTCAAGTATCACTGGACTGCAGTAGTCCTGAAGCCTATTGCCTTGTAATCCCAAGTGATACGTCAGGTCTTACAGCCTTGTACTAATATAGATTAGGGTTACCTAGGTACAAGTATCACTGGACTGCAGTAGTCCTGAAGCCTATTGCCTTATAATCCCATGTGATACGTCAGGTCTTACAGCCTTGTACTAATATAGATTAGGGTTACCTAGATACAAGTATCACTGGACTGCAGTAGTCCTGAAGCCTATTGCCTTATAATCCCTTGTGATACGTCAGGTCTTACAGCCTTGTACTAATATAGATTAGGGATTACCTGGATACAAGTATCACTGGACTGCAGTAGTCCTGAAGCCTATTGCCTTATAAGCCCCTGTGATACGTCAGGTCTTACAGCCTTGTACTAATATAGATTAGGGTTACCTAGATACAAGTATCACTGGACTGCAGTAGTTCTGAAGCCTATTGCCTTATAATCCCATGTGATACCTCAGGTCTTACGGCCTTGTACTAATATAGATTAGGGTTACCTAGATTCAAGTATCACTGGACTGCAGTAGTCCTGAAGCCTATTGCCTTATTATCCCATGTGATACGTCAGGTCTTACAGCCTTGTACTAATATAGATTAGGGTTACCTAGATACAAGTATCACTGGACTGCAGTAGTTCTGAAGCCTATTGCCTTATAATCCCATGTGATACCTCAGGTCTTACGGCCTTGTACTAATATAGATTAGGGTTACGTAGATTCAAGTATCACTGGACTGCAGTAGTCCTGAAGCCTATTGCCTTATAATCCCTTGTGATACGTCACGTCTTACGGCCTTGTACTAATTATATTAGGGTTACCTAGACACAAGTATCACTGGACTGCAGTAGTCGTGAAGCCTATTGCCTTATAATCCCTTGTGATACGTCAGGTCTTACAGCCTTGTACTAATATAGATTAGGGTTACCTAGACACAAGCATCACTGGACTGCAGTAGTCCTGAAGCCTATTGCCTTATAATCCCTTGTGATACGTCAGGTCTTACGGCATTGTACTAATATAGATTAGAGTTACGTAGATACAAGTATCATTAGACTGCAGTAATGCCCAAGGCTATTGTCAACTATTTACTTGATAGTTTTCAGTATCATCAGCCTTGTACTAATATAGATTAGGGTTACGTAGATACAAGTATCCTGGATTATAGTAATGACCAAGGGTTTAGTCAATTATTCACTTGTGACACGTCAGGATTAACAGCCTAGTATTAATATAGATTGGAGTTACGTAGATACAAGTATCACTAGACTGCATTATTGCCCAAGGCTATTGTCAACTATTCACTTGAGAGTTTTCAGTATCAAAAGCTTTGTAATAATATAGATTTGGGTTACGTAAATACAAGTATAAAAGGACTGCAGTAATGCCCAAGGCTATTTTCAACTATTCACTTGTGAGACGTTAGTATCAACGGCCTTGTACTAATATAGATTAGGGTTACGTAGATACATGTATCACTAGATTGCAGTAATGTCTAAGGCTATTGTCAACTATTCACTTGAGAGTTGTCAGTATCAACAGCCTTGTACTAATATAGATTAGGGTTACGTAGATACATGTATCACTAGACTGCAGTAATGCCCAAGGCTGTTTTCAACTGTTCACTTGAGAGTTGTCAGTATCAACAGCCTTGTACTAATATAGATTAGGGTTACGTAGATACTTGTATCACTAGACTGCAGTAATGCCCAAGGCTGTGTTCAACTGTTCACTTGTGAGTTGTCAGTATCAACAGCCTTGTACTAATATAGATTAGGGTTACGTAGATACATGTATCACTAGATTGCAGTAATGTCCAAGGCTATTGTCAACTATTCACTTGAGAGTTGTCAGTATCAACAGACTTGTACTAATATAGATTAGGGTTACGTAGATACATGTATCACTAGACTGCAGTAATGTCCAAGGCTATTGTCAACTATTCACTTGTGAGACGTCAGTATCAACAGCCTTGTACTAATATAGATTAGGGTTACGTAGATACATGTATCTCTAGACTGCAGTAATGTCCAAGGCTATTGTCAACCATTCACTTGAGAGTTGTCAGTATCAACAGCCTTGTACTAATATAGATTAGGGTTACGTAGATACAAGTATCCAGTATTGTAGTAATCTAAGGCTATTGTCAACCATTTACTTGTGAGATGTCAGGATCAACAGCCTTGTACTAATATATCAGACTATTACGTTGTTAAAGGTATCCCCTGTCTGAAGTAAACCCTAAGCCAAATGTCATCTAATTCCTTGTGAGGTCCTACTGGCTAGTACTATAACACATTGGATTGTTATGTAGCAAAGAATAAGTCTAGCCTTTCATCTTTTTTAATTTAATTTAAATTTATTTACTGTTCTTTACTACCCGAATGAATAGTTAACGATGGAATCTCTCAATTTAACCTATTACTCATCTTAAGCAATAAAATAAAACATATAATCCTTAGAAATAACCTTCAAAGAATACGTTAAAAATAGTAAATAAACTTAATTCATTATTCAAGAAGCTTGATTCATCGATGTTTGAGTAGAACGAAGGTTTAAAAATCAGTTGTAAAGGTTCTTCTATATATTATATAGGCAAACCATATTGTTTCTTTAAGAACGTTTCAAAAACCAACTACAGCCAATAAAAACTCAGATTTTCTGGTAAATTTAATTTCGATCAATCATAATTTTACTAATATCAATAACAATATGAATATCCTAGCTACTTAAATGAAATATATCAAAACAGGACATTTTAGAGTTTGAAATTTATAAGGCTGTGAACCTTCATAAAAATAATGTTTTAAATGACAAACTTTCCTTTCAGTATAATTGTATTCAAGTTACTGAAATTCATATAATGGAAGGAGTGAACAGAACAACTACAACTAAAAGGTAATAAAAGATGCAAGCGATGACACTGACCACGTGAACCGGAAGTCAAGAAATGTTTCGACGCGTAAAGACGTCCTCTGGGTTGGTGTGTTCGTCGTTCTTTGTGACATCAATAGCACGCTTTTAGTTATAATTTTTGTTATAGTCTATGAATATTTTCAAATTAAGTACATTTAATCATCCATGCACGGCCTAAAGTTGACTGCACCAGTTAGGAGTCGATTGCATGACTTAAATGTCATGATTGCATGACTTAAATGCAGGTAAATAAACCCAAATAGTATGAAAACTCTACATATTATTTATGAACTCATGGTTTTCGTATTTTTAATGAAATTTAACATTATATAAGATATGTTTTATTGTATTAGATTCTGATTAATGAAAACATTTGGTAAATTATAGAAATAAGTCTATAAGAGGATCTTCTCCGGTAATTCACTATCGCTATTTTTTTTAATAACAGTAATAATTAGGTTAGGATAGGTAAGGTGGCTACTAAAGTTGATCAGGAACGGGTAAATCCAATTATTGACTTACCGCTGAAGGTGCTGTTCTTGTGTAGGTTTTTTGGAAAGCGATGTGATATCGAATTCCTAGCGGATAAGGAATACTACAGTGGACGTAAAAATGATTGGGGAACAGTTTTTAGATTAATTTAATAGTTATCAAGCGTAATTTAATAGTGAATCAATAAAAGTAGTGGTGGTGAGTTTACAGAAAGGATCCTTAAAATATAATAGATTAAATATACAATCCTAGGATTTTTCATAATAAATGTATGTTTATAGCAAATGTTTCGTATACAATAGTTATAAATGGTTGTAGATTGCACTTTTTATAATAACGTACTAATAAGTACTGAAATAAAATGTTCACTTAGTATTTATACGAAGAATAAACCTTAATAAAACTAGTAATATGACATATATAACAAAGGAATCAACACTTTTTGCTTAGTTTATTATCTAATATGGAATCTAAGTTAATGTCAACTTGTTAAAATGTTTTGTTTAAATGCATAAACGATAATAGTAGTCTAAATGCAGTTTTAAATACCGTACGACTAGTTATTTTTTTATTATTGAATACTATAACTGTAAATAAGTAAATATTTATTTTTTTAAACTATATATAAGCTACTATTTGAGTTATGAACACGTTGGACCACTCGCAAGGGCTTAGCTACCATAATACTGTGCACAGGGCCAATAGGCTTACAGTTATATTGGTGATTGATAGACCAATATATATTATATGGCAAATTATACCTGATTCGATTAAAATATGTTTGACTTTGTTAGCCAAAAATGTTTAAAATGAACGTGTATTTGAGAATACTGTTGAATTTGTATTTAGATAATATATGTAACTAAAAGCGAATACAAGGAAATTAATATATTAGTGCAGTGTGAATATTTTACAATACAACATGCATTTTCCTGAGTGACCAGCATAATTTCATCAAAATTATTATTTTTTCCTGATAAATAAAAAATTCATCATTGATAGACTACATTTGACCTTAAATTGAGGCATTCAGCTACTCGGGTTCAAGTTCTGTTTTCAAGCCTCCAAGAAGCAACCATGTGTCCACTCAAGTTTCAATATACACTGGTCACTACTGAACAAGTAATGACAGTAATGGATACAGTCAGGAACAGGCCGGAGATTAGAATATCAGAGAGGTACGTTAAAAAAAATCAGACCAAAATTATGTCAGATCAGGATACGCTATGGTCACTTAGTTGTCCAAATTTTGGGGCTACGAATAAATGTCCCTTTATAGGGTTATGTGATCTTAGTTCATGTAACCTTATCATTAGCACAATTCAAATGTATCTTAGCAATAGGTCATTTACTGTCATCACACAAATGTCAATCTCATGTTGTATAGAGCATTAGTAAACAATAGTTTTAATTTAGTTTTTTTTTTTTTTTTTTTTTTTTAATACAAAATAGGATTCAATCATATTAAGTTATAGCTAAAGATTTTGGGTTGCTAAGGGTTTTCGTTTATTTTGTTTATTTATTTTATAAAAAAAGTAATAATAAAAACTTTGTTACAATATCTCTGTATGGTATATGATTTATTTATAAACAAAAATAGTGTGATCTAATACTTTAATGAATACATTTTACAACACCGTATAGCTAATGTAAATAATAAATAAAAAACACTACTACAATGACCTACATATTTAAACAGTATTATTCCTTTTAATACTCTAAGGTCAAAAATGCCCATCCAAATTAATTTCAAAAGTGTCAGTCATTTTACATTTAGTTTTTATTACAGTACTTTTAACAAAATAATGATAAAGTCAAATTTTTTTGGACAATTACTTATTAGATATAATTTTGAAATGTTAAAGAACTTTTATAGTTGGGGAAAAGCTAAAACATATGTACGTAGACATCAGAGATATGTTGATAAATTATCTCAATTAAGCCAAGAGGTAAAGAAAGAATTACAAGAGCAATGATTATCTACGGTCTTTGAGATAATGTTACAGGATAGTCTACTCTGAAGTTATTTTTAACACCTATTACTGCGTATCTTTTACATTAAATGCCAATAAGTTTTTTTTGTTGGAAAAATGACCATGCTATGTATCTACATTTATTGTATTTACAATAGATTTATATTAAAATTCCTGTAAACTGTAGTCTCAACCAGAACAATAATTTTATGATGGTAATATATTTACCAATATAATTTAACGATCATATAACCTTGTGATAGAAAAATTCAATCCTCCAGGATTTTGAGCCTGATATAGAGATGAGGGTTACGCTCGAATCCTAGCTGTAACTGAAAGTTGTATGATTCATGTTTACCTTAAATACTGGATCTTCCCCTAAATATGTCAAAATAAGTACTCCATCAGATCAATAGTCTATTGAGAATTGGCAGGTGTAAAAATAAATTTGAAAAAAATATTGAACACAGTATAATATGAATAAATAAATATACAATATATAAGATATAACTGTACCCGCCCACTTCAGCGGTCATAATATTGATTTTCAAGACTTGCGATCAAAATATAATAAAAAAAACCAACAAATTCAAGAACATTAAAATATTACTGAAAGTAAATAACAATAAATACTATGTTTAGTTGTAAAAGTTAACATAATTAATTAAGTTACCAAATTTTTTTCAATTTGTTTTTATTTAACAGATAACAGCTGCTAATCAAATAAATCAGTCAATCAGTTAGATTAAGTATCCCCCCTTAAGAAAATTGCCCACCGGCCTCCATAAGAATACAATGGCAATTTTAGAGGCCAGTGGGACGGAGAATTGAGGTTGGAGAAGAAAGTCGTTTTTTAGTGAACCTCTAGATGCCAAGATAAAGCCTTGTAACAATTTTCAAGTCAAGTGGGGGCGGCAATTGACTCTAAATCAATGAAATGTTCGGGTTCTCGCCATGTTATGCCATGTCAAATTAACTAGCTATACATCTGTTAAAATTAAATTTAAAACTGTCCGATTGAATTTAGTTTGTTCTCTTAGATAAAAAAGTTTCAAAGTCTAGACAAATCTGTATGGCTACTTTTAGAGGGCAACAATTATTGTAGTTGACTCTGAATTAGTGAAATGTCTTGCCACATTTAGCTTTGGCCCGTGAGCTGGGTATGCATTTGATAAAATAAAATTGTAAATTTTCCGATTAAAATCAGTTGGTTCTCTTAGATAAAAAGTTTCAAAGTCTACAGAAATATATAAGTCTTTATTTAGAGAGCACACAGTACTATATTTGACTCTGAATCAATAAAATATGGTGTTTCTTGCCATGTTTATCCATGTCCTATGATCTGGCTATGCATGCCTTAAAACTAAATTGTTAATTTTCCGATTGAAAATAGTTTGTTCTCCAAGATAACAAAGTTTCATAGTCCAGAAAAATATGTCTACTTTTACAGGGTGCATATTACAGTAATTGACTCTGAATCAGTGAAATATTGTGTTTCTAGCCATGTCCTATGACCTGGCTATACAAGTGTTAAGATTAAATTGTGTATTTCCCCATTGAATACAGTATATTTTTCTGGATAACCAGGTTTAACAGTCTAGACAAATCTGTAAGTGTACTCTTAGAGGCCGTAAATTAACCTATTTGATTTACATGAACAAATTGAAAATTTAGCTTTACCTATAATACAAGTGGTGAGACTTTTGCAAAAAGTTATAGGGCCAAAGTTGTAGATTCTATCAAATCAGGCACAGAAAATGGTGTTATTTTTGCTATATAACCATTCATTTAGCCGCTACAGTCCAATTAGAGAAACATTGTTTTTGGCATTTAAAATGTTAGGCACTAAAAAGGCTGCCATCATCGATGTACTAATAATTAAACAAAAAATCTTATTGTACATCTACAGCTTAAGGCCTTTGAATCTACTAAATTTCTGCCTTTTAGACTTAGTGCTTTTTTAGTTTCAGCGATGAGTAAGTCAGTGGTATTTGCCTTTTATAGGTGTAGATTATTGAAATATTATAGTTAGATAATATTTTTTTGTATTTTAATCTTGATTGAATACTTCACTCTTGTTAATGTGATGTAAATATTAATATCGGTGTGTTTAACGTAAACATATTTATAAAAATTAGATTTACCAGTCCTCAGATCATTTAATTGGCCTAAAATGAAAAATATTTGACCCGAAAGGCTTGAACTGATTTAGAATGCTCTCGTCATTACGGGAGTCGATATCATGGAGATATTAAATTCCAACTCCTCTCCAACTCAACTGATATTGATAGGGTAAATGATTGGATATTTTACGGTGGATGTCTAGTATATTGTACAAATTAGTTTGTTATTGTTTGTAAATAACGTTTACACACTCACATTTACATAATTGTTTCCAAATAAGATACTAATTGTAATAATATTAAACTCAAAAATATACAGCATCTAAACAATTTAGATTTTATTTTGGTTTATGATATGTTGATATTAAAATAAATACATTTAATATCAAAAGTATTTTAACTTAACAATAAGTTACAAACATAACTTTCAACATTTAGATACATAAAAATATCTATAATTAATATACAGTAGGATAAAGTTTTTTTTATATTTTTTTATACTAAGTTATCTTTCAACACCAGATTAAAAATCAACTCAATATACACCTTAAAGGTGTTCTACTAAAAGAATGTGTGAATCAACCACAATCTTTATAATAAAACAACTAATAATGGTATAAAACTGATTTTGTGTTTTGTCTGTTGATAAAATATTTTACTATGTCATTAATACTACCACTTCATGCCCTTTATATATTTAAACGGCTTTAATTATCTTGAAATTAATAAAAATTCCTTTGTCTTGTTCTAGTGGTAATGATGAGAAAATTGTGTTTACTAATAATACAATTTTATTTTGAGTAAATTAAGATAACCCCCAGAATATAATTAATATTTTGAAATTATCGAAAAATGTGATTGTGATTTCAACTCAAAATAATGTGCAACACTCGTTACATCACTGAAATAAACAAAGGCTTATTTGTAGATAAAAAATTGGTCAAAGTTGAAACCTGCATTGACATTTTAGAGGTACAAAACGTATGAATAGCCACTTAAATTATTAGACTATTCACAAAGTTATTTGTACTCATTTATATGGTCTTAATAAATAACATAAGCAACATGAATAAAGATACAATTGATTTTTATTCAATTTACATACAACAAATCTAATCAGAGTGAATATATTTCCAATAGAATTATATATAATAAACCCACATAAAGTTCATAGAAACTAAACTCAATCAGAATCAACTAATGCGTGTTTTATTTCGTAATTTCCATTAGCTATAGATTTTAATCGATGTTGTATTTAGTTCATACAAAAACAAAAATAGTAACCTGCACTGCACTATGTTTTGTTTTAAAAGATAATCATTGACCATAGTTTTCTCTGAATTTTTTTATTATATCAGGTTGACTGCCATACTAGAATAAGGTATCTGACTACTGGGGCTAAGATTATTGTTTTACAATGTTTTTGTTTTTCTTGTTTATTATGCTTTTAAATGATCTAGTAATCATATTTTAGTAAGTATCAAATAATTATCCAATTAAAAAAGTTAGTACCGATTTGATACTGATAGCCTCAGTTATCTGTCATCAATTTACTGTATTTTAAAACCTATAGATAGAAACGTTTTTATTTTATGTAAAAGTCAATTTCCTTTTTTTTACGATTGAGAGGTCCATGCTTTAATACCTGGTAATGGTCCCTCAACAAAAAGGCTTATTTTGTGCCCTCATTTACAGAAAATTTGGATTAGTTTAAGTTGGTAGAAGTAACAAAATACCGATATTTTTTTCAAATAAAAAGAGTTGTATTGCAATATCAGGTGATGTCATTGTTTTCTTTACTAACAACCCGTATAAAACATTCATATACCCATTTTAGTATAAACTCATCACTTTCACGTTCCATATTTACTACAGAAACTAAAGCACGGGAATAATATTAACAAAACGAACACACATCAACAATGTTACTCCAACTAATAAACCTAAAGCTATTGCCAAAATAAATGTTTTTTTTTATTTTTTTTACTAAACTAGTCATAAACTAGACGCATTTTTCTTGCTAAGACTTAAATCAGATAAAATTACCACTCCTCAGTAACATAAACCATGTTTTTCCTAACGATTTTGTTTTAAGCATTTATTTTTAGCCAGCTTATTAGTATTAGTCAAACTTATATACTTAAAAAAATTACCTATAACACACAAACATTTTTTCAAAATCATAAACTAAAATTCGCACATCATTAAATTGTCAATATCTTAATAAGGAATTATATTTATTTTTTATAAATGTAATTAGCTACATTTTAAACTTATTTATGTATATCTAAAAGTTATATAAAATATAGAGTATTACTATTAGAGTTAAAAATAAACATGCAGTCGAAAAGCCGTGTTTTATTTATGTTTCTTACATATAAGGATAAAGCTGAGTTTTATCATATATTTTACTGTGCTATTTTAAAATTCTTCTCTATGATATTGCACAATCAATAATTTACTAACCACTGAAAAATTAAGGAAGGTAAATCTACAAATCATTAAGTATATTTAGCTAGTAATTTATTGTCTCTCAGTACATCACAAACAATTATTATGACATTTTATTTCTGGCATATTTTTATAGATTTGTTAGGTTTGGACCAAGTTGATAATACTATATGGCCTATTTTAGTTATGTATTCATTGAAGACTTTTATCAGCAGCATTGATATTAGAAATGTAGTCCACATTTAAACAAAACAGATCTCCTAACATAAGCATTATATCTTTTATAATTACATTTATAGTTCACTTTTTTAGTTCCGTCTTCTTTTCAACTTCATTTCAAGGTGGATAGTTTATGTATATATGTACGATTCTGTAAATGTAATGGCTGAAATGTACCTTGAGCTCTAGTCTGATGTGTTATTGAGAGCAATAACTCAAAATAAGCCGAGTTAATGTACTTATTACTAAAGGTTATCATCTAAAAATATTAGGACATTTATTTTGAACTAGCCAATAATAATTGTAGCTGATTAACACAAATATTGTGTTAATATGATAATTTAATAATATGTTTATAAAAAAGAAGTATATTTAAGAAAATTACTCTCCAGAGTTAAATACAACCAAATCGTGGATGCTAAAAATATATGTTTAAACACAGATAAGATAGAAACATAGATCCTACAAAGATGCTCAGACTGCTAAATGTGCGTGGAGTGGTTTTTTTTCTCTACTTTCTTATGTGATGACAAAGCCAGCACATTTTTAACTTTTTCTTTTATTACCTCAAATTTCTCAAGACAATTATTTCTACAAAAATAAATATTTACAAACGTTTTGATCTATCTATCTCACTGAAGAGTTCATTGAGGCCACATAAAATGACTACTATAACTAATCTCTGTGGTAATATTAATGAATAGAATTACTTGCTATGAGGTATGTCTTTCTCCATATTCAATAGATGATATTTTAGTAAACAGAGCGACTGAACAAGACGTCATATGCAGTATATTGTAGGGGTTTCTCAGTCAGGTTTTTGACTTTCGTCTTGTTACGTTTCCATTAACTCATTGTAGATAAAACTTCAGACTTTTTTCACTGGAAGAATAAAATCTATTTTTAAAAAAACATTATAGTAGTTGTATAATGTATATAGGCTTCGGAATAGTAAACCATCAATAGACGAATTTGAGTACACTTATAGTCACTGTATTTTATTCTTTTTTGAAATTATAAAGTCTTATAAGCCTAATATCGTATTTGATTTTTAAACAACGTATTTATGTTTTTGGATCCAAGAATAAAAAATATATTAATTTGTTCATTTAGTAATAAAAAAAGTGTTCAACATTTTTCTAACGTCAAGGATAATTTTATTAAGTGACCAGTGTAAAAAAACGAAAATTGATGAATAATGAAAAGTATAAAGTTGATTTTAAATAAGCAGGAATACTTGATATTTCTAAAACATTAGAAAAAAAATGTATATATAGTAGTAATTCTGTAATAAACTAAGTATCACCTTGATATAATTAGGTTTTTACCTAAAAATAAAGCAAAAAGCCAGTATTATGGTATTATATAAATTGTTTCATTCGTTTCTAAATAAAATTAGCTATCCTACAAAGCATTCAATACAAAAATTCGTATTGGATCCTTATGCTGTTGCTTTTTAACTATAGGGTTCTTTAATGATAAATAGCTTCTTAAACTTAACACGGTGTTAAATATTGATATACCTTGAAATACCCTTAAAATTACACGGTGTGATATTCTTTAAACATTTTATTAAACACGAAATCTAAAAATATTTATAACAATTATAATAAAGTAAAATAATATGGGAATTTATTTTTGTATTTATTTGAGGTACTCTTAGATTTGTGATAAACTAATTAATATTTTTAACTTTACTTTTATGAAGTATTGACATTTACTCATTTAAAATAATTTACAAAACAATACTTTTGGAAGCTATAATATTGCTATAAGTGCTTAGTGAGAAAACAACATGGGTTAGCTGCTAAGATAGCTCAGTGAGAAAACAACACTGGTTAGTTGCTACGATAGCTCAGTGAGAAAACAACACGGGTTAGCTACTACGATAGCTCAGTGAGTAAACAACACGGGTTAGCTGTTACGATAGCTCGGTGAGTAAACAACATGGGTTAGTTGCTACGATAGCTCAGTGAGTAAACAACACGGGTTAGCTGTTACGATAGCTCAGTGAGTAAACAACACGGGTTAGTTGCTACGATAGCTCAGTGAGTAAACAACACGGGTTAGCTGTTACGATAGCTCGGTGAGTAAACAACATGGGTTAGTTGCTACGATAGCTCAGTGACTAAACAATACGGGTTAGTTGCTACGATCGAGAGGAAGTTTGCAATAACTTACCGGATTAATTGTAAACTTGAGTATCTCATAAAGCCAGGAAGTTATTTGTTTAACTTTGAAGAACTATGGACTCAATTAATATAGTTCATTCTTTAAAAAAAGGTAGTAAACGTAAAATTTATACCCCTCGATAATGAATAATTGTATTTAATTAAGATTTAAATAACTGGTACTGATTAATGACCTTATATTTATTGACTATTGTATGTTCGAGTATAATATTTTTTCATCTCTGTATTAACCAGATATTTTTTTTCCTTTTGGTCATTTTATAAATACACAGAATTATTTATCCAATGTTATGTATTTTATAAACATTTTTACGTTATAAAAAATTTAATTTACATAGATTTACGTTCCACTTTTTAAACAAAATCAGGACGTTAGTAAAAGTGCATGTTATTTCCTGTAGGTTGCTGAATATAATAATGTATTGAATATATAGATTATGTAATTGTATGTACCATTAAAACTATCCTATTTTACATATACATCCTTTAAATATAAAATACACTCCGATTTTTTCTTATATTTACAACGGTGTAATAAATATATGTCTAATAGTTTGTTTTGTTAAAACAAAGAATATACAAACAAATTAATTCTATGTAAGATAAGAAATATTTAAAGGAATTATGCAACGTATTAAATAAGTACCGTGAAAAAATTAAAACCATTAATGCATATAAATGGACCACACTAGTCAGTTACGCTATTTCATAGCAAGTATATAAAATTAGGATTTAGTTATGTATAAAATTTCAATGTTTAACTCTGAGTTATGTTTACTTGAATAATAGTTATTATTAATAACATTGTTTTTTATTGTCAGTATAGTACACCTACTATGAATCTATAATATTTGTTGTTGTTATTATTATTATTATTATATCTTGTTATTTAAGCAATAACATGTATTTTTTAAGGCAGTGGATGAAATATTTACATTTAAATGAGGGAGACAAAGGTAGTTGGACATTTGCCATCATTACGTGAAAATTAACAATCACGACGTTTCGATTTGGTAAAACCCAAACCTTTTTCAAGTGCTAAAAACTAAATTACATCTACACAAACATGTTATAAAACTACGTTCTTAAACTAATAAACTTATCTACTTTAATAATTATCTACATTTTAACCTAGATCCTAGAATGGAGTACAACAAAATGAACTTCTACTAAATATAAAAAACATTAACAGGGTTAAATTAATAAAACCCAAAACTTGAAAAAGGTTTGGGTTTTACCAAATCGAAACGTCGTGATTGTTAATTTTCACGTAATGATGGCAAATGTCCAACTACCTTTGTCTCCCTCATCTGATACTCCATCATTAACAAATTTCAAAAACAAAATTTACATTTAAGTTCCTGGTGCTGTAGAATCGTAGGGCAGTCGGGAAGGCTTTGCCTTTAGCACCAACTTCTGATAACGATCTCTAGAAGTAACGAAGTTTAGATCTGATGGGCTTGCAATACATCCCTGACCAAAAAAATCTTAGTCCTGAAGGCTACTTATAGGGTATTACTTGTCATAATATTTTATATATATTTAATGCAGTTTAGAATATTATATGTGGATTTACTGTTTTATTTATTAATTTAATTTTTTTTTTTCTTGAAAGTCGAGTAGTTGATGACTGGGCCTCTCAAAATTAGGATAAATGAACGGAATGTTGTAGAATGATTGAGTAAGTATTCATTGTAACATTTATAGAGTTTAATATATTGCATATTTTTAAAGTTGTGTACTTAGGCAATGAGGACTAATTTTTATTACATTTCAAAGTAAACTTATAATAATTTCAATATTTATCCAACCCAAAGAAAAACATTTTATCACTCATACTCCTTATGGAGTTTCCAACCATTTAGCAAATATCGGATAAGGAGAAGGACGAAAAATTTAATATCTTAGCGTCATGAACTCTCTATATACGTTCCAAAACGTTCCAGATACCTGCAGTCTATTCCATAACGTATATTGTTGATAAGATATTAATTGTGCATGTTTAAAATATAAAGACTAGTTATAATAATTTTGCTATTAATTTATACTCAATTCAAATAATTAAAGTGAGATATAAGTTGTTTTTTTTTTAATTCTACATTTTAAATACTAATTTATTCATTCTTCTAAGTACACTCGTCCTAAAACTCTACTAAATTGCTTGTTAAGTAATATAATGCTAAAATTGACGTACATGGAATCACATTGCAAAATATACAGCTTGGCCCGTAATCTCAATATATTTTGCGAGAGGTTTGCCAAAGTTGTTTGGCACAGTACCAACTTTATATAAACTGGTGATCATGAAGGTTAGAGCTACATCGATCTAAAACTAAAGTGGCCAAATAAACACAAAGCATAGATAGATCCACTTGTTAAAATTGTGTGTAAATAAACGTATCTATGATTATATAATCAATACATTTTACGAAACATAAATATCTTAATGTATTATAATATTTTAATGTAAAAAAATATTTAATAAGTTTTCAATCTTTAAAATAAGCTTTATAAAAACATGTTTATTACTAGCTGCCATTTAATATCTTAATTCTTTTGATGACATAAGAAGTGTGATATTTGTAGAATCACTGTGATTGTATATAAAGGTAAACAATAAAAAAAGGCTAGTAAACAAACTATGACTAATATATATTACATATCAAGTACGTAGTTTAGTAATCCATGAGACAGGAAGAAAATTTTTTTTGTACGGTCTTTGAATTGATATTAAATTTTATTAATAATACCTGTGTTAAAACAAACAAAAAACAAATTATATTTCTTTACACTTATGAAACACTTGATTTCTTGGTACTGATAGTCTAGCATATAGTATTACTAAACAACTATTAAAAATATGCAATTATAATAATAAATAAAAGATTTTTATAAAATTTGTGTGCTTATTACTAACAACGTTTTTAATACTGGTTGGTCTTGGTCCAGACAACTTTTACCAATTTTCGTAAACTGGGTGCTGTGATTGAGCCAACACAAAAATACGTACAACAGTGGAGTACGTTATTTTACTTGTAGAATATTATGAATTTCTTAGTTTACAATAAAAAAATACGTAACCGTAGTATTTTTAGTGCTTTATAAACTTAACCACAACAGAAAATTCGAATTTTAAATAAGACATCTTTGTGACTCAAAAGACATTGTTTTTAATAATATTATTAATTTATGTCCTCCAATTATTACTGGAATCCCATTTGATGTATATATTTACACTGATCATTAATGATTTCCTCATAAAAATAATCATTTATTAGTTTCAAAATGCCTTACTAAAAGGCGACTTAAGAATAAATAAATATGTTACTAGAAAATAACATTCAACTAGTTAATATCCGATATACACATCTTAACACGTGTATGGTACTCTAAACAGAGTGAGGTTAAACAAGGCAAGTATTAAAATAGCAATTTTTTGAACTGTGTGAGATAAAACAATTTTAAATTGGCTAATATCCTTTGCTTCATTTTTTTATAATTTATTATAATATGTGAATTAAAATAGATGACAAAAATTGCTCCTCAACAAAATTCAGCTAAATCATTTTAGAAAAACTAAATCTACTGCTAAAAAAGTCCATTCTTGAGCATTCTATTCCATTCCAGGCAACACAAGAACAATGGTTGATACTGAATGTCAACTAATATTATTAATATTTATGATGTCGCCACCAAACAATTGATTTTGAATTGCTTTCTAATTGTTTCGGTAAGGTATGATATGTATGTTAAACGCAACTTAAGTGAAGTATTGCTTTTGTATATAAACACACCATACACTGACCCCCCCCCACCCATACACTTGCACATGCATTCTATGTGTATTTCATGGGAATACTAATTCAACAGCTATTTAATAAATAAAGATTCAAAAACACAAGCTATTATTAAACTGTATCGTAAGTACTATTCAGTAAAACATCGTTTAGTTGTTACGTTATGCTGAAAAAGACAGCCCTTTTTTTGTATAAACTGGTTTGAAATTTTATTTATAGCCAGTGCTAGTATGTTATGTTCAATGGGAGTATATTAATTTTTATTCAGATACTAATATCCTTAGTTTATGGCTTTCTATAATAAATTCAATTTAAATTCAATATCCTTCAATTTATTTATTGTAGTCTTATTTTCAACACCTTTTATTTATTGTTAATTTCAGATGGAGTTGATATTGGTATTCTTCGATGTATTTTTAATTTTTTCACCAATAAAAAAATCACCAATAAAAACACTTTTTCCCAGGCCTTTCACCAGCAAAGCTGGCATCATCAAGCAACATACATTAGTGTTGCCTGATGATACCAGCTTTGCTGCTGACAGGCCTATTAAAAAGCTTTTTATTTAAGTTAAAAACAATTACCTGGTTGATATGTACTACAATTCCTATATTAATGAGAGAACACAGCTGATACATTTTCGTACCAGACTTGCCGTACCTTATCTACCTAAAACATATATTAACAATAGTTGTAAAGTAAGACATCAGTACTACACATGGCAGCAGACTAAGCCTATACAGTTTAAGCCTATTGGAAACTGTGCCAGGTTCCATAAACCTACTTGGTCGGTAATTAGGCAGTGTATAGCTATTATTTCCAATTAATTTTTTATAAAATAACGTCACACTATTTTAAGTATTTATCTTTCAGATATTTAAATAACTAATAGATTATATTAGTTTGCGGGAAAGTACAAGTAATATTTTTTAATATGTATGTGCTTTTTATGTAAAATGAATAGTACTAATCTATACACCTGTAACATTTTACAAATGTTATTTAATACTAGTATTAAGTTTCATCAACCAAACTTATAACAACATTAAAAATCTCGTTTATACATTTATACAGATTTTTTTATATATAATACAACTTTGCCATGCTTACTGTGGCTAATTATGTATTTTTTGTGTAAGTAACAAATTTTGAGGTATAATTTAGTGTAAGTATCGTTGTGAACATGTTTTATGTTCGTTCACCTATTTGGCATTTTTTGGTTTTCACACGGGCGGATGTGTTTTTAATTTGTGCTATTGGTGTAATTATTCTCAATTTACTTTTATTATAGTTTTTACTTGGGATAAGGGTCTATATTCCAGTAATTGTTCGTATAATTAATTTTAAATATTCAAATATTGAAGATAATCTATTATTATCTTATACTGTTTATTTATTTTAATGATTTTGCCACTCTTTATATAGTTTTGTGTGCTTTCTGTTTTCATTTATTGCATATTTACTTATAATTGTACAAGCTTAACCAATGTTGTGTCTTGATTTTTAAATTATTATATTTTTTAGTATTATTACATACATCTACAGCTAAATTATTATTACAATTTTCATTATTATTATTTATTATAAGCGTCAGCATACAGTAGCACCACGGAGAGTGGAGTTGTTGACTGTTTTTATATATTAGAAGACTGACTCGCTTGTTTTCTGATTGTAGTTAATTTAATATTCATGCTAATCACACAACTGTGAAAGTGATTGTCTTAATTTCCTAGTTTTTTTTACCATTGTATGTTTTGGTAATGATGGAAATAAAGATTATAATTATTATTAATCATTTATCTTGGCTAAGGTATTGGCAACACTGAAGAGCACTTTTGAAATAGGTTGATTGAAAAATAAGCTCTCAATATTCTTTTAATTTATTACACTACTAAGAACTTTTGGAACATTAAGTAACATTTTAGAAAAAAAATTTAATCAATTCCTTAATCGTTGGTTGAATACGATATTCTAGTTTTTGCACAGTGTTTCATATAAATTATTTATGGTCTACGCTTCAAATATTATTTCAAACTCCTGATTTAAAATTAAAAATAATTTAAATTAGTAATTTTGTAGCAGTGCAGTTTGCAAATTTATAATTTAAATATGTAGATTAGCCAGTGGTCTTCACCGGATAGTTCCAACTTTATCACAAGAGCGCATTGAGCGTGGCTGTCTCATGAATGGGTACCCATCTGAGCGATCCCATCCTTGCACGCAGCCCGCCTGCCCGGTCACTGGTGGTGGTTCGGAAGTCACCATTAAGCCGTTGGGACCCAGCTTAAGGGTTAGAGAGGGCTTATTGGCCCTAACTTCATCTAGTAGAAAAATAAGATCCTTTTAGATTAGCAGGTATTTGTTTTGTGTGGAACAACAATAACGAGTTAAAAATTAATTAAATATGCAATGGATTGGATTGTAAAATAATAAAATGATTTGGCTATGTAAATAATTGGTAAAATGTAGATTTTAATGATAGTTTTGATACTTAAAATAATCAATTAGTTAAAGTAAATTAAATAACACATACAGTATATATTTTTTCACAATAGATATTTTTTACAAAAAAATCTATATTTGATAATATTAATATATAAATAATGTATATATTATATATAGTATTGTAACACATAATAAATATGTATACTATATGCATATATCTTTATACTCTCATGAAAAACTAAATCATTTATAATCATTAATTAGCATAAATAAAGTAGCTTTGACATGAAGGATACTGCATCAAAACTATATATGTTTGAAAAATCTTCAAATTTAAGTAAATTAGTACTTATTTAAATTTAAAACATGTGATAGTTATATTAATTTAGAATTACGATTAAATATACTAAAGAAAGATTATAAGAATATTGTGACGTTATGAATTTAAAATATTCGTATTTGAGTCTCAGAATTTGTTGATGATTCGCAGAAAATAGTGATTATTGATAATAAACTGTGACGTTGTTAATATTTCAGTTATATTTTTTTTAAATGTTCTTACAACGAACAATACTGAACTTAACAAAACATCTAAGTTTAGAATATGGTATATTAGAGTATATGTTAAATCCAATTATTAAAAAAGACACTTGTATTACACAAATAAGGAGTGAAACGATTATAATAAATGATTTTATTTATATTGATAATTAAATAATGCTATTAATAATGTTTCAAAAAACATAATTAACAATCCAAATGTAACTAATATGTGTTTATAAAGAACCAATATTAACGTTTTGATATTATTTATCGTGTACATTGTAAACCAGTGATGTTAAAGTAATGCGGTGGTGTATTGCTCCCCGGAGTGTAATGGTCTATGACGTCACGTATTACTTTCACAAGAACGTTATTACCTGGCTTTATAATTTACCGGCGGCTTACGACGTCGTAAACAGTAAACATGGAATATTCCTATAAAACAAATCAAATCATGTGACAGGATTAGTGATTACAATGTGTAGTTGTGAAAATAAATATTAGTATGTAAATGGGGGTACGCCATTTTATTAAACATTTTAAATATACTTTAAAAAAAGTTACGGATAAGTTACTTACTTTTTCTTTTTAATTTATAGAAAAGATATTAGCTTTGGGAAAGAAAATACGTACTGTAAACCATACAATACAAATGTATTACATTTTGGTAGCATAATTTTTAAAACGTATCTCTTTTCACAATTTTAGTTATATTATATATTTATATTTTTTAATAAGCATAATACGTATTGGTACATATACAGTATAAGTGATTGTCGCAGAACACAAATTTATTACAATACAAGCACAAAATGCACAAATATATTACACTACAAGTGTATAAAGTGCACAAATATTATGATGATTTATTTCGGTGAACCACGCTCACCTTCCTCAGACCAGAGGGATTCACGAAAGAATTTATTATACTTGTAAACGATATATATAAAATATTAGTTAGAAGATTTAAAAATTGCTAATCGTGTATTTTTATCTATAACTAATTATAATTATTTTAAATGCTATAAAGTTGAAGATTGAACGTAGATGGTTGGTCATTTCCATCTCTAAATTGTTTTCCTGGCAGGTATATTAATGAACCTCAGATATTGAACCTTGCCTTGTGTAAAACCATCACGAACCTCAAGGATAGATTCAGTCCACGTCTTAGAGGCCTGATTGTTTAGGAGTTCCATTATGATCTTCTGATACAGAAGATGTTTAACTTCTTGCAAGTTTATTTAATTACTTTCTAGTATAGAATAGTTATTGCTTCTACAAATGGTAGTATTTTATATTTGTAGTACAAGATTGTATTTTTATACAAAATATATAAAAAGAACAACAAAAGAAGATAGAATCATACTCAACTGGCCAAAATAATAATTCATAGTATTTTATTCATAAATTTTTATGCTAAGACATTACCAAATTTTGTTTTTTAAAATAAAGAGATTATTAAAATAAACTAGTCAAAACTAATAAAAATGGGCTAATAAACAACATACACAGTAAAACATAAGTGCTGGTTGTAGCTTGCTGTGCGAATATGTTTTGGTGTTACGGAAGGAAGTTATGCTACGGGATTGCGAACATGCCTCACAGTACCAACCCCAAGCCGAGCGCCGAGCCGTAACATTCCTTTGACGCGGAATGTTTAAGGAAAACCAACAACAGATGATTTGAGGCTCTCCTCTCCCAAGTGCTATTACAATCACGTCGGAGCTTGGAACCATTACACACCACCCACGTCAAAAATGTTACGCGATTGTGTAACGGTTCGGCGCTTGGCTCGGTGTTGTGTGGCTAGTATTATACATTACAATATATATAATTATATAATGGAAGAGATAATATAATTTGCCTTCCAGATGAATTTGCTGTCGTATTGCAAGTAAATAGGCCTATACTAATATGACGATTTCGACTATAAAAAATTATTTAAAATGTATTTGTTTTAAGTAAAGGTGACTCGTTTATTAGTGTTGTACAATAAACAATACATAATATACATTATTTTTGTAAAAAAAATCTAAATTGAAAAAATTAAGGTTATAGATTATGTTCGGCAGGCCTTAATTAACTTAGGTTATTGTAGAGCTCAGTAAACACTGATTGGGTCTTGTATTACGTCAAGTGACGGCTCTGAGATGGATGTTTGGTTATTGGGATTAACTGTTCTCTGCGATGTAATTAGGTTTGGAAATAGGGACTAAATAAGTCTTATACGTAAACAAAATTACTTTCACAATAATAAATAAGTCTATATATCTAGGAGTAAAATACTTTAACAATACTTTCGTTCTTAAGTCACTTAAGCGATGGAATGCATATTATGAAACTATAATTTGTTATCTATTTGTTTAATTAAATGTTTTTTACAATACGTGATGAGAATCCTTATGTATATAGTGATTTATTATTTTTAAGTCACTTTAAAAAAACTAAATCACTATATACATAAGGATTCTCATCACGTATTGTAAAAAACATTTAATTAAACAAATAGATAACAAATTATAGTTTCATAATATGCATTCCATCACTTACAATGTAAATATTTTATTTTATTTAATAGACTAATAAGTTTTAGATCACTGTAAGAATATGATAACAATTTAACGGATATTTTTTTACTGAATAAAGAAACCAAGAAGAAGGGAATTTGATTGGAGTATAACTTATAAATGAATTGTTTAAAGTACTAGTCATTCATCGGTTTGAAAACAATCGTAATTGTTAATCAAATCAAATCAAATCCTTTATTAACACATAATATTTGTTACAATTATAAATTTTATTTGTACAAATTTTGTGTCTTGTCAAATTAACTATAACTACTACTAATATAATACTGTATTAATTAATTAATATTTAATAATCTTGTACTACAGACATGTGAGGTAGTCGAATGTATAAAATAATTGTAACTTTGAACACTCAAAATATATATTTAAGCATACATTGAATAATGTTGTCAAATGGATCAAACTGTTACATATAAATTAAAACAATTTAAAACAATCAAAACTAGGCACTTTCCATATTAAGATAATCCTTTACACTGTAGAAGGCATGCGAAAGAAGAAAGGACTTTACTAAATCTTTAAATTTGGAAATGTTGTTTTCTTTTTTAATTTTTAGTGGCAATTTGTTAAAAAAATGTAATCCCATATAAGCTGGGCCTTTTTCAAATTTTGTTGTCCTATGATTTGGGTAGCATAGTGCCTCCCCATGCCTTGTATTGTATGAATGGAAATTTCCTATTTTGGCCTCAGCGTCAATATTTTTGAATGTTAAAATTAAAACCTCAAATATATAAAGGGAATGAATGGTCATTATTTTATTTTCTATAAACAGGCTTTTGCATGAATGAGAGTCAGTGACGTCGAAAATTATCCTTAAGATCTTTTTCTGACATTTGAGAACTCCTTCCAGAGAGGATGAACCTCCCCAGATAGCCAATCCATAGCGAATTATGCTCTCACAATAAGCTCGGTACACGTCAAGAAGGATATCTCTACTACACGAAGATTTTAATATTCTTATTGCAAAGGTACCTGAATTGATACGACGCATGAGTTTTTCGATGTGCGGTCTCCAGCAAACAGTCTCGTCAACAGTCACACCGAGGAACACTACAGATGTGTCGTTCTGTAGAGTTTGTTTAGGGTTCACAATTATGTCATCACAAATATTATGTGATTTATTTTTAGAATTTTTTGTAGTGAAATTAATATATTTTGTTTTATTAATGTTTAACAACAAACCATTTTCCTCAAACCATTCATTTACCTCTGTGACTACCCGAGAAACACTTGCTCTCAATTCAATTGCATCTCTACTTGACAACAACAGAGAAACATCATCAGCGTACATCACTATATTTGCATTGTTCTCTGTACTAGATAAATCATTTATATAAAGTAAAAATAGAATAGGGGAGAGAATGCAACCCTGTGGAACACCCATATGCACCTCGGCCCAAGAAGACTCACAGGAGTGATGCGGACCATTAACAAAGGTGCACTGTTTTCTGCCGGACAGGAAAGATTTTAACCAATTCAAGGCTACACCCCTAATTCCATAATGGTTGAGTTTTAAGAACAAAACTGTGTGATCAATACAATCAAAGGCCTTTGACAGGTCACAGAAAACACCCAGAGTCTTCCGCGACCCATCCAAGGCGCTAAGTACATGATTTGTAAAATCATATAGAGCTGATAGTGTGGACTTACTCTGTTGAAACCCATGTTGATTTTTGGAAATTACAGAAAACTTTGATAAATGAGAACTTAGTCGGGTAAGAATGGTTTTCTCGAACACTTTAGAAATTGTTGGGACCAAAGCAATTGGCCTGTAATTGCCTATAATTGATCTATTGTCTTTTTTATGAAGGGGTTTGATGATTGAATATTTTAATTTTGAGGGGAATTCGCCAGATAAAAATGATTGATTTATAAGAAAAGTTAGAGGCAAAGCTAATTCATGAGAACAGAATTTAAGAAGATTCGGTGAAATTTCATCCCAACCGAATGAGTTCTTCGATTTTAAGGATGCAATCACACCAGATACCTCTTTTATACTAGTTGGAGCCAGGAAAATGGATGATGAAACTGGAGTGCAGCGATGGCGGAGCCTATCTAAGGCTAGAGTGGGGTTCGCTTTGGGGGCCAAAGATTGAGGATCATTTATGAAAAAATTGTTGAAATGCTCAGCAATCGTGTTTGTGTTAGTCACCTTTTCTCCCCCAATTGCAATATTGTCAATGAGTCCCCTAACCGTCTCTCTTCCTGTTTCCTTTCTAACAATTTCCCATATTGTTTTTGATTTATTATTGGAGTTTTTTTATTTTTTGGTTATTAACAGTTTTCTTTGAAATATTTATTAATTTTCTTAATAACTTGACATATCTTTTATAGTAGTCAATGAAATGTGGGTCTGTGGAATTTTTGAAGAAGTAGCTCATTTCCTTTTTCCTCTCTAAAGGTACTTTTAATCCTCTAGTTAACCAATTTTTTTTATTTTTATTTTGAATTGTTCTTTGAGCTTGCTTAGGAAAGCATTCATTAAAGGTTTGAATGACAGCATTTAGAAAATAATTAAAGTTTTCATTAACGCTCTTATCAATGTTTAAATTATGTTCCCATGATATGGTTTGTAATTTCTTTTTAAAAGCAGCCTTGTTATATTTAGACATATTCCGCTTAAGAATTGGTTTGTTTTGGGGATAATTTATTTGAAATTTGTTTGAGAGACAAGCTAATTGAGCATTATGATCTGACAGACCCAACTCAACTATATCGGTGTTACTTCGTCTGTTATTGGTGATTATGTAGTCTATTGTAGTTTTAGAAATGCCAGAAATTCTGGTGGGAGTGAAAATATGCGAGAATAGGCCATGGAGATCAAATAAGCAAAAGAGTTCCCTCCTATCAACTGAGTCAGAAAGAGCATTTATATTAAGGTCACCACAAATTACAACTTCTTTGGATTTTATATCATGAGACAACATCTGCAGTATTCGGTCGAAATGCAACAGGAATACGGCAGCCGATGCAGATGGTGGCCGATATAGTGCCACAACTACAAGTGGACGACGACCCTCCACCCCCGGCACCTCAACCGCCGCACATTCAAGGACCGTTTCAATTGACTGGCTCACTATGTCTACCCGGTTATCAGCTGGAGTACCTGAGCGAACAGCTATAAAAACACCCCCTCTAGTACCATACGAGCGACCAAAAAATGAGGTCAACGTAAATTCCCTCAGCCGGTTCAATACAGCACTATCCTCCTTCGCAAGCCAATGCTCAGTGACACAAAGAATGCCTATTTTTTTTCATTAGTGAATCTAAATGTATTTGTAGTTCATCTAATTTGTTTGTGATGCTTCTAATATTTATATGTAATAGCCAAGTGCCGTCTGAAGTGTCTACCTTATTATCTATAATCTTAGGGTTATGTATCAAATCTGAAGGGTTTTGTATTAAATCTGAAGCTAAATCTATTTCTGGAGGGTTGGCCAGGAGTGATTGTCTAAAAAACTTGGAGAATTCTGCGATGATTCATGTTGTCTGAAAATTGTCTGGTCCATGGAGCAGCCGTGGTGGAATGATGTTGAGGAGCGATTTAGTTGAGTTTGGAGCAGCTTGACGGCAGGGACTGATGTCATCGATAACTCTTCGTCCACCCTGCAAGACGACAATCGAGCCCGAGGTGACCCGATGAGTAGACTCTCGACTGAGGGATTGATGCTGCTCAAAACTGGTTTCATTACTCTTTGAGAACCACTGTTTTTATGTGATGGCGTCGGTTGACAGTGTATTATTGATAGAACTGCTGATCTAATTGAGGAACTAAGTTTTCTTTTTCCATGTCTATTAAGATGTAGTCCATAACGGGTAAAGTCAAGACGAGTTAGTAGAGATGTGTCAATAACTATACAGTTTGGAAACATGTTGGCCAGTTGTTGAATGTTATTATTCGTTTCTATAATTGATTTATTTACATCACTTTCTAAGTGCAAATCATAACGGTGGAGTACAGGACATATTGCAATATTTGTGTTGCTGCATAACTCCATGGCAGTTTTAATTGACTGTAATACTTTATTTGAGTTATCGTCCTGAGTTTTGTCTTTAACATTGAAGTTGTTCGTACCACCTATCAGGACACAACAGTCATTTCTTGTGAACTTTTCACTCCCTACAGCCATCGAATGAACTATCGGTTCTATCGGGGCTCCTGGATTGACGCTCACAAAGGTTTCGACGGATGAGGGCATGAGTGATCTCAGTTCGGCACCGAGTCCTCGGGCGTGACTGCTTCCGTATAAATAAACTTTATTTTCGTACTTTTTTTTCTTTGAATTTCCTTTATTTTTGTTTGGATTCACTGAAGCAGTGTTTTTCCATGCATTTTTGTGTTTTTGTTGTCTGGAGACTTGCTTACAAGTGTGAAGTGTAGTGATGTCATTTTCTTCACTGAGAGGTGAGAAGGAGTTTGACAGGGGTAAAGGTGAACAGTATGCATTTCCGTACAATTTAGAGATTTCTCTGTGATTTTTCACTGAAAATGTTTTGTTGTCATTTAATTTAGATCTATTTTTGAGGTTGTCTTCTTCCAAAATTCGGATGGATTCAATCATATTCTTCGTTTCTTCTTCAAGAATTATGCAACGATTACATGGTTTTTTACTATTTTCAATTATTTGGTTAGCTTCCTCTAACTGTTTTTTTAAGTCTTGGATATGGTCAATTAGTAGCGATTGCCTATCTGTAAGTTCATCTATGCGAGAAAGAAGATTATCTGTTGATTTTAGGTAGTCATCGTTAGTTTGTGTGGTGGCATCATATGTCTTATTTTGTAAAATTAACTGTGACACAGGAGGGGTCGATATACAAGGGGATGTATCATATGACTTACATCTCATAGGCTGCCGTTCTATCTGGGGGAGTGTTGGCGGCTCGTTCCAGGGTAGGAGTCCTAGCAGTTATGGAGGTCGAAACCACACCTGATTTAGGAGTTTGGTTCTGGTTGGATGATGGAGACATGGACCTCATTGTTACTGGGTGTGGCCCAGTATGTGTCTCGTTGGCTGTAAATATAGCATTTTTTTCGCTGTTTGTTCGTAAGGACGCTTTACAGCTCTTTCCCAAGCAGCGCCACACAATCTCGCCGCTTTTGACCGAATAACATTCTCGGTATTTGTGATTATTAAAGAGAACAGTGTCCTTTCCTATCTTCGATACTTCCAGAACAAAAGACATTGTATTTTATAATAAATTTAAATTATAGAGGGTATAGAAAATTACTTCCACTATAAATAAGTGTTTAAATAAAATAAGTAAGATTAATAAAAGACTTTGTGTTCCTTTAATATTTAATTAAGTAGCAAAAAGTATTCGCTATCTCAGGAATTGAACGCAGACCTTGCAAGTTAGGAAGCACCTGCCGTACCGATAACGCTACCAAGCTGATAAGGGCGAGAGGTAATCAGTTGTACAAATGCTTCACCTTTGTAAAGTTGCGGCAGCGTGTGGTGAGTGCAAGATGTGATTCTAACCTCACAAATCTACCCTGCCAGAAACATTGTCCATTTACTTACATAAAAGTGACTGAATGTCCAGAAATGCGGAAATGTCACAACGCACAAACATGTACGCACGGGAAACGCAATCTTCAATTGTAAAAGAGCCCTATAAACCACATAAAAATATCCAAATCAACGGAACGAGACGTAGGCTGACTCCATAAAGAGGGACATCCCCCACTCCCTAAAATAATAAAGATGAAAAATTCAAGTAAAACATAACTTTCAACTACACTAAGTATGATCAAATTACATCATTTCATTATATTTTTACGAAATATATACTTAAAAAAATAACTAAGTAGTAATAATATGTTTATTTAAATAATTCAGTTCTGTGTAATATAATTGACTTACACAGATTGTAGATTGTATAAAGAAGATTTATTAAAGACAGGTTAAATGAACGTGTTTTTTTAATTGCCTAAAAAATACATTTATTCTCAATTATTATTAAGATTATATTCAATGGATTTACAATTATAAGACGCAGATTATTTTTAATTAATAAATAATTTACTTTCACTGTGTTATTTTTCTTATTTTCAGCGCTAACTAAATGCCTATTCTAAATCATTTATTTTTATTAAAAGGATAATCTTTGTACTACTATATTATATCCACCTTGATGTAACAGATATAATAATCGTACTATTAACTCTACACGTTTATGTTTATTCCTAATTTACTGACAATATTGAAGCTTTTAAACAATTAAAGTTTGTGGTTTGTCTGTAAGTAGTGTAGGATTTATTGGTAATGACGTAGAATTATGATTGTTTATGGTTGAACAGAGGATTTCTTCGTTATCTTATCGACACCAAACTATTGTGTTATGCAATATTAATTAATTTTTCTTTAATAATACATACATTCAATGGAATTTTTTCTTCATATATACAGGTTACTGGATAGCATATAATTGGTAAGTTTATTACTAAATTTACATATATAAACGAATAGTCCTTCTTTTATGTACGTCTAGTAAAAGTAAATAGATCACTATTTACAATATTTCATTAATAGCTTTTTCATGTATTTTGATTTCTTTAATTACTAACTTAGTGTATAAGTACTTATGGATCAAATTTGTCACTTATTTCACTTATTTTCATACTGTAAATATTTACGATGAAAAGTAATTAATGGAACAATATTGTAGAGTAATAATGAAGAATGTATTTAGTTAAATTATGAGACCTATGCTCGTTTTTCCAAACTCATGCCAAATAATTGGCTCAGTGTGAATCCACACCTTTCTTTACTCAAGTATGCTCAAATCTTATCTTAGGAACAAAATAAAATTAGGCTACTTGATCAATGGTTGTAATATAACGCACAACTTGGTATGTAACAGCGATGTATTTTGTTGTAACTATATTGCATTTTAATTTAAATATTAAAAATTAAAATTAAATTAAATAAAGGTTTTGAATGAAAAAACTTTTCGTTTTGTTACCAGCCCTGAAATACTTAGGCCAACTTAAAAGTCAAAATACAATAGCCATATATTTGCAATACAATTTAAACTATACAAGAATAATGTAAGTAAATAACGTGTTAACTAGATTTACTATTATAAATCATACTAAGGCAAAGCTCTTAACTAAACTCAAACCTAGTAAGGAAAAATCCAAAATAATAATACTTATTGGCATTATAAAGAAGGATTTATTTTTATATAGTGTATCTAATTTTATTGTTAGTAAACCACAAGTATTTTTTTTTATTTTTATTTATTCATAATTCGCCGATCGTCAAGATATGGGCGAATATGGATTTCGAATGAGTGTAATGATGAGCGAATGTAGTCATTGTTACAAACTAAGGCCGACTATTCCTTAGATAGTGTCATTAATTAATAGCCCAATGACAAATGAACAGCCGGTGGTTATCAGCTGATCCTTCTCAAAATATGTTATGACTCTGATTGGGATCGAACTGAGAACCTTTAGCTTATGCAGCTGGGATTGAACCAACTACGCTACCGACCAAGTACCAAACGAACGCTTTACTTAGTCTCGAAACTAGCATGAACACCTAGTTAAAGTGTGGATCTACTTAAATATAAAAAAATAACTTTGAGAGAGGTGATTGGCGAAAATAGATGGCATATTTTCAATTTATATCTATTTCAGGAAAATATCAATTTGCGGATAAGCAGGAATTGGTATTAATTTCAGTTTAAACCTATAAAGAATCAGTGTTAGAACAAAATGTACATTTTTTATTATACTATTTTTGTTGTTTTAATAAATGTATTTTGATTGTATTTGTAATACTTGAAATAAACTATTTTGAATATTTTTAAAGATTGTAAAACTTCAGTAAAAAGCTTATGGGTCGAAAGAAAAGTAGTGTTCATTGCCATCAAAATATATTTCAATAAACTTTTCCATTATTTAAACAGCAATAACAAAATACTTAATGGAATAAGGAGAACTATTAAAATAATAGTTATAATTGATTTTACTATGTGATGTTTAAGAGGCTCAGAACAAAAGGAATTAATTGAGAATTTCCAATTCCTTAACTACCCTTCTTCTTATGTTAGAATGGTAAAGTTGGTTTACAAAACTACGATAGTGTTTGTATGGAGTGATATAATATTATAATAGTAATAAAACAGTTATACCACAACCATACTGGTAAAAAATTATTAAAATTGTTTTGTGTTGATGATAAATAGTTTTTTTTTTTTTTCTTATATTCAACCGTATTATCATAGGAATCGTTTGAGATTAATAATAAAACAAATTTTTTTAATAATAATTAATCATTTAATTACCATGACTTTTGTAAAATATTTACTACATTCAAAGTTCGTGTCGAGCCAGATCAATCTTGGTACAAGCTGCTCTACAAGATAATCACTGTTAATAAGTTAAGTTTGGTCATTGATCTTACTCACTAAGTCTTGATGCAATTACGACTTCGATAGGATTATCGTGACTAAGAGATCTAACGGGGCGAATTTAATAACAAAATTTCCTTTTTAACATAAATATTAAGTTATGTTAACAACTTAAGATAATCCTTTATTTATCTATATTTATTAATACATTCACGTTATACATTGACGAAAACGTTTTATTACGAGAACATTAAACAATTTTAATAGGACTAAATCCATAAATATTTTATAAGTGCTCCTAAATTGAACCTTGAATAGTGAAGTCGATTATTCAGTAATTGTTGTTAAATACACGAAACTTGAATTTGTATTCATTGATTAAAAAATAGGTAATGTGATGTTATATTTTTAATATAATTCTAAGATATTTAATAATAAACAATGTTGTAACTTCATTGGTATTAATTTTTAAAGATATTACTAAATGTCCATTTTATGTTTGGAATGTTAGTGTTTTACGAACATTAGTTTAGTAATATTAGCCAGACGTCATTGATTATTTCTTATTATAACTATCCTCTTCTCTGATATGTTTGTGTTTTGCTTAACAGTAATGTTTTACTGTACCAAATATAATTGTAAATAACAAATGTGTATAAAATACAACATTTATTTAAAGACGGTGTGTATAAAGTACTTTAATAAAAATCCTTCTGACTTAAAATATAATAAGTTAAGGTTTCCAATTTAGTTGTTTTATAATTATGCTACTTACATTTTATTTTAATTGTAATTGGTTTTTAATTAATATATTAAATTCCAAATGCTCCTCATTATTTATGTTGGTTAGTTTTTATAAATTCTAACTCATTTCAGGTTATTTTGGTATTAAATTTATTAGTTTTACACAGTTATAATTAAATAAAACTATAATTAAAACAAACTACTGCCATTTTATTGTAATAGAATTGTAATGTTATGTAAACAAAACGTTATAAATATGTAGTTAAAAAAGAAAGTATGTAGGAAAAGTAATTGAACTTAGTGATCTGCTTAAAATAAATGTCATAATTTTAACAGAGACATGATGACAATTTATTTAATGAATATTTGCAGAAACCTCTCTTTATTACGCATACCATTGTTGATTTAGGTGGTTGAATGTAGAATGGAAAAAATATAGATATAGCTTTAAAATAAAAATTTATAATATATCCTAGTTTATAATATATTCCAATAATTTCAGACTAATTAAATATACCTAAAAATAATTATTGAAACTATAAGTCAATATTATATATTTTTCGCATATGACCTTTTTTTAGTAAAAAGAAAATTATATAATAGATATCTAATTTATTTTTACGTGTTCTTTCGTATATTACGGTACCGAATATTTTACTCTCGGAAAACAGTTTATATTTTTATGTCAGTACTTTAAACAGTTTTACTTTATATCTTTTTGTGAATATTAAAATGTATAAATAATTACTGTAATAACTAAAAAAGTCAACAGTTATACGTAAAAAAACTACAAAAAAAACAACGTACTTTATATGTAAACATAAATATCAATGCAATATTTAAACCAATTATTCAAGGCTTTATGATAAACTGCTTAGTGTTAATTCGTAAAAATCATTTATTTCTATTCGGTTAAAATTTACAGTCATTGAGATTACATTTTGGTTCTTAGGTGTTTTACCATTTTTAATAAAGAAAATCTTTTCAAGATATTTTTAATACATATGGTGTATGTGATGTATTTACATGAAGATATTTATTAATATGAGTATATATTGCTATATCAATAAAAATAAATCAATGATATAATATCTTTAAAAGTAACTGTAAGTAATTAGGTAAATTAAAAGATAGTCATCACGTAAAATTCCCAATTCTTTTTGAATAATTTATTTATTTTTGTATTTATAATTCCATGGATTTACAAGGCTATATTAGAAACAGTTACAATATGTCATTGTACATTGTACAATGATATATTGTACAATGTACAATAATCTCTAAAATACATACTAGTTTTACTACAGAGAGATGTACAATATTTATTTGTTTACTCTATAGTACGGAACATAATATGATGGACGTGATTAAGTATATAAAAAAGAATTTAAATAAATAAGCTCGTCATCGCTAAATTAATGTAACTAAATCTAGATAGATTTCAATATAATTGTTAAAACCAATTTAAACTCAACATTTATAATCAATAAAAACTACTAATTATAATTAAAATAAATAATTTAAAATAAATGTTGTGTACATACTTCAAACTAGTTGAAAACGAAATTAGAAAAAGTATCAAAACATCAAGCCCCTTTTTTTATTTCAACAAAATTATATAAATTTTAATTATATAATATATTTTGATTACAATCCTACTCATAAATTACAAATGTTTACTATTTATATAAGTATATATATATATATATATATATATATATATATATATATTATCAATCGTCTTTATGTATTCAACCTGTAATTATGTCCTTTTTATTTTAGAACTTGGAATTGAAAATTATTTATTATGTCAAATCAAAATTTATTTAAAATAAGTTTTATTTAGCTAATTATAATATACTTTGTTTGATAATTAGATCATTGTTAAAATGTTTATATAATGCCGAAGAATCATTTATTTCATTACATTTTGAATGAGAGGTATCACCCGTCTCTCAGGAATCAGTAGTCAATGGCGTCCTTCAATATGGTGTGGGTGAGATGGGAACGTCTTTCTTACATTATTTTAATGGGTTCTTATTCTGCTCTTCAAGTCACAAACACGCTTCCGTACCCAAGCTTATGAGCACACCTTGTGATAGCCACCTATATTGAGGTCAGGGAAGCCAGTGTGTCCATGAAGTAGAGTCCTAATGGCACGAAGATAACGAACCTGCATACTCGTCAACAGGAAACTGATAGTGTGAAGTCGCTTCAGCTTGATCTTTATCAATGGTGGAGCCATTTAAAGTTTGACCAATCAGAGTATTGGTCAAGTTACAAAGTACAAACATGTGTCCTATCTTTATCCCACGCTCTCAGATGATTTTTAACTGTATAATGTTACTCTGTATACTGCAAAAAATAATAAAAAGATAATGTTTAAATGGATTTTTAATTTTACAACATTAAGTGTAACCTCAATCCAAACCTTCTTCGTAACCACCATGTTTCGGTTTGTCGAAACTGCAAATTGTCAATCAGGTAGTTTGCATATACCAATTTATATGCAAGAATAATTTTGGATGACTAGTGTTAAATTTGCAAAGGCTATTAAATACCTAACAAGTGTAACAGTCTTTCGTAACAAAATCAAAGAATAATGGATAACATAGCAAATCTACGATAAAAAACATAAATATATACATATAGTAAAAGTAATAATTATTAAAACAAAGTTAACATAACAAGAAAGGTAATAAATAGCAGCATAACAGAGAGTAATTAACAATACACGTAAGTTCACAGAAGCAGTTTAGACAATAATATGCAGCAATAATAAGTGTAAAAAAGACCCTGCCGACAAAATAGTAACAATTTACAAACCAACAATGGAAATAATTAATAAACTATGAAAATACATCATTGTAGTGTAGTAATAATCCGAACTACCAATTATATAACAAAAATAGCCTAAAATATAGCGAACAAGATAGTAACAATTTAAACTGGGTAATATATAATAACAATAACAATAAACAAGAGAAACTGTAACATTGATACCTATCTAGATTAAATGTGAACGTTTCTGGAGCGGCACGCTTAATAACTTGTAGACTGGAGGAAAAGAAGTCAACTGAGGTTATGACAGTTCATGGAGTTTGTGTGAAACTTTCAAGGCGGCCAATACGCTTCAAGACACGTCACCCTGGCTGGCCAATAAGAGACCCTCCATATTACATCGGCACTGGTGAGAGTTTGAAGAATGTTGTGTACGTGGTACAGTTCGGTAGTGAAACTGGTGAGGAGTGTTTGTCGCTGTGAAGAGTAGTCATGTAGGTTAGAGAAAGACCTCTTACACACTAAGTCATAAAAATTAACTCTAATAATGACAAACTACTAAAAATTTCAAGAAATATAATTTCTATTTTCAATATATAAATTTGTTTAATTTAATCAATATGCCAAACTTATGTCCCTGTTAATCTAAATGTTATTTCACTTTTGATTGATCTCTAAAATTTGTGAGTTATATTTATTGATTACAATTTAAAATAAATTTACTCATTTCATATTCAAATAAATGATATTAGTTCAGAAATGCTATCCGATATTCTTTCATTATTGCAAGCGAGATCAACAAAAATGGTAATGTAAAACGGTGATATAATGTTTAATCCCAAGCAGTACACGAAGGTCATAAACGTTAAATTAGACTGATATTATTTCTTAAGAAATATTTTTTGCTGAACATAATTGTTTATTTGAAATTCTTATAAATATATTTTATCATCATGAAAAATGACACGCCTTAATAAATAATTTAGTATAGTTACATCGCCCCATATGTACGTGTGAAATGTTGAAAGTATGCTAAAACAAATATTAAACATTTCAATAAGGCAAGTGCATTTAATACGCATTTTACTACGGTTGGTAAATTACAGAAAACTAACTTAATCCATATTTTATAATGTACCGATTGAATATTATTATTTCAAAAATTATCATTATAAATGTTCTTATTAAATAAATATTACGTTTATATAAATGTTTTGTATGGACTATTATAATTTTTTTTAATTTTGACGCTAAATAATTAGTTATTTAAAAGAGTCAAAAAAGTTTGTTAAAATGCAGTCACTGTGTTATGGTCGGTATCTAGTTTTGCTTATTTTATGAACAATTTATAGAAAACTGTTTGTTGTATACTATTTTAATTTATTCTTGATACATACAAATTTTCGTATTAACTATAATGTGACATAAAATATTTATATTTAGTTTACATATTTCTAATCAGATGATTTATTGCTAGCAAATTTACGAGCTTAAAAATAGTGTAATTCATAAAGTGAGTAATAAATGCATAATTTGATGATTTAGAATAAAACCTTTATAAATTAGAGGATGGTAGTTTGTAGACTGAGTTGACACATATGTATTTTTTTTCAATACATTAGTTGTAATTATATGTCGCTTACAGATTTATTTCAGTATATTAAAGTTGGTGTTAAATATCTAACTGTTTATACATATATTACCCACCACTCCTCAGAAAATATCCCAACACTGGATATAAATTATGCATTAGATACAAAGTTTAGTTGAGTTAATAGTCCTATCTAAAGCCTTGCCCTTAAATTCTAAATGTTCCGATCTGGTTTTGTTACTGATGTTAGAGATAAATTTAACAAACTACACCTAGACGTGTCCGGACCACTAAGCTGTGATTGTAATGAATATTTCATCGCTATACCACTGTGATACAAAAAATAGATACAGGGTCGTTTATGAATAGTTCTCTTACAAATAAAATCTTATCTTTAGTCATAATTACAATGGTAACATTTTTATTGAATATTGGTAGGTTAATATAATCATAAAATACATTTCATTTCTTGAACTCAAGGCCGTTGTGTATTATTTATTATCACTAAACAAACCGTTAAATATAATCACTATGATATTGTTAATGTCTTCTCATTATTATATTGTGGTAATTTGAATGCTAATTTCTTAGATATTAAATAGTTATATTATTTACTTACATTGTAAAAAATATAAAATAATTATTTTAAAGACATTTACGAACAAATATTCCCACCAAAACGTTTACTGTGGGGTGAAACTTTTGTAAACTATTGTGATTAAAACATCAAACACTTACAAGTTTAAGTCATATACAAACTCTCTGGTTGTGTACAATTTAGGACGTATCACTTCACACATTAGGGGTCATTATAGTTTTTGAAATATCTCAGGCCCGGGTTCTTTCTAAAAAAAGATTTTAATATTCTTTGTACACCTGTAGGTTGAGATATAAGTATCAACCTGCTACTGTGTGCTGATATCAAATATCTTATATTACAATATTTTGAGCTTTCTCTTGTACGGATAAACATATGTTCAGAAAACGTGTTGCTGTGACACCTGCAAGGTATGAATATTACATAAAATTAATTTTAATATTAAACATTTATTTTATATGTTTTGAAAAATTACAATGAAGGCGAGATCTTCTGAAGACCTTCTCACAACCATAAAAACATATGATATACTATCAATTTATAACATGGAATCTATAGAGAAATATGAGAATCATAGGCAAAAATGTATCCTTCCCTTTTTGCTAGTATAGTATATGACATTTATATAACAAAATATTGTATTATATTTTCCAAAGAATATTGTTTGGTTGATAGGCATACTATGCTTCTAAACATGTTTAATTAAAGATATTCTTCATAGAAAAATGTGTGAATGTGAAAAAGGTGTCATGTTTCAACTCTGTCTTAAGACTTTTACTATTAACTTTGACATTATTTACAACAGTAATATATTACTAACTGTAGAATATATATGCGCCAAAAGCATACAACTGAATGGGCTTTTGTTTCTGAAAAAAATCGTTATAATATTAATAATAAAATTGTATTTAAATTTGGAATGGTATTAATAATTAATTTCCATTATGACATGCACATGCCAGTGATCTTGCCAGAGTTCTGTTCATTATGTATAAATTATAAAATATTTAATATAGTAGAGAAGCTTTAAATGTGGAAACTCATTAAATATCCTACTGATTATCATTCTACGTGAACTTGAATTGAAAAACAAAGTATCAAACTAGTTTATGGCAACAAATAAGTGATTGGATGACATTTAGTTAATTAAAAATCCAATAACAAATGAGGGTTTATATGTCTAAAGTACTCTATTCCATAATATTCTGTAATCAAAAATAATGTTAGTTGATGCAGATTCCTAAAATAACTACACATATTCTAAAAATGAATGACGGTTTCACTATATTACTATATCTACATTTTCAACGTATTTATTACGTGACATTCATATAATTACACATTTTAAGTTCTTGTTATTATTAGAAATTAGTAAGAAATGTGTTATATGCACATTATATACTGAAAAGAGATTTAGTTTTAAAAGCAAAACTTTCTTTTTACGTGCACACTAGCATTATTACTAGTACACCAGAAATACGTAAAAAGTCTCAAGCTACCACTGGCAAAAATTTTAAATATATTATATTAGTCATATTAAATTTCAAATTTATGCTCTATTTTATTATTTGTGTTTATATTCAATTTGTTGTTCCGTAGAAAAGAAATATTACTTAAAATCTACTAAAAGAGTTGAGAAAATTCTTTACATGCCATGGAATGACGAGTAGATGTGCTTAGCCTTATAACACGTTTAATATAATATAAACAGAAGATAGAAAAAAGTTACTTACCTATTGCCAGTATGTAAGTACCTAAGCTAGTATGTAAGTAGCGTTAATGTTTCAACTGACTGATCTATCTATCGATTCTAACTTCTCCGATATTAGAACTTTACCATTCTACATAATTGTTCGTATTTTTAGCAGTTTTATGTGATAATATTATTCATTATGAAGAGAAGAACATAAAAATAGTAACAAATCACATTTTATAATAACGTTGTTTTCCTTAGTATTTAATAATACAGATTCTATTCCGTTAATTCACTACCATTACTTTTGTTGTGTCTATTAATTCACTACCACTTAGTAAATATTCTATTGCTCTATTAACTGTTCCCCAATTATTTTTACGTCCACTCTCGTATTCCTTATCCGCTAGGAATCCGATATGGCTAGATTTATCTTATCGCTTTCCAAGAACTTACACATGAAGGGCGCATTCTACGGTAAGTCAATAATTTTTTTTTCTTTCAGTTTGTGAGTAACTTTAGTAGCCACCTAACCCAACCTTACCTTACTTAACCTAACATAACCATAGTTGTGATGAAAAACTTTAGAGTCATTATCTCAACATAAAGTATTTTGATCTGCTGTACATTTTGAGTTTAGTGCGAACGTATATTTTTTTTATACCAGTACGTGTTTTGACTTAATGTATACTGTGGTTTAGAAACTTTGAAACTTGTGATCAATATATAAGTGAGAAAATATTCTTGTGAAGTATAAATATGTATATAAATAAATAAATGTAATATATTCTTGAAATGTATTTATTAATCAAATTTAAACATATCCAATAAATGAGTTATTTTTATTCAAATCTAAAGTATTTCTTTAAAACTAAAACCAAACATTATATGGGACATTTTTTCGACTACACGTTATGCAATTTAGCCAATAGCGTTTTCATGATTTCTAAATTTTGCCTATATTCGTTATTTAAAGAAAGTTTGATAGTAGATATAAGGGAACCTTTTACGGGACAACGTTACAATACTTATATAAAATAATCTATTTCATACTAGCCTTTTTCTGGACTAAGCTTGTATTGACCTAAAAGCATTTCCATCTAACAGTCGAAACCGCATAGTTATATGTCATAGTTAAGTCACATATATGAGATACTTACTAACTACGTATACTAAGTATAGCGTTAAAAAGGAGTTTACAGTCCTAACTTTGCTCTTTCACAAAGGCATTTTTAATTTCATTATACTCTTCGTATTTTACACAAGACTTTAATCAGCTTCCAAATTTAGAAAAACGATTCGTAATTAGAGAACAAAGGTCTATGTTTTCATGTCGACAGTATAAATACAAGACACGTGACGTACAAGCATATCATTCTTATGCTTGTATGAAGGCCTCTCTGATACCGGAATAAAAACTATTATAATTTTTAGGTTACTTAGTTGTTTAAAGACTATCAGTGCGATTGTCGTAGGAAATAATTATTAAATTGTTTCTTTTTATCCAGTTTAAAAACGGAGGTCAACGATAAATATATTTTAATTACACCAGTTAACTTCACTCTTATTCTTAACTTCATATTAAACATTACATTATTTTATCAATTTGAAGTAAAATATGATATTCTTATGACTAGGTTTTAATTAGTTTTTATATCGTAGATTATCTAAATGAGTAAAAACTGTAACTTATTTGTAAAAATAGTAATTTAGTTCTATTATGTATAGAATAAACGTTCTATACATAAATAATACATTATAATCATTTTACAGAGGTAAATGTTAAATAAAATATATAATATATTATTACGTTTTAGTGGGGCTACAATACATAAATATAATTATAAAAATATCGAGCTCTGGTGGTATTCCAATGTAAAAAAATTTAACTGTTTTACACACACACACACACACACACACACACACACACACACACACACACACACACACACACACACACACACACACACACACACACACACACACACACACACACACACACACACACACACACACACACGCACGCACACACGCATACACGCACGCACGCACGCGCACGCACACTCGCACTCGCACTCGCACTCGCACTCGCACTCGCACTCGCACTCGCACTTGCACTTGCACTTGCACTCGCACTCACACGCACACACACACGTTTCTGTAATTTTTTGCTATTTTGTAAGAAACAAATATTCATAGCTATATCGTTTCTTTAACTTAATATTTGACTAGTCAGTAGGAACAAATGAATAATGTATTTAATTATATTGTTGGTATGTGTAATAGAATGGCAGACATAAAATGTCACATAGCATATAACATAGACCAACACAGTATTTTATTCAAAATATACACATATTAGGTATTGTAGACGTTTAAAACTGTTAAAGACCAATTTATGCTTTTCTTAAAATGTAAAATTAGATGTATCACTGCGTTTTTTGCACAGGTTCCTGACATACAGACTAAATTTTCTTCACATGTTTTTATTCACAACGTTTATCTAGTGGTAGTGTTTTGTCTTAGCAATATTAATCTCAGTACAAAGTGTTATTTTACTGATATATCTAACACATATAAACTTGTGTAATATTGATATTTTATTATGATCAATGTGAAGTGTTGTTAAATTCTAAGTTAAGGCCTGGTATTCGGTGTTTGTAGTACTGTTTCTAACTATAAAAGTAGAATTTGATAGTAAGAAACTAAATGTTTTCCATTATAAATATATTCTAGCTATAAAGATACAGAGAATAATTTTATAGAAAAGTAAAGTGGTTGCCGAGTTTTGACTTATTTCATAGAACATAAAATTATATTTTATGTTCTATGATATTAGGAAGATACATTTTATAATTTTTTTTATTTAAAAAATGTTTAAATATTTAGAAAAAACTATTTGGGACGTTTAAACTTGGATAGCACTTATTATTATTATATTTTCCTGAAAAAACCTTACATTAAGAAATAAAGTAGATGGACCCAGTATGTTGATGTGCGTCTTCCGTAAAAGGCACTGACTACAAAGGTTAACCGGAATTACCATACATATGAGAACCTGAGTGCACCTCTTCCAGTATATAGACTCCTTGTGCGGAGTAATGAAATGGAGATACTAACTTAATGTTCTTATATTTTGTTGTCTGACACCAACACTTTACATGATTAGCAATAATTATTTTGGACTTTAAAACATGACATAGTTCATACATAACATTTGAAATGAATTCTGAAAATTATACACATTGTTATTTTTTTATTTTATAATATATAAAATTGTACTGCATGATTAATAATGTTATCTATCTTCCATTATGCTTGTTTATATATTAATAAATTACAAATAAATATTTGAGTTATAAAACTTTTGAGCTGGAGTTACGTTATTGGAAGTATGTTTACATAATTATTATTAATAACTAATGTTTTGAGGTAAATATTAACTAGTAATAGCTTTTAAAAGTTCTTTTTAAGGTGTTTCCTATTTTCAATAATTATAAATATTAATGAAAGTTTTATTATATTAATTACTTAAACTTTTTGAAATGATTTTTTATAATGTATGGTAACTTTCTCATTTGTAAACCATATCTATAATTTTACTAGATTTTGAATTTGCATCGTAACCTTATATCCGATGACATTTTATGGTCAGTATGCATTGACGAAGTTTTAAATATAATATTTCATAATTTTTTTATTTTTTTTTTCGCTCATAACATGGTGATGATAATTCTTATTTATAACCAACCTGCCATCTCTATGGTATGATCGTTTAGATAAACCACTCTCATAATCAACATATGTAGTATTTCCATTTTGTTTAACTTAGTACAAAACTAAATGATGATTATCATTACCTGGCTAATAAATTTGTACTGGCTAAATATTTTACTGATCTCACATATACCAGTACATGGGTTGCAGTATAAAATACCAGGAGTTGGCCTTTAAATTTATATATGGTGGCTCACTATGGAAGTAATATGCGTTGTTGCTTGTTAATAAATTCCCAAACGGTAGTGGTTTCTACGGTTGGATATATGCAAAATTTCTGGCAATGAGACCCGACCTTACTTATACAAAATAACTCATATACTATGAATCAACATCATATCAGGCTTTTTATTGCTTATAACTCTGGACAAATCCACTCCAGCGATATTGGGATACACCAGTTGCCGGCTTTGTAGTGAGCTTGTTGAGTTTTTCGAATACTTATTGACTTTTTATGATGCCCTGCGCCTGAGGAGAGAGAGAATTTTTGGGTGAAAATTTCAGATGAGATAATAGTGGCTAGACTAGGAAAACATATTCTATAACTTAGTTAGTTGTTCATAATTTCTATCCTACTCTAGTAGACAGAAAATGAGTACAATAAACCCATTTAAATATGTTAAATTTTATTTATCTTACCCACTTTATCAAGATTAAAATAAATTTTTATTTACTCAAAAGTTAAGAACTACCAAATTATTTTGATACATTCCTTAAATCTCAAAACTACTATTGTTTTCTACATTTAGCTTTCTTAAAGTAACAATAATTAGATATATTCCAGCCTGAATATACCTAAGTAATCAATAAGCTGCTTAAGATTATTAAATTATTAAATTTTGCTAGACAAAATTACAAAAATTCTTACAAATACAATTAAAAATAATACCCACAAACTATACATTTTAATAAAAACTATTGTAAATTATAGATTCAATCAAATTCACTACTTAATTTATCTATTTATCTGTTACTATTTAAGTACACTTAGAGAGTTTTAACAACTGACTTGACTTTGGCTAAAAGCAATCAATGGCGTTTACATACTTTAAATAGTTTTAGTTTAACCAAACGAATAAAAAATATATATTACTAACCGTACCCACCCGCTCCGCTAGTTACTATATTGAGTTTGATTATTTAATCAAATATTCAATTTAGAACAACCGATGTTATGTATAATTTACTACTGTACTAATTATGTTTATTTGTAAAAGATAAGGCTACCACAATTTTAATCAATCTATTTTTATTTAATAGCTGTTAATCAAATAAATCAATCAATTAATATAGCTCCTTAAGAATACCATGGGAATTTAAAAGGCCAGTGAGACGGAATCATGAGGTCTGAGAGGAAAATCCTTTCTTAATAGAGGCTCATTAAGAAAGGATTTTCCTCTCAGGGGCCAAGATAAAACTATGTACAACATTTCAAGTCGATTGGACGTATATTTTTGGAGAAATAGTGATGAGTGGTCAATTGATTATATATATATATATATATATATATATATATATATATATATATATATATATATATATATATATATATATATATATATATACTTTTAGAGTCTACTTTTAGAGGCTGTAAGTACGGTAATTGATTCTAAATCAAAGAAATGTTGGGGTTCTCACCATGTTTAGCCAGGTACGATGAACTGGCTATACATGTGTTAAAATTAAATTTAACATTTTCTGATTAAAATCAGTTTGTTCTCGTAGATAAAAGTTTCAAAGTCTAGAGAAATATGTAAGTCTACTTTAAGAGGGCGCAAAGTATGGTAATTGACTCTGAATTAATGAAATATCGTGTTTTTCATTAATTAAATAAAACATACAATTTCTTGACAAAAATTCCGAATTATATTCTAGGATAATTAGACATATTAGACATAATACTGTTAGGGTCATAAGTAAATTCTTGTGATCCTGTAAAGGATTATACTTGTTCCTTCAGCATATTGACAATGAAGCAGGTTTCTTGAATGTTTTGGCATAAATGAAATAATATATAAATAATAAGTACCATTGGAAAAGTAGTACTTTATGTCTCATATACTGAGGAGTTTATGACGAGGTCATGTAGGCATACAGTAAGTAGTTTGACGTGCTAACACTCGAATTACGGCAGCCAATATTGGCATAGGACAGAGAACCTCTAATAGAAACTCTGGATGTAAACCTCTCTGGTGCTTTTGAATAATACCACTAAGTATATGTTGAAGTTACTTAAATAAACATATGATATATCGTGTTTTGTTTAGTTTAGAAATTTTACACTTTCAGAGAGGGGCAGATTTTAAGTTGTAAATGATAGAATGCAGAAATAGTCTAAAAATGCAAGTGAATAAAAAACAAAATAATATTAGGTCCTAATTATAGCTCGTCTTAAGTACTATTATCAGTCGATATTATAAAGCTAAAAAACCTGAGGCATGTATTGTACTTTTGACTCGTATATGAATACAAATGTGTAACATATTTACAGTAGTAATTTAACATGTATAAATTATGATGTTATTAAATAAAAATACGTCAGATTATACACAATAATTATTTTTAAGTAAGAATTTTTTTTAATATTCATTTTATACGTACAACTATTTTTTCAATCCTGAAAAGTGTAACTAAGAAGTAGGTTTACTAGTAAATATGCACTTAGCTTTCATATATAATAAGGGCCATAAAGTTTTATACCCACTGCATATATGAAGTTCTACACCAAATAAAAATGCACTTCCTTCTTGAAATATACTTAATGCATGCAGGGTGATTACATATAATGCAACATCATTAACTACCACTTTTAATTTGCTCTCTTTTAGTTAAAAGTGCTTATAATTGTATCTTTATATGCTTTAAACAAATAGTACTGTTTCTAATAACCAATTTGTTAGTTATTACTCAATAGATTTATAACTAATCACAAAGTTTCCATGGTATTGTGTGTTACTACTTGAATACTCAAGTAGTACTAAATACGACAATCCTGGATGTTTCGGTTTTGTAGTATATCACTCTCTGGACTCTATTTATTGAATTAATTATACAGGGTGTTTCTTTTAAAACGCAAACTTATTTACAAATACGGAAAATTGAGGTTAAAGACAATTACAAGTTCTTAGGTTGGTAGCCCTGGTTCTTCTTCTTCTTCCTTGAATATTATCTGGTTTACATTGTGGCATTATTGTTAAATTAATTTGGGTTTCGTGCAATGTTATTAAGTTAAGGTTAGAGACATGGTTTTGAATAAGCTTTGAAACATGGGTCCAGAAATTGACTTAAGAGGACAGAGCATTGTATAAATGATAATTAAGGTTTATTTGAAGACAAAACGTAAACAAAATGTCATTAAAATCATGTAAATAGTAGTAATAAATGTTAATAATAATAATAATAATAAAATGTGTTAGAGATATATGTTTTGCTTGTAATTTTTATTTCAAATTATGGGCTACGTTTTAAAAGAAACAACCTTTATTTATTTAATCTTAAACATTCACTTTGCTTTTAACATAGACGAATGGTATCATGGTCAACTGCTAGGTCCAATAAAGTTACTAGGAACACATAACATTGTATTGTGGTTTACAAAATAACTGGTAGTGATGAAAATAGAGTAATTCCGAAAATATAATAACTTGTGTGGTGACGGATTTTTGCATTCTATCAGAAATCTAAAATAATTACTCAATAATGTTTGCAAACTATAAAAATATAAAAATGTTTATTTTAAATTGTTACCATTAATTTAGGCATGTAATAATGGTTTAAAGAAATATCAATCTAAATAGTAAATAAAAAAATGTTTGATACAAGAAAACCAAACGTTTCGAACATGCCGTGTTGTGCATCCTCAGTAAAAGTCTATTGCTGAGGATTGACTCAGTACCACATTTTTGTGGGTGATAGACCTGCATAAATTCGATTCTAGTGCACAATTTCAAATTTGTTTTATGTATAGATGAATATGATATACTCTTTAAGTTTTAACACTTCCATTGTGTTCTACATAAGTGAGGAAGAGTATATTATGCTCAGTTTAGGTATACATTAGTGAATGATGCTGCTATCTTTTTTTAACAGGTCATAAAAGACATAAATGATTCTATTCTTTTTTAATGCTAGAAAGAAATTGCTATAACATTTGCTCTCAAACCAAAACTTACAGAAAACATGATTCAATATTTTATTCCTTTCTAGTCCAGTAAAGTTATGGGAGTTTAGATATTATAAAGCGTGGGTTGACCATAATATTAATTTAATTACGTCAAACTGAAAGGACACACAACAATGTTTGTATATTCATATATCTATAATTGTTGTGACTATAATGTCAAAACTTAGATTACACTAGTATAAGAAGGCAAAATATAAAACATTAACTGAACTACTCTAGTTTTGAGTATTATTTCAGTTTATTATCAAAATGCCCTTCATTCTATCTTATGGATGCTCTAGCTCCCTTTCTCATCCCCCCAAGTATGGCTTAGTTTTTTACTTAGTTTTCCCGTTACATGTTGATTCTTCTGTAAACCTAATTTTCACTACTTACAGATTTTTCGTTTCAGATTCAGAAATACCCACACAAGAAATTCCACGGGCTTAATACCAAGAGAGGCCAAGGTACAGGACATCATTGACCTTTTCAAGTTGGGTAATTTGCTTTCAACCGATCTCGGGCGTCGTTATTATAGTGAGGAGGTCGACCATCTGTTGATAAATAATAACTCGAAACACAGGGATAGTTACATCCAAACACTAAGGGAAATCGTGCAGCAAACAGTTCTTATACATAACTCCAGTTAAACTTCCCTGAAGAACGTGGTATCCCTAAAGTCAATCACCAACGAGATTTGCCAAATCATTTGAGCAACGTGTACTTTAGACATACGATTATCATTTTGCTTAAAGATCAAAATTAAATAAATAGTGTCAGATGTCTAAATCGGAAACCAATAATTTCGATAAATTTTGTGAAATGATAAGTGTAGAATCTATTTATAGGTAAAAATCTCAAAACTTTAGTTTTACTCGCAAAAGTTTCACCTGCAAGTTTCACGCAATAGTTTCCGGATTTCCTCTTAATGTTCAGTGCACACATCCATCACCACTGTACTTACTCCACTACGCTACTCAAACCCTAATCTATGCTATACCTAACGGTAATACAACCTCGTAAACACACTGGAAATAGGCCGACCAATGTATAGAAAGTTGTACTTCGTTTAAGTCGTACTCTCGTTTCCATTCCAGAAACCATAAATACAATGCACCAATATTAAATAAATATCAACGTCGTAATACGTTTTGAAATAGATCAGCTAATAAACACTAGTTTTTCTTTGTCATTGGGCTATGCATTAATGACACTTTCTTAGGAATAGTCGGCCTTAGTTTGTAACTGCAACCACTCATTTACACTTAGCACAGTCATTCGAAATCCACATTTGCCAATATATTGATGACCGGTGTCTTAATAATTAGAAAACAAAAATTAATAATAAAAATATGCATTTCTGCTTTTCTTAGTTAGAAACTACATTTCGGTGCTACCAAATATATAAACTACACAAATCAACTAAACGTAATTTGTCCAAACATGAGTTGCTATTCGTGCGTGATACTTTATCTTAACATAGTGGGCTATTCACATATTCGTATTTGCAAATGCTCAAAGCTAGCTCTGAATATTAATTTTAAAGGGTTTTTACTGCCTTATCTATACCGTTAAAGGCAAATACCACTGACTATTTCACCTATCGTGGTAACTAAAAAAGTACTAAGCCTACGAGGCTGAAATTTTGTAGAGTCCAAGTTTTTATGTTGTAGATGTGCAATAAGAGATTTTGAAAAATTCTTAGAAAATCGAAGATGGCAGTCTTTTTAGTGCCAAAAATGTTAAATTCCAAAAACAGCGTTTCTCTGTAGCGGATAAATTAACGGTTCTACAGCAAAACTAACACTATTTTCTGTACCTGATTTGAGATGATCTACAGATTTGGCTCTATGATTTTTTGCACTATCTCACCTCTTTCATCCTTAGGTAGAGCTAGATTTTCTATTTGTGCGTGTAAATCAAATTGGTTACTTTACGGCCTCTAAGAGAAGACTTACAGATTTTTATAGACTGTGAAACTTTGTTAACTAGGAGAACATACTATATTTAATGGGAGAATATACAATTTAATCTGAACAAATGTATAGCCAGGTCATAGGACATGGCTAAAAACACGATATTTCATTAATTCAGAGTCAATTACCATACTTTGCGCCCTCTTAAAGTAGACTTACATATTTCTCTAGACTTTGAAACTTTTATCTACGAGAACAAACTGATTTTAATCAGAAAATGTTAAATTTAATTTTAACACATGTATAGCCAGTTCATCGTACCTGGCTAAACATGGTGAGAACCCCAACATTTCTTTGATTTAGAATCAATTACCGTACTTACAGCCTCTAAAAGTAGACTCTAAAAGTATATATATATATATATATATATATATATATATATATATATATATATATATATATATATATATATATACTTTTAGAGTCTACTTTTAGAGGCTGTAAGTACGGTAATTGATTCTAAATCAAAGAAATGTTGGGGTTCTCACCATGTTTAGCCAGGTACGATGAACTGGCTATACATGTGTTAAAATTAAATTTAACATTTTCTGATTAAAATCAGTTTGTTCTCGTAGATAAAAGTTTCAAAGTCTAGAGAAATATGTAAGTCTACTTTAAGAGGGCGCAAAGTATGGTAATTGACTCTGAATTAATGAAATATCGTGTTTTTAGCCATGTCCTATGACCTGGCTATACATTTGTTCAGATTAAATTGTATATTCTCCCATTAAATATAGTATGTTCTCCTAGTTAACAAAGTTTCACAGTCTATAAAAATCTGTAAGTCTTCTCTTAGAGGCCGTAAAGTAACCAATTTGATTTACACGCACAAATAGAAAATCTAGCTCTACCTAAGGATGAAAGAGGTGAGATAGTGCAAAAAATCATAGAGCCAAATCTGTAGATCATCTCAAATCAGGTACAGAAAATAGTGTTAGTTTTGCTGTAGAACCGTTAATTTATCCGCTACAGAGAAACGCTGTTTTTGGAATTTAACATTTTTGGCACTAAAAAGACTGCCATCTTCGATTTTCTAAGAATTTTTCAAAATCTCTTATTGCACATCTACAACATAAAAACTTGGACTCTACAAAATTTCAGCCTCGTAGGCTTAGTACTTTTTTAGTTACCACGATAGGTGAAATAGTCAGTGGTATTTGCCTTTAACGGTATAGATAAGGCAGTAAAAACCCTTTAAAATTAATATTCAGAGCTAGCTTTGAGCATTTGCAAATACGAATATGTGAATAGCCCACTATGTTAAGATAAAGTATCACGCACGAATAGCAACTCATGTTTGGACAAATTACGTTTAGTTGATTTGTGTAGTTTATATATTTGGTAGCACCGAAATGTAGTTTCTAACTAAGAAAAGCAGAAATGCATATTTTTATTATTAATTTTTGTTTTCTAATTATTAAGACACCGGTCATCAATATATTGGCAAATGTGGATTTCGAATGACTGTGCTAAGTGTAAATGAGTGGTTGCAGTTACAAACTAAGGCCGACTATTCCTAAGAAAGTGTCATTAATGCATAGCCCAATGACAAAGAAAAACTAGTGTTTATTAGCTGATCTATTTCAAAACGTATTACGACGTTGATATTTATTTAATATTGGTGCATTGTATTTATGGTTTCTGGAATGGAAACGAGAGTACGACTTAAACGAAGTACAACTTTCTATACATTGGTCGGCCTATTTCCAGTGTGTTTACGAGGTTGTATTACCGTTAGGTATAGCATAGATTAGGGTTTGAGTAGCGTAGTGGAGTAAGTACAGTGGTGATGGATGTGTGCACTGAACATTAAGAGGAAATCCGGAAACTATTGCGTGAAACTTGCAGGTGAAACTTTTGCGAGTAAAACTAAAGTTTTGAGATTTTTACCTATAAATAGATTCTACACTTATCATTTCACAAAATTTATCGAAATTATTGGTTTCCGATTTAGACATCTGACACTATTTATTTAATTTTGATCTTTAAGCAAAATGATAATCGTATGTCTAAAGTACACGTTGCTCAAATGATTTGGCAAATCTCGTTGGTGATTGACTTTAGGGATACCACGTTCTTCAGGGAAGTTTAACTGGAGTTATGTATAAGAACTGTTTGCTGCACGATTTCCCTTAGTGTTTGGATGTAACTATCCCTGTGTTTCGAGTTATTATTTATCAACAGATGGTCGACCTCCTCACTATAATAACGACGCCCGAGATCGGTTGAAAGCAAATTACCCAACTTGAAAAGGTCAATGATGTCCTGTACCTTGGCCTCTCTTGGTATTAAGCCCGTGGAATTTCTTGTGTGGGTATTTCTGAATCTGAAACGAAAAATCTGTAAGTAGTGAAAATTAGGTTTACAGAAGAATCAACATGTAACGGGAAAACTAAGTAAAAAACTAAGCCATACTTGGGGGGATGAGAAAGGGAGCTAGAGCATCCATAAGATAGAATGAAGGGCATTTTGATAATAAACTGAAATAATACTCAAAACTAGAGTAGTTCAGTTAATGTTTTATATTTTGCCTTCTTATACTAGTGTAATCTAAGTTTTGACATTATAGTCACAACAATTATAGATATATGAATATACAAACATTGTTGTGTGTCCTTTCAGTTTGACGTAATTAAATTAATATTATGGTCAACCCACGCTTTATAATATCTAACCTTTTTCCATTTTTTTTAGATTTGTAAACGGGGAAAAATTATTTGAGATTATATAAATACATTTAAAATTTACAAAAAAAAAAAAATTGGGAAAACCAAAAAATTTTCATAAAAAAAAAAAAAATTTTTTTGAGTTTTTCTTTAAAAAGTTTAATTAATTTTTAAAATTTTTCAAATTTTTTTTTCCCTTAACTTCCTATTTTTTTAAATTTTATTTTTAACAAAAAAAAATTTTCAAAGAACTTTAAAATATTTGGAAAGGGGAAAAAAACCAGCCAAATTTTAACATTTTAAAAAAACTTTCTGATTTTTCCTTTTTTGGTTTTAAATTTGGTTTTCATTAAAATCAAAGAGGTTTAAAAAAAAAATTTTAAAGAAATTTCCCAATTAAATTTTTTAGGGTCCCCCCCCCTTTTTCTTTTTTAACCCTAATTTCGGGGGGTTTTTTAATTGGAAAAAAAATTTAATGGAAAAATTTGGGCGAAAAAAAAGCAAAAATGTAAAAAAAAAGAAATTTTTAAAAAACTCTCCTTAAAAAGGGGTTTTTAAATAAAATAAAAATATATCAAAATGGTTTTTCTTAAATTTTTATTTTTTTTATAAATTTAACCTGGTTAAAAAAAAGATAAGTAAAAAAGGGGCCCTTTTTTTTTAAAAATTTAAAATTTAAAAATTTTAAAATTTAAATACAAATAAAAAGGGACAAAAAAAAAAAATTTTAAAACTTTTTCTTAATTTTTTTTGAACAAATGAATTTTTTTTTTACTTAAAAAAATAAATCATTTGCTTTTATCCCGTTAAAAAAAAACAAATTTAAATTTTTCAATTTGGAAAAAATTTTTTTAAAAAAGGGAAATGAAAAGGATAATAATTTTCAAAAAAAAAAACAAAATTTAAATTTGGGAAAAAGTTTTTATCATCTACCACAAAAAATGTGGTACTGAGTCAATCCTCAGCAATAGACTTTTACTGAGGAATGCACAACACGGCATGTTCGAAACGTTTGGTTTTCTTGTATCAAACATTTTTTTATTTACTATTTAGATTGATATTTCTTTAAACCATTATTACATGCCTAAATTAATGGTAACAATTTAAAATAAACATTTTTATATTTTTATAGTTTGCAAACATTATTGAGTAATTATTTTAGATTTCTGATAGAATGCAAAAATCCGTCACCACACAAGTTATTATATTTTCGGAATTACTCTATTTTCATCACTACCAGTTATTTTGTAAACCACAATACAATGTTATGTGTTCCTAGTAACTTTATTGGACCTAGCAGTTGACCATGATACCATTCGTCTATGTTAAAAGCAAAGTGAATGTTTAAGATTAAATAAATAAAGGTTGTTTCTTTTAAAACGTAGCCCATAATTTGAAATAAAAATTACAAGCAAAACATATATCTCTAACACATTTTATTATTATTATTATTATTAACATTTATTACTACTATTTACATGATTTTAATGACATTTTGTTTACGTTTTGTCTTCAAATAAACCTTAATTATCATTTATACAATGCTCTGTCCTCTTAAGTCAATTTCTGGACCCATGTTTCAAAGCTTATTCAAAACCATGTCTCTAACCTTAACTTAATAACATTGCACGAAACCCAAATTAATTTAACAATAATGCCACAATGTAAACCAGATAATATTCAAGGAAGAAGAAGAAGAACCAGGGCTACCAACCTAAGAACTTGTAATTGTCTTTAACCTCAATTTTCCGTATTTGTAAATAAGTTTGCGTTTTAAAAGAAACACCCTGTATAATTAATTCAATAAATAGAGTCCAGAGAGTGATATACTACAAAACCGAAACATCCAGGATTGTCGTATTTAGTACTACTTGAGTATTCAAGTAGTAACACACAATACCATGGAAACTTTGTGATTAGTTATAAATCTATTGAGTAATAACTAACAAATTGGTTATTAGAAACAGTACTATTTGTTTAAAGCATATAAAGATACAATTATAAGCACTTTTAACTAAAAGAGAGCAAATTAAAAGTGGTAGTTAATGATGTTGCATTATATGTAATCACCCTGCATGCATTAAGTATATTTCAAGAAGGAAGTGCATTTTTATTTGGTGTAGAACTTCATATATGCAGTGGGTATAAAACTTTATGGCCCTTATTATATATGAAAGCTAAGTGCATATTTACTAGTAAACCTACTTCTTAGTTACACTTTTCAGGATTGAAAAAATAGTTGTACGTATAAAATGAATATTAAAAAAAATTCTTACTTAAAAATAATTATTGTGTATAATCTGACGTATTTTTATTTAATAACATCATAATTTATACATGTTAAATTACTACTGTAAATATGTTACACATTTGTATTCATATACGAGTCAAAAGTACAATACATGCCTCAGGTTTTTTAGCTTTATAATATCGACTGATAATAGTACTTAAGACGAGCTATAATTAGGACCTAATATTATTTTGTTTTTTATTCACTTGCATTTTTAGACTATTTCTGCATTCTATCATTTACAACTTAAAATCTGCCCCTCTCTGAAAGTGTAAAATTTCTAAACTAAACAAAACACGATATATCATATGTTTATTTAAGTAACTTCAACATATACTTAGTGGTATTATTCAAAAGCACCAGAGAGGTTTACATCCAGAGTTTCTATTAGAGGTTCTCTGTCCTATGCCAATATTGGCTGCCGTAATTCGAGTGTTAGCACGTCAAACTACTTACTGTATGCCTACATGACCTCGTCATAAACTCCTCAGTATATGAGACATAAAGTACTACTTTTCCAATGGTACTTATTATTTATATATTATTTCATTTATGCCAAAACATTCAAGAAACCTACTTCATTGTCAATATGCTGAAGGAACAAGTATAATCCTTTACAGGATCACAAGAATTTACTTATGACCCTAACAGTATTATGTCTAATATGTCTAATTATCCTAGAATATAATTCGGAATTTTTGTCAAGAAATTGTATGTTTTAAATAAAAGAAAATATACTGAGCACAATAACCATACCATATTTCTGATATCAGTAAAATTAAGTATTTTATCGATCTAAGGTATCGAGACTACAAAAAAAAATTCCATAAGCTAAAGTGAAACTTTATTTTAAGTATTTACAATCAAAAGCATAATACCAATGTAGTGTATACAATTAATATTTAAGCTCATATTTAAATAGTTCTTTAAAATTACGTGATGGTTCATGACTACGCGTGTAATGTTCAGTTCAACTTAGGGCTTGTCTCGTGGTGTGGAATATAACTAATGTTCAGTTCATCTTAGAGCTTGTCTCGTGGTGTGGAATGTAACTAATGTTCAGTTCATCTTAGAGCTTATCTCGTAGTGTGGAATGTAACTATAGTTCAGTCCATCTTAGAGCTTGTCTCGTGGTGTGGAATGTAACTAATGTTCAGTTCATCTTAGAGCTTATCTCGTGGTGTGGAATGTAACTATTATTCAGTCCATCTTAGAGCTTGTCTCGTAGTGTGGAATGTAACTAATGTTCAGTTCATCTTAGAGCTTGTCTCGTGGTGTGGAATGTAACTAATGTTCAGTTCATCTTAGAGCTTGTCTCGTGGTGTGGAATGTAACTAATATTCAGTCCATCTTAGAGCTTGTCTCGTGGTGTGGAATGTAACTAATATTCAGTCCATCTTAGAGCTAGTCTCGTGGTGTGGAATGTAACTAATGTTCAGTCCATCTTAGAGCTAGTCTCGTGGTGTGGAATGTAACTAATATTCAGTCCATCTTAGAGCTTGTCTCGTGGTGTGGAATGTAACTAATATTCAGTCCATCTTAGAGCTTGTCTCGTAGTGTGGAATGTAACTAATGTTCAGTTCATCTTAGAGCTTATCTCGTGGTGTGGAATGTAACTAATGTTCAGTTCATCTTAGAGCTTATCTCGTGGTGTGGAATGTAACTATAGTTCAGTCCATCTTAGAGCTTGTCTCGTGGTGTGGAATGTAACTAATGTTCAGTTCATCTTAGAGCTTATCTCGTAGTGTGGAATGTAACTATAGTTCAGTCCATCTTAGAGCTTGTCTCGTGGTGTGGAATGTAACTAATGTTCAGTTCATCTTAGAGCTTATCTCGTGGTGTGGAATGTAACTATTATTCAGTCCATCTTAGAGCTTGTCTCGTAGTGTGGAATGTAACTAATGTTCAGTTCATCTTAGAGCTAGTCTCGTGGTGTGGAATGTAACTAATGTTCAGTTCATCTTAGAGCTTATCTCGTAGTGTGGAATGTAACTATAGTTCAGTCCATCTTAGAGCTTGTCTCGTGGTGTGGAATGTAACTAATGTTCAGTTCATCTTAGAGCTTATCTCGTGGTGTGGAATGTAACTATTATTCAGTCCATCTTAGAGCTTATCTCGTAGTGTGGAATGTAACTAATGTTCAGTTCATCTTAGAGCTAGTCTCGTGGTGTGGAATGTAACTAATGTTCAGTTCATCTTAGAGCTTATCTCGTGGTGTGGAATGTAACTAATGTTCAGTTCATATTAGAGCTTGTCTCGTGGTGTGGAATGTAACTAATATTCAGTCCATCTTAGAGCTTGTCTCGTGGTGTGAAATTTAACTAATGTTCAGTTCATCTTAGAGCTTATCTCATGGTGTGGAATGTAACTAATATTCAGTCCATCTTAGAGCTTGTCTCGTGGTGTGGAATGTAACTAATGTTCAGTTCATCTTAGAGCTTGTCTCATTATGAGGAATGTAACTAATGTTCAGTCCATCTTAGAGCTTGTCTCATGATGTGGAATGTAACTAATGTTCAGTCCATCTTAGAGCTTGTCTCATGATGTGGAATGTAACTAATGTTCAGTCCATCTTAGAGCTTGTCTCATGATGTGGAATGTAACTAATGTTCAGTCCATCTTAGAGCTTGTCTCATGGTGTGGAATATAACAAATGTTCAGTTCATATTAGAGCTTGTCTCGTGGTGTGAAATGTAACTAATGTTCAGTTCATCTTAGAGCTTGTCTCGTGGCGTGGAATAAAACTAATGTTCAGTCCATCTTAGTGCTTGTCTCGTAGTGTGGAATTTAACTAATATTCATTTTTATAAAAAGGTAGAAGATGACAAAACACAACAATGTTAAGGGAAAAGTGTTATGTTAATATTTTATAAACTTTACTACATGAAACCTAGTACAAATTCTTCTCCTCAAGATACAAATATGGGAACAAAAATGTATGCTACGTAAAGTCAGATAAAAAATAGGCCTTAGCAAAAAGCAAGTTTTTTATCATTTATTATTTAATATTTTCTAAAATTATTGAAAATAAAAAAAAAATTTTGTAAATAACTCAATTAAAGATTTGTATCGCAAAAAGGCGAACTGACATTTAAGAGTTACCACATTCATATGCAATTTGTTAAGGAATATAGTAGTAGGGCTTGGTATTTGCTGAACGATAATCTTGATGAGAAAATTTCACGTATAATGGAATTGAAATATAATAAGCTTAATAAGAAATTGCAAAGATTAAGGAATGTAAGTAGTAATAACAATCTAACTAGCCATTTAGCTAATGATGAAAGTCATTAGCTAATGATGAAAGTCTTTCATAAAAGGGTAATTAATATGAGTAATGTTGAATTTAGCAAATCTGAAAATGATATGTTGTGTTATGGTCCCAAACATAATTTCATAAAAAATCAAAACAAACAAGCTGATATTTTAGCCACCGATATTGAATGTAATGTATATCAATTAAAAGATTGTTATAGAAACGAAATTAGATATGATGTAAGTAAAATATGTAAAACAATGAAGGTTCAAACTAATAATTTGAAACAGGTTTTAGATTATAAAGTTTGTTTAGATGTAAAACAGAAATTACAGGATGAAGATCTAGTCGCAGTTAAAGCGGATAAGAGCAACGCAATTGTAATTTTGAAAAAGTAAGATTATATTACTAAAACCGAAGATTTTATCAAGGAAAATAAATTTTAAGTACTAAAAGGTGATCCCACAAATAAATATCAGGACGAAATAAATAAAGTTGTAAAATCTTGTACAAAAGTTATTACTGACAATGTTCGTTTTAGAGCTGTTATGAATAATCCTAAGGCACCCACAATGAATGGTATACCGAAAATCCACAAGCCTAATGTACCTATTAGGCCCTTGGTAAATTTCAAATCTGCGCCTACTTACAATGTATCAAAGATATTGTCCAATATTTTGACTTCTGCTATGAACCTTGAAAATAAATATACCGTTAAGAACAGTATTAACTTTGTCGATATGGTCAATCATGTAAAATTGTGTAATAAGACTAGGTTAGCCTCATTTGACATATGTAATATGTATACTAATATTCCAGTTGATGAAGTGATTAACTTAGTTAAAGAAAAACTTGTGGAACAACAATATGAAAAAAGTATGTAAATCAAATTGTAAAGTTGCTCAAAACTATCTTGAAACAAAATTACTTCCGTTTCAATAACACATTTTACTTACAAAACGATGGTTTAATTATGGGTAGTCCACTGTCAGCCATTTTGTCAGAAGTTTATTTACAGCATCATGAAGACTCCATTTTAGATAAATTAAAAAAGGAACATGATATTATATTTTACACCCGTTATGTCGATGATATTCTGGTTTTATTTAACGAGAAATCATGTAATGACTAAGACAATATTTTAAAATATACTTAATTGTCACCACCAGAAACTTAGTTTTACCAGTGAACTTGAATCTAATGAATGAAATTAACTTTTTGGATTTAAAAATAATTCGTGATCATAACAAACTTTCATATAGAATTTTCAGGAAACCTACCCAAACCAATTGTACAATAAATAACAGTTCTGTTCATCCCCCGTATCACAAAACAGCTAGCTTCAGAAGTATGTTGTATAGGGCGTATTCAATACCATTAAGTGTTGCAGATAGAAAACAGGAAATAAATGTAATAAAATCAATAGCTGTTGCAAATGGATACAAGGCATAAATAATTGATGAAATCGGAAGTAGAATAAAAAAGAAAATAGAAAATTAAATTCGAGACGAAAAACGAACAACACTTAAAAAAGAAAAATCAGATAAAGAACAAAACAAGTATGTATCCCTCCATTACAACGGACCATTTACACAAAGAGTTGGTAATATATTTAAGAAATTCAATTTATCAGTAGCTTTTAAGACTTGTAATAGGTACTATGTCCAACATGTTACACCCGAATATTGAAAGTGAAGATAAATTCAATAATTCAGCAATATATAGGATTAACTGTAAAGATTGTAATATGTTTGACATAGGTCAGACTGTAAATTGTAGCAAAAGATATAAAAACCATGTCTCTGCTTTTAAAAATAAGAAACCTGAAAAATCTAATGTAGCTAAACACCTCCTGAATTGTACCCACAGTTTGAATAAAATAGATGAAAATGTAGATATTCTAAATGTTTGTAAGAAGGGTCGTAACATGAATGCTTGGGAAGAGTTATTTATTTTAAAAAAAATTTAATGATCGTGATAAATTAATGAATGAACAGCTTAATTTTGATTCCGAAATAGTTTTTAATAATATATTTTCAGCGAATAAAAGAAGATAAGTAACATAAAATAGGAATTAACCAATAAAATCACAGCAGCCGCTATTTTGACGATTCCAGCCAATGGGGTCACGTGATCATAGGCCTATAAATTGAGTTGTTGAACACCGTTTTCCATTCTTTTGTGAATCCCTCTGGTCTGAGGAAGGTGAGCGTGGTTCACCGAAATCGATCACCATAATATTTGTGCATTTTGTGCTCGTATTGTAATATATTTGTACATTTTGTGCTTATATTGTAATAAATTTGTGTTGTGTGACGTTTGCTTGTACTGTATCACTGTTATATAAATACTGGTTACTAACAGATTGCCTTTAAATTGTAAGTTGTATAAAAAGAAAAATCAATTGTTTATGTCGTTATGATGTTTAGAAAAAATAAATTGTATTGAGTGATAAATATGCTTTTTTAAGCTGAATCTATAAATAATTGATTCATAAATATATTTTTACGATTACGGTTTAAAAGTTACATACATGTTATAAAAAAGGTTATATAGGATTTTTTATAACTAAAATGTATAGTAAAAATTTACAAATAAACATGGCAATTATGGTTTTCGTGTATGGATAATTAATTCACACTGACTATTATTACTTTAAAACTTCTAATTATTTGTAACAAATATAAGTTTAATTCATACATGTATTAATATATTTCTTAAGCCGTTATAGAAACAAGTGATAAATACGTTAGATGAATATATACGCAAAAACTAAATTAATAACCTATTTAATGAAGTGACCCTAAAATTATTGTATTATTTAAGTTAATATTATTTATTTTCTGTAAGATACATTTTCGATTAAACATAGAAAATCATAACATTGCTTGTGAAAAGTTGGTAAGTTTGAAAAGAGACAAACAATAGATACAGTAAGCATTGTTTTTGTCGATTTTGTTGATAATATACACGCATCTGGTAGGAAAAAAATAAGTGTCTATCGAAATGAACAAGTACAAGTAATACTAAAATAGGCTTGTCATTTACCCCTATCATCCTTTTTATTCCCTAATAAATGAAATATATTTTTGACAATATTTATTTAAATACGTAATGTACCTTGTTATGAAAACTTGTATATTAATAGCATAATTATTCAAAATAATTGCAAAACCATATTTCTAGAATAATTTTATAATTTCAATGCATTTTAAGATGCCTTGTGTGTAAAATTCTTATTAGATACGTGAGAATGTATCTTGTTTATTAACATATTTCTTTATGTATTTATAGAATATCATATAAATACATAATAATCTACATGATTATATATATAATCAAACTGATTACACATAATATTCACTAAAGCCTAAATTTATATGTAGCTTTTAAATTCATATATAACATCTAGCATTTAAAGGACTGTTTTTAATAATAAATATTTTAATCTAAGGATGTAAACATATGAACACTTGTATTTTATTAATAAGTTGTTTTTATAAGTGTAATAAGTACAGTAACATTAATAGTCAAAAAATTATATTTACTACAATTATTCAAGTTTGCTATTATTATAGAAACTACATAGATAAACGTATAGGTTCGTATTTTAAAGTTCCAGTCAAACTAATATTGAAGATAACTTTCATTTTTTTAATAAGTTCTAAAAAATAAATACTAGAGTGTGAGGACTTTTAAATTTATCAGCTTTTATTGTTAGTTTATTGTTACAACGAAATTTAAGAGCTATTAACAAATCATGAACTACAATAAATAATAAGATGTTAACATTTATTAACCGTCTATCTAAAATATGAAACAGGTAACTTTTCAGAATATTAGAAAACATATAATTCATCGTACTTTTAGTGTTTACGGTTAGGTTAAAAATCTCCATAACATTTTTAAAATGTTACTTTCATAATAGATTACCCAACGTACTTCCTATACGTGGTAGAGTTTTCAAAATAATATAAACTAATAGGGAAATTGTATATTGTTGTAAAAATAAATAATTATTTAACTATAATTTTAAATGTTCTACTACAACATTTTATTAGATAAATAATTTATATCACATAGTGTATTGTATTTTTTTATTTATTTTTTTTTAATTCACCCACGAGTTCACATGGGCCTGCAGGCCTGTGCGTGAAATTTATTCAACGAGTGAAGTACCAGCCATTGATTCAGTGGGGATCGAACCTTGGATCTTGCCCTCCTCAGTCCGAAACCTTAGCCACCACCACGTTTCAGTGGTGTATGTTGTTTAGTTTATTGTTGTTGTTTACTTTTACTATGACAATGGATTTATTTGTTTCAAACTGCCTGTTTTAGCCTTACTCTCAACCAGGTTTGTATGTATACATAAATTGCATTGTATATGTTTAACTTATCTGTTATAATTGTCAGAATATTTTCATAACAACTCAACAGGTATCTTTAAATAAGATACAAAGCCCTGTCTACAATATTATACAATTTATAATGTACCACAGCATTCTGGTATTTTTACGATATTTTCACGTTTGTAGGATTACTTGAAGACAGTATTTACCTAACGGTTAAATAAATCAAGCTATTAACAAATCACGAGCTACAATAAATAATAAGGTGTTCACATTTACAAACCATCCATCTAATATGAAACATCTAACTTTTCAGAATATTATAACACAGATTATTCATCGTATTTTTGGTGTTTACAGTTAGGATAAAAATCCCCATAACATTTGTAATAAGTTACTTTCTTAATATATTAACTAGCGTACTTGTCATACGTGGTATAGTTTTCAAAATAATATGAACTAATAGGATAATTCATCTGTTATTATTCAGCTGAAAAACACAAACATCGCTAGTAATTCTCATAATATTTACTACAAGATATTTATTATCATATTTTAATGTTGTATATCAATGATATATTTTATTTTCTGAAGCATAGTTAGAAAATATAGGCCTATTTGTTTTACCGTACCAAAATGTTTACGAAGCATTATGTTTACCGTACCAAATGTAGTTGTTCTCTGTTGATAGGTTCTGAGCCAGTATATAACATACTGTATTTCAAAGTTATAATAATTTAAATCAACAATGATTGTAATGTATGTAGTGTTTAGTGTTTGAAGTAGGCATTAGACATGGTGGTGTTAGGCAATACTGGTTAGGCCACGTAGTCAAAGGGACTGGTAATAGCATTCACTTCAGTTAATTCTAATTTGTATAGTTTCTAACTCCTATCATATAAAGCCTATTTAAACTGCTTCCAGCAGAGGAATTAAACTGATTTGTCTTTCAACTTATGCTTAAGCGGTCGGTGTCATAACTAGAATCTACATTTTCCAATGAAACCACTGGGGATGCCACATTACAGTATGGGCAAAACGGTTATCTTGTAAATATTGTAGGAAGTACCTTGACGCGGTTGTCACCGGAAAATGTAGATTCTAGTAATGATTTGTCTTTGTATTATACTATCCAATCGATATATTAAACAGTATAAACTAAATATTGGCTATACTACTATTGAACTTAAAACATTTTTCAAGATGTGTAAAATGGTTTGTGGACATTAAAAGCAATTTTAAATTTCCCTGGGGTATCGCAGAAAAAAACTGTGAAGGTCCTTTATACTAGGCATGGTGATAATATACAAATATAAAACATGGGATTACCACTGGGCTGGAAAATTTGTGAGTTTCGTATTTTCGAGCATGTTGGGGTTTTAGCAGCGGAGAAACAATGGTCTACTCCTCCACCATTGTAAATCACAGGCGTGACTAACTTACAACTTTAAGCTCCGTTCTAAGTTCATTTTCACAGTGTTTAACTGCATAAAATAACTGTGATAGACTGTAACATTATTTTTTTGCTATTTTTTTACGGTAATATTTGTTGTATTATTTTTAATATCGATTTATTTTTATTTTAACAAAATTAATGATATAAATAAATTTTTTTAAGTTTGATGCTTTAATGTTGATTGATTCAATAAATTGTTACAGCTGATGATAACGTAATGGGTTAACAGCTCACTTCCTGCCATCATCCTAGTTTACATGTGATAACATTATTAAATGGAATTAAAAAGTCGGAGAATAGTATTCTTTTTTTCTCACTTCCACCACTCAGTGCATATGTCTCTCTCACATTAGTTCTATCAGTAAGTTGCAATCTAAGTGCCACGTTTATTTTTTAATGAGGCCTAGATTCATCTACGTATATAAAATGTATGTTAAACCAATGATTAAGTTTGAATTAGTCACTAATACATTTTGTAGTTGAGGTCATTTGATTTGACATAACTTTAAAAAAATTGCCATCTTATTAGATTTTATTCATTTTTATGTTTCTGTAGATATTTTATTTAACCACATATAATTTATAAGTGGATTTATCAATTGGATTTTTATATATTACAGTACGTAGTTTTATAATTAAATTGAGATAAAATATGGCGCAGAGTATTTGACAACTATCTTCTAGGTATAATCAGAATAATAAACTTTATGAAACATGCTTTTTAACTTACAGAAAGTGATCGGATCTTCTCCATTAATTCTCTACCATTACACTGTTTGTTCTTTCCCTAAATTCAATACCACTTGATAAATATTCTATTGCTCTAAAACCCTTTCCCCAATAAGTGTTACTTCCACTGTAATATTCCTTATTCGCTATAAATCCGAAATCACTGGCCTTATCTTATTATTTTCTAAGAACTTACACATGAGAGTGCAATTGGTGGTAAATCAATCATTGCATTTATCAGTTTATAATCAACTTTAGTAGCCACATAACCTAACCTGATCTGACCTAACCTAACCGTAGTTGCGATAAAAAAGTAGTGGTATTGAAGTAACGGAAAAATGTAGTGGTTGTTAATTAACGGTAAATGTCCAAATGATCTTGTTTGTAACTTGTTTTCAGAAATGTCTGAAATAAGTGAACGTCACACTACACATTAAAATAAAAGAACACAATGCACAAATATAATGTAATACAAGTACAAACTGCACAGTTATTATGGATAGCTTGCTTCAACAAAATCGATTACCAATATAAGTGTGCATTTTGTGCTTATATTGAAGTATAGTTGTATTAGTTTTGTAGTGTATTTGTGCATTGTGCGCTTACACTATAGTACATATGTGTTGTGTGACGTCTTCTTGTACTGTAAATTGAAACATTAAATAAACTAAATTCCAAACACGTTAATTTGGGTGTTATATCCGATAGATTGTTAATGCACAGTTGTGAAATACTTTACGTTTGAATATAAATACGTTATTTGTATGTATAATATTGCACTTATAATAAAATAACTTCTATGATTAAAACAACAGTTCTGTAACGTTGCATTTATGCTGACTCATACGGTTGTATAAATGTTTATTTTTAGCATGGAACATGCTTTAGTCTTGACCTAACTGCCTGAAAACGTTACGCGGGAGGGTGACGCGGGAAGGTGACGCGTAACCATGAAAACACAATGACATATCAGTGTTGACTTCAATAATGATTTTATTTGCAAGCGTTCATCAAAGTACATCTTTAGTTTCCATGACAACTCTTGTTAAAAATATACAAAATTAAGTCCTAATTAGAGAATCCATTTTGTGTCTATAGGATTATATAAGATAATAATTAACTTCCTTTCAAGGTGGTAATGAGTCATCGCGTGAGTAAGAACCTGAGCCGCGAAACAATAAAATTTAAAAAGTAAAGATATATTTATATTTTTAAGATATATTTATATTTTTAAGATATGTTTATATTTTTTGTAATTCCTTACCTGAAATCTAAAATTCGTTGTTTTCGTCGTTGTTGTTGTGTTTGCAAATACATTTGCAGAAATTATTAAGAAGGAACCAGCAAACAGAAAAAGCGCAGCTAAAGCATGTTCCATGTTTCTTGAATTTTAGCCGTAGGCTCTAAGCAAAAAGATCTGGGGGTCCAGGGGGCTTGCCCCCTGGCGAGGCCCGCAGGGCCGAGTTTTTTATTATTTTTTTTAAATATACAGATAAAGTTCTTTTAGTTTAATTAGATTCAGAAAATGGCGTCCTGTTATTAGGAGGTTCAACCTAAAGTTTAAAACCATGATTTTTCTATTTATTATATTTTGAGACGATAAAAAGAACATTTAAAAGCCATAAAGGATAGCTGAAGGGAGCAAAATGAAATATACGATATGGAGTTGAAAACGGAAATTATTTCCTGTGACATACACACGTTATGATCTGAAAGGATGAAGAAGTGAAAAGGATAAGATTTAACAATTATGAGATAAGAAGAAGTAGGCATTATGTGATCAAGATAGCAGCTGGGAGGAAAATCCTCTTTTTTTTCTTACATCTTTTATGGCATATTTCCTTCCTAAATACCAATTGTTTTATCTTTAAATCAAACACATGCTTACCTATAGTATAAGAACTATTCATATACTACTTATACACGTGAAGTAGTATTGACCAGCTTACCCACCTAAAGACGTACAGTTGTACAGGCCCACCCATCCACTCATACTGTGGTGTTGACCCAACCACTCTCCATAACTTTTCGGTAGTACTGACCTATATTGATACACCTACGCACTCATACACGTGCGGTGGTATTGACCCAACCACCCAAAAATACACTTACGGTGGTGATGATCCTCCCACCCACCCATACACTTTCAGTTATGTGTACTCGTACAGCTCAATTCATACTCAATGATAGTAACACTTTATGACATCTTGAAGTTGAATGGCTGGTGAAGTTCTGGTACTTCCCCTATTTTTCAGGCCATAAATCGTAAACAGGAAAACGTATCTTATTACGTGACATTACTATGTCTCTCGCAACATAATTTATAAGGATGTAACCTTTAAATACTCTACAAGTAAATAATAACTGTGTGTGGTTTGACATTAGATAATATAATAGTATAACAATTAAAGGTTAGATCTAATAAAATATCCAAATATTATCTGTTAGTGTTGAATTTAAATAAATGCACTTATATGTACAACATAGTAGTTTAACACGGAACGTAGTCAGAGATGCGCAGTAAACAAATGTTCTAATTAATTGGTGAGAATATCAGCCAACTAGTGTTGGGATAACTCTCCGGTTTTGATAAGCACTAACTAAACGGTTGTTCTTTCTCGTTAGTCACGTTCTTTGTCAAATAAACAACCTAAATAACCTAAAATTTTCAACTAACATTATTATTCCTACGCTGTCTATAAATGGTATTATTATTATTATTATTAGTGTATCCATTACCTCCAATAAAGTAAATAACAAAATTAAACTATAAAGTAAACTAAATTCAAACCATATTACAATCAGAATATGAATACATCAAAATCTGTTGTGTGCTAATATTTTTTTTAATTTTCTTTGTAGTAGCACTAGATAAAAAAACGTAATTTTTTAAAGAGAATCATAACAAAAAGGACGATTTAGTTCAATAAAACCAAAATTAGCGTACTTCAATAAATTATTGTTTTCTACCTATACAGACAATGTATTTTTATTTTTTGTTTATTACGATGAAATAAGAAAAAAAAATATTTTATTATTTAATTGGAAGATAAATAGTTTTGTACAGTCAGTTGTAAGTGCATTTACATAGCAAATGTAAACAGTAAAAATAATCTAATATCAGAAAAAATATAAATGTTTGATTCTGTTATTTGTGACAACATTTCCGTATGTGTACTTTGCAATATATAATTTAATTTATCTCAGAAAGTGCTCTTATTAATTTATCATTGTGTATTTTATATAAAAAATAAAATTTATGAACTGTAGGTTAGTTATATCTTACTTTAAAAAAGTCATTATACGTTGTGATAAAATGGATGTTCCAACCTTATTATTACTTCAAGCTTAATTAAAACCATAATATGATTAATATATGAATAATAAAAATGCAATTATAAAATAAACTCCGTGTTTTATAACTTTAAAACTATATTAAATATTATAATAGTAATGTACAGTAAAACAATACAAATAAATATGTAGAACATTTCTTATTTGTATGATTATTTGTTCAAGAAAGAGCTAAATCTACTCAATGAAAAACAAATCAAATATATCTGCAAACTGCATTGCAGATGCATTCACCGAGGGAATTGAATAGAATCTAAGAATGCCACTTGGCAATCCACGTAATGGAACTTAGAACTATAGTAAACTTTGAGTGAATTTTACTATAATTATTTTAAATTGAATGAACTAATATACTTGACAGGATCTATTTTTACTCTAATTTCCAAAAACTAAAATTAAAGTAAGAAACGTATGAAAGTTAGCATTGTGTCGCCAGTGACTGTGTAGGCGTGCTGCGTGCAAAGACGGACAGCCGTGATCTTGCGATAATGTCGTGTCACCAGTGACTGTGTAGGGGAGCTGCGGGCAAGGACGAACACGCCGTGATCTTGCTATAACGTCGTGTCACCATTGACTGTGTAGGCGTGCTGCGTGCAAAGACGGACAGCCGTAATCTTGCGATAATGTCGTGTCACCAGTGACTGTGTAGGGGAGCTGCGGGCAAGGACGAACACGCCGTGATCTTGCTATAACGTCGTGTCACCATTGACTGTGTAGGCGCACTGCGTGCAAAGACGGACAGCCGTGATCTTGCTATAACGTCGTGTCACCAGTGAATGTGTAGGCGTGCTGCGTGCAAATACGGACAGCCGTGATCTTGCGATAACGTCGTGTCACCAGTGACTGTGTAGGCGGGCTGCGGGCAAGGACGAACACGCCGTGATCTTGCTATAACGTCGTGTCACCATTGACTGTGTAGGCGCACTGCGTGCAAAGACGGACACGCCATGATCTTGCTATAATGTCGTATCACCAGTGACTGTGTAGGCGCACTGCGTGCAAGGACGGACACGCCGTGATCTTGCTATAACGTCGTGTCACCAGTGATTTTGTAGACGCACTGCGTGTAAGGATGGACAGCCGTGTTCTTGCGATAATGTCATGACACGCCGTGTTCTTGCGATAATGTCGTGTCACCAGTGACTGTGTAGGCGCACTGCGTGCAAGGACGGACACGCTTCGATCTTGTGATAACGTCGGAATTATACGATCAAAACCACTGGCTCATTATAGATAAATCATGTTATTATAAGACCACTGTGATATTTAAAGCATTATTTATCTTTACTGTACATTACAATATGTGCTTGTATAATGATTTTTATTTATTTCTTTGTTTTCTCATGAAATATTGTCTCAAAATGTAAATGAATGTCTACTTTGCGTTTATCTTTGGTTTTATTACTTTGATTTCGTGTTTAAATATTTTGTTTGGAAGCAATATCTTATTATATGATTATACAAGTCTGTTGCTTTTATGATAATCAAAATCAAATATATAATTACCATAAAATTACATTTTATTAAATTATCTACATTTTGGTTTTACTAAAAGGTGTTTCTGAGTGTAATCTAATTAAATAAGAAAAATTATTGTTTTATAGATAAAAAAAGATACATATTAGATAGATTATCGTAAATTTACTCAAGGTGCGTTTAATATGTTTTGGTATTGCTGGATAACAATTAAATACACAAAAAATTATATGTAACCCAAACTTTTTACGTGAAAATGGCAAAAGATAAATAACAAGGAATAAATGGTTAATTATAATTATGAAGTTATTAATAACATGTGCATTAAATATAATAAAAAATATGTAAATTATTACTTTAAAGACTGTACCGTTCAATAGTATCAAGCTTTTTAAAAGTAATTATAATATTTCCTTATATAAGAAAAACCTGTGAATTAAATTGGATTGTGTTAAGTTAAATATTTACTTTTATAGTTAAACTTATTTACCAAATGCTTCATTTTCATAAAATATGATGTAGATATTAAAAGGAAAAAACTATAAAACACTATATTATTTTGAAACCAGCAAGCAATTGCGATGTACAGTTTCCAAGAATAATATATAACATAATATATATATATATATATATATATATATATATGAATAAATTATGTACAGGGTGGAGCGCGGTAATTTGCTGATTTGGGAATGAAATAAAAAAATTATGATCATTAGAAAAATTTATTTTATATTTCAATTATAGTGAACAGTAATGGAATTTTTAAATTACATTGTTTTAAATAGTGTATCTGGCAAATGTCGACCTTCGCTATCCACGCACTGCTGCATACGTTTTCTGATGTTTTCATGAACTCTAACAAGCATTTCCACTGGTATTCTGCCAATTTCAGCTTCAGTATTGTTCCTTAGGTCTTCCAATTTGTTGGTGCGGTTGATATACACCTTAGACTTCAGGTAACCCCAAAGGAAAAAATCACATGGGGCTAAATCTGGTGAGCGTGCTGGCCAGTTCACATCACCCCTCAAAGAGATAAACCGTCCAGGAAACATTTGCCTCAAACAATTCATGGTAACCCTCACTGTGTGTGCAGTGGCACCAATAGTCAAATAGTCCCGTGCTGACAATTGTTGGACCACGCACATTTTATACGGGTGAAAATTCAGTTCATCATGAAGAATACGGTGGAGAGAACGTCTTGAAATGCCAAGAGCAAATGATTGCTTCCGAGCAGAGCGTTTCGGAGATTGCAGTACTGCTGCTCTAACTCTCTCGATGTTTTGTGGTGTTGTAATCCTTCTCTCAGGTCCCCTTCGTAGACATGACACATTCCCTGCTGTTCTGAATGCATTCACCCAATTTACAATTGATTGCCGTCCAGGAACACGTCCGCGTGGAGGAACAGCGAATCGTAAACGAAAAGCACGCTGCACTGCAATGATCGAGTGGGCATTTGAAAAATACGCTTCTACACAAAATGACCTATCCTCACGTGTCCACTGCATGATGGCAACTGAAAGTCGGATGAATACAAATCTCCCGTCAGACACTGTAAGCCACGCCCACTCTCCCCTCTCTTCAACCGACAGTGCCGTCACAGCATGCAGGGCAAAAAGCAAATTACCGCGCTCCACCCTGTATATATATATATATTATATATATATATATATATATATATATATATATATATATATATAAATTATGAAATCTGAAATAACAAAGTTTAAAGTATTTATGGTAAATACCACAAACTTCCTTTTCTATTAAATTTCAGGATGTTTTGTGATAGTTTGGAATAATAAGATGAACGTGTCCTATGACACACGAAAGTGACATTTACTTCGAAGTATAAGTATCGTTGTTGTACAGACTCAATCGTAGGTCACTGAGCTTATACAAAAACACTATTGCGACCCTTTTTACTATTCAACAACGATACATATACTTTAGTGTATATGTATCGTTGTTGTCAGACTCAATCGTAGGTCACTGAGCTACTACAAAAGAACACTATTGCGACCCTTTTTATTTTTCAACAATTATACATATACTTTAGTGTATATGTATCTTTGTTGTACAAACCTAATCGTAGGTCACTGAGCTTATACAAAAACACACTATTGCGACCCATTTTATTATTCAACAACGATACATATACTTTAATGTCTAAGTAACGTTGTTGTACAGACCCAATCGTAGATCACTGGACTAATACAAAAACACAATATTGCAACCCTTTTTATTTTTAAACAACAATACATATACTTTAGTGTTTATGTATAGTTGTTGTACAGACCCAATCATAGGTCACTAAGCTTTAAAAAAAACACTCTTTTGCGACCCTTTTTATTTTTCACAAATTAAATACATTATATATACAGACATTATTTCTTATTGAGACTTTTATGAATATTTAACTATCTTCTAAACATTTAAATACATTTGATAATATTTTTGTTATTCATGATAGTGTAATTTTAAATATTTTGGTATGATTTTTTTATTTTTCAAATAAATAACAAGTTGTCCTATGTATAAGAACATTTGAGCTATTTAAGATATTTTTTTTCACCATAAAATATATAGGTTATAACTGTAAATATAATTATTATCTCATAATGTAATGTTTCTGTACTATGCTTATTACATAGTAGGTATAGGAATAATGAAACCAGGAGAGTAGTGCTATAAAATGACAGCTGGAGGCAGTAGAGGTGGAGAGATACGCTAAGGCCTTGATAACGGATATTGAATTCTCTAACAGACACATGTTGGGGATTTAAAGGGACAGAGTGATAGGAGCTAAGCATAAAAAACTATGTGATCGATGTAGCAGTTAAGGGTCGTCTTGATATGTGTCTTTCCTTACTTTAAGGTAATTTATTTTATTAAAACAATATTCACTAGAAACTTGTTTGGTTATTCATATTGATAAGTACTATGCAGTAAAATGTAAGTAAAATGCAGAACATTTTAACAATTATTTTGTAAATATAGATATCAAAATTTCTTCCAAATTTAATGCAAGTCCCAACGTTAATATAAAGACCCCCTCACCACTGCACAGTCTCTTCTTGAGCGAGGTAACGGTGGCTGAGGTCGAGAGCATGGTCAAGCGGCTGACGGACACACGAGCGGCGGGTGTCGACGAGATACCTTGTTTCCTAGTCAAGAAAACGTTTGCTCATTTCAGTAATGTGTTTACACATTTAGTAAATACCTCCTTGATGTCAGGTGTTTTTCCTGACAAGCTAAAAATTAGTAAAGTAGTTCCCAAACACAAAGCCGGTAATTCCCAAACTGCAGATAACTACCGCCCTATATCAATATTACCAGCTTTTTCCAAAATATTGAAACTGTAGTTTGTGATAAATTAATAACCTTTTTTCACCGTAATAATATTCTTTCAGATAGCCAACATGGTTTCCGTAAAGGTAAGTCCACAAACACAGCAATATATTCTTTCATTAATAGGGTAATTTCTGCACTGGACAAAAAATTATCAACTCTTGGGATTTTTTGCGATCTAAGTAAAGTATTTGATTGCGTAAATCACTATTTGCTATTACAAAAACTTGAACATTACGGTGTTCGTGGTCTGCCCTTGAATCTGTTAAAATCTTATTTGTCTGACAGGAGGCAGGGTAACCAGTTATAATACAAAATCTACCACTTTCCAATCTGGTGTTCAGAATATCATGTGTGGGGTCCCGCAGGGTTCTGTCCTAGGTCCACTTTTGTTTCTTATATACATAAATGATCTTCCAATCGACATAGCAGAATGTGATGCTGTGATGTTCGCTGACGACTGTTCCCTGCGCATTGCCCGTGCCGGGGAGCAGTCGTTGGTTTGTGGCAACAAACTCATGTTTGAGTTCTGCATCGAAATGGTTTACAGATAACATGCTTAAGCTTAATAGCGACAAAACTCAATGTGTTAACTTTAAAATTTCTCACCATTCCCTACAACCCCCACAACATAATAACATAAAAATAGGCAATCAAATATTAAATCAGATAAACACTGTTAAATTTCTTGGTTTATTTGTGGAGAGTGACCTGTCGTGGGCCTCCCATGTCGATTATGTCTGTAAAAGGCTTCGCACCGCGTGTTTTGCTCTTGGCCGTCTGGCTCGGGTCTGTGGTGTTGAAGCCTTGCTTTCTTTTTACCATGGACATGTAGAATCAATTTTTAAGATATGGAGTCATTTTTGGGGTTTGTCAAACAAAAAAAATTTTCATAGACTTTTTATATTACAAAAATGGGCATTAAGAACCATTGGTAATCTCAATCGGATGCAGTCGTGTGAGCCTCTTCCGTGAGTACGGCATGTTGACCTTGGCGGGCCTGGTGGGGTATGAGGCGTGCATGTTTGTAAAAAAAAAATCCAACTTATTTCGAGACAAATGGCTCATACCACACCTATGCCACTAGAGGCAGAAATGACCTCTCTGTGGCCGGTCACAGCACGAGTGCTTTCGGGAGGGGGCCGCATCACCTCTGCATCTCGATATACAATAAGCTGCCCAGAGATCTCCGTGATGTCGGGAGGATCTCAATTTTTAAAATGAGGTTAAAAACCTATTTTATTGAAAAATGTTTTTACAATTACAATAGTTTAAGTAGCATGTAAACGTTTCTTAAATAATGTATTATAGTCGTAGCTTAGTTAATTTATTGAACTTTAGTATTACCTTTTATTAGTTAATTATTTATTGTACAATTTTGTATTTATACATTATTGTATTGTAAAGATTTGACGTGTTCTTTGTAAATGTACATTTGAATGAATAAACTGAATACTGAATACTGAATACTATTATACTTTGTACTTTACATAAATTCACAACGTTTTCAAATTACTGCTGATTAATTTATTCATGTGGAGAATTTTAAAATTATTGTAATCTAACACTATGATTTAACACATTTAGTAAGCAACTAATCTGTCTTCCTGAACAAAATAGCTGCATATGACTTACATAATTTCTTAATTCAAAAACCGTTACTAAAATGTTGGCAAACTAATGACACTAGACGTACGTTTATTTTCATAATTTGATGTAACACTAAACAATTTTGATTGAAAATTTAAGTTTCACCATTTCTCAAAGAACAAGATAATATACTAAATATTTTCTATTTTAATGATTTAAGGTTTATCTAAAACGAATGTAGGTCTTTTAAACAGATGGACTAGGTAAAAGCCTAGAAAGTTGTTGATATAGGGAGTGGATTCATTCGAAATAGATTACTAAATTAATATTTTTGCCATTTTATAACTAAAAGATATTGTTTTACTGTATTTAATTCAAATATTATAGAACATTTATTTTACATTCAAGCAATCTTACTTGTTTTACTTAAGATTGTTTCTAATAAAATAAAAGTATTATATTTAAAATTAATTTTATAACAATAATCTCTTAAGCCAATGTATTCATAAAAGAAATATATTGAATAAAATATATATTAATGTTTTTATGGATAAACCTTAAAAGCATTTTACCTGAGCCATATTTACAAGGACATTAAATATGATCGATCCCAATTATAGACCCAAATACATTAAATACTAATCTTTCTTGGAATAAACGTGTTATTCATCTCTACCAAGTGCCGGTTCATATTCATAATCCTCTTACATGAATAATATTTACATTTATTTTAAAATACTGTAAAATGATAAACAAAATACAACTGTAAATAATATAATTTATATATTTATACGTATTTTAAACTAATATTAGTAAAGTTTTAAAGTATTTTAGTTGTTCTGCTTTATTATTGATACATTGACCATAATAGTCAGGAGGGGTCAGATCCTAGAGCCAAACCCGGTGGCTTGGAAGTCAACCTGATCGGGTTCGATTCACGATAGGACTAATAATAGTTTTTGCCCTGCGCTCCTGTGGCTTGGAAGTCACGTAAAGCCTTTCGTCCCCATGTTAAGTGTTAGTAAAATAATACTATCTTCTACTGAAAGTACATTAATATATTTTGTAATAAGTTTTCGTATGTATATTTTGCACCACACACACCCCTAAAACTCTAAATACCCTTAAAATACATGACCATATTTATCTCTAAATATGACTGTGATTATAAAACAATGAGATAAGTACTGTTAGAGTGGGCAACTCATGTACTTGAAACAAAGGCAAGACATATATCCTTTTGTATTGTTTAACTCCACACTGTCGTGGTAGAACGAATGCCAACTTTAGCAAGGAATTTCATCCTGAACCTCCCATCCAATTAAAAAAATAAGTGATGAAAAATCTCTCAATCTACACGGCACTTTGTAATAAATTGTTTAAAGTTAGTTAATGGATTCAAGAATCACCACCGTTGTATTTTAAGTGATTGAAAACTGTGTGTGAATGATTTAAATGAATAAATACATTTATTTTACCACCTTTGCAATATAAGATTGATATCGCCAACTAAAATAAATTAAATTAAAAAAAAAACATCGTTTAATCTTTCACGTTTATGTAGCAAAATAAAAATTAAATTATCATATGATTCTAGTTGTTTGTAAACATATTTCGATCGTTTCTAAATGGTAAATAGAACTCGATGTGTTCTCATGGTAAATATTGTATCACTAGGGCACAATATTTACCATTATAAAACAATAAATAGTTTCAGTCTCATGTTACTGACATCCTATAACCCTGAGATTAAATAAAAACCTGTTAAACAAGTTAAACATAACAGCTGTATAATAATATAGATATTTTTAAGTGGTTATATAGTTACTATTTTTCATATGTTTAAAATTATATTTATACTTTTTACAGTTCAACAGCAGTTACAATAGTGAATTTAGTTACGATATCAGTTATCCACCCGACCAATATTATCCTTCTAAGCCACAATATTAGAGGCAATATCTTTGAGAAAGCCTATATTGGAGATCCTCCAACTTACAGGTATTACAAGTTCCTTAAACTATCAACACCAATAGTCCTTACAAATACATTAATTTTGGGAGTTGCTAACAGAATGGATTAGACTGTTAACTAGCTCAGCTTGGAATATTGCTGCTATAAATGCTGAAACCAACTAAATATTATATTTTAGATAATTAAAAAGTATAAGTAAACGTCATACAACACAAATTTAATACAATATAAGGACAAAATGCACAAATATATTACAATACAAGTACAAAATGCACAAATATTATGGTGATCGATTTCGGTGAACCACGCTCACCTTCCTCAGACCAGAGAGATTCACAAAAGAATCTTGTGGTGAATCCCTCTCTCTGTTTTGAGAAAGGTGAGCGTGGTTCACCGAAATCGTTCATCATAATATTTACGCATTTTGTGCTTATATTATAATAAATTTGTGTTGTGTGACGTTTACTTGTACTGTATATGTAGCAACACGTATTATGCCAATCAAAAAACTATTCGATAATTAAAATTAATATCACGTTAATTACATTTATACGTCATTACACATTAGAATACTTTTGTTTTAATTTGAAACGTTTCCTAATTCATACAAATTAATAAATATCATATTATAATTTTTATGAAAATCCCTTTATATAATGAAACAAACATTTGTAAGATTTTTAATACAGATTAGCTTATTGTTAAATTGTAGTCGATTTTTATTTATCAAATAACATTTTAATAATTTAACATATTAACATTGGTGATATAACAAAACTATATAATCAGTATATCATTGTTTAGTATAAAATACGAGTACTGTTTAGTTTTAAACACTCCTTAAACATTATTTTGTAAGTGTATTTTGTATTGTGAACTCTACTAATATTGTTTGACCCTCATTATTGTAGATTGTATAATTACAAACATATTTGATACTAACCACATTTATTTAGTATAGCTATTATATATTAAGTGAAGTTGTAACTAAGTACCAAATCACATGCCATCATTTATTTCGAGTGCGTGAGAAAAATACAGTACACGATTCATGCCAACATGTGATACATTGGTTGCGAACAATTATTTTACTGTCTAATATTTTACTCATATAGTGATATAAATATAGGGTACGGCTAATTTTGATGATTGGCTTGCATGACCCAGTCCTAAAGGTTTACTGTAACTAAAAGAAATTTTAAAAATTTTATCAGGTACTACTTTTTTCATAACTATTAAGTTTATATACTATGATAAGCTCAATTAATGAAACAAAACAAAAGGTTTGAACAACACAGTGCAATATAATAACACAGAGTAGTTGTGATATTTGCGAATAACAAACGAACTGTTTGTGCTAAACTAGTTAGAATTACGATCATAACAATTAGATTGTTTTAGTTCCATCAGGTGCATTTATAGTTTATGGTATTGAATTATATATGGAACTAACTTTCCCGTTAACATTGATATGTCCATAAATTAGCTATAAAGGTCATGTTAAAAGATTTAAACCTTAGCATATCATTGCTTGGGTTATATAGTTTAACTGAACCCATGTTCGTGCCAATTCTAAACCATTAATAATTAAAAAGGATTATTTGGTGAATTTCCTTTAACTATACGTTTATTGACCAAATGGTTCAATAATTGTTTCGCATTTTTTTTCAATCCCCTACATATGATAATATCAATAATGAGAAATAACTAACGTTCAATACCCATATTATCATATACTGACAAGATATTATTTGAATACATTTAAGATTATTTATTGGTAAAACATTAATTTGTTAAATAAATATCAAATTGAAAATAGTGCAGCACAGAAGAGAGATTGGAGAACATTTCACTAATAGCCAACAATACTGTGACAACAAGTCTGCTTGGTTAAGATTATTTACATATTGATAAATGATATGTTACACTCTAAAACGTAAATACATATTATTCTGTATATAAAATGTGTGAGATAAAAATGAACTATTTAAAATATTAAAAATAACAGTTCTTTTAGAGACCTAAATCATGAACTGCCACAAGTATCTGTTCATGATCCTCTTTTATTCAATGTCCCACCAGAGAGTCCAAACAATTCAGTAATGCAGATGATATTACTGAATTGTTTGGACTCAAAACTCAGATAGATATGAAATGATTATATTAAAAAACAGATAGAAAACTTTCACTTGATCTAGCAACTCTAAATAATTATTTTAGAACCTGGAAGCTGAAGCTCAATCCAAAAAAGACCTCCTTTCATTTTAGTAATAGACTGGCTAATCAGACATTCAACATCTTTTTCGATCGTGTTTGGCTGAGACACAATGAGCATCTACAGTAACTGGGAGTTGGTTTAGATTGATCTCTCTTTTTGAAACGTCAACTACAGAAAACAGCGGCTAAAGTCAAAACCAGAACTACCATTGCGAAGAAACTTGTTGGATCATCTTGGGGAGCCACCGCACAAATCCTGCGTTCTACTGCTTTGTCCCTAGTTTACTCCACTGCTAAATATTGTGCTTCCATGTGGCTTAGCAATACATGTAACAGAGATTGATGAGGGTAATCAGCACCCCCATACAACCTCTACCGTGGCGTCCAGTGATGGGCAACATAGCTCCTCCGAATATAAGACGCAAAGAGGCACTTCTCAGACTTCGAATCTTCCACATTTTACGGATGAATTAAATCTAGAGAACCACCACTTCAACAAGCTTCTCAGTTATTCCTAAATGATTGTTCACCAAAAACTAACTGGGCGTTACCTTGGGATATGTTTTACGATCGAAAACATTTGTCATATTAATCATCATAAGCGTCACCGGTAGAATGAACCGTCCTCGTAAGGAATGGACTTTTTTGAGCTGCTTTTGCAAGGGAGTTGGAGGAAGCAAATAATGGAAATTTAAGTAGGACATGGCAGACGATCAGTCATGTAATTAAGGAGTCGACGTTTAAACCATGGATCACATAGTTAACGAATGCTCATTGAGTTTTATTTCAAGAGGGAGTAGCTGGTCTTCTTTAAATCGGAGAAGAGGTCGTTAAATGGTTCAGAATCCTGGATTTAGCTCTGTGATTAAAAACAATATTTAAACACTACAAGTACTTTGTTATTTAAATATTTTTATCTTTGTAAATTTAAAATCTTTTATTAGTTAAGAAATGGATGCAAGGTATTTTATTTTGTTTAATACGAGTAAGTCTTATTAACAACAAAGCATATTACACAAACATAATGTAGCTTTCGTAAAATACAGTGTTAAATTATGGACAAATTAGTTTAGTAGTATATTTACATAGGGCTTACTATACAACGTCACGAAGGCTTAAGTTGTTTGCTGCTCTAACAACATTATTACAGACTGTCAATATTGCCTTAAGCCCACTCCCCTCTGATTGAAGATAAACCTTCCTCCGAGGTCATAAGCGTAACATCAATATTTTACGCCTAAATATTAACTGTGGACCTATATTATGACTCCGCAACCCACCCTTGTAGAATCAAATGGTGGATCTACGGAGGGTGGGTGTGAATGGACTGTTCTCAGGAGACAGAAAAAAACAAGTTGTGGCTAAGATACAGTTTATCGGAAAATATTTGTAAATGAAATTTAAGGAAAACATTTTAGTTTTTTTTAGTACAAAAAAAAACTAAGATAGAAGATAATATTTACTATTAAAAATTAGCCTCTTACCTATTTCGGGTTTAAAATAGTTTAGGTTGATACAAAACAAAATATAAACCAATTATAAAATTTATAAAAGTATATAAATTCAAATTACGAAGAACAGAGTGACAGGTATAAATAAAAAATACTCAAAATAAAAATGCTTAACAATTGAATAAATATGGGAATGCAATTAGAAAATTGTAAAGCAATAATGAACGTCAATGTGGGTTAGTAGCCTACATGCTCCAGTTGAGTATATTAAATTAATAAATGTTGTAAATTGGGTGATATTAAAAAGCATTAGATCCCTAACACGACGTTGTATTTCCGGTCGTAATAAAATAACAACAATCATGAAGAATTAATTATTTAATATACAATTTGCTAATTTGTAGAAAAATTGTGTCATTTAAAATACATGATGAGCATGACCAGTCCTTCGAGTGAATGTTTTTAAATTTGAGAATAGTCGGGAACATAGTTTCTTAATCATATATGTACCGAGAAAGCCCAACATCGCATCTTTATAATTATAAACATAATTTTAATGAAAAATTACGTTGGAGATGTTTAATAGCTGATATAAAAGCATTGATTGTAATCAAAACAATTCAAAAACCATGCTGGACCAAACATACTTGTTTATTAATTTGATTTAATTGCGTATTTTAAATCAAAATGATTATTTTCAAGAAACAATGAAATGCTGGATACAATAGAGAAAAATTTGTAATCAAGGATATAATGTTTCAAATATTTAAGTTGGATTCATTTTAACAATGGGTTGGTTGTGTGAAACTCAAGCTTGTTGGTAGAGTTTTCTGAAAATACGTTGTTATAGAACAAACTAACTCAGCTCAGTTTAATATTTATCTTCTGTAAATATTTTATGTTTTATCTCTATTCGGCAGAACGCTTTTATTCATACAGTATGCATTCATAAAGCTTCAATTTGCAAATATGGAAAAGTGAAAAAATCTTTTTTCGTTCAATTAAGCATTTTTATTACACTTAAAATTTTTATTAAAAGTGTTTACTATAAAAGAAAGCAGTATATAATCTGTAAGCAGAAGAAAATTGCAGTTAATTAACATGTTAAACTGATGGGCACGTAGTAAACACGGTAAGAATACTTCACAACAGTGTGTCAGTAAATAGACACAAACACAATTATTAATCCTATTTGATCACAACAAGTTAAAATATTAGTGAGCTAAAATTTTAAATGGAAAACAAAGGCAAATACTCAAAGAGTTATTATTTACTGAATAAGCAAAAATAGCATAGTATATTTTTAATGTGTCAAAACAAATAATTACAATTCGGAAGACTAAAAAATCCCAAATATTTTTGTCGGATGTAACACAATTTTCGAAGTATTAGTAAGTTAAAATATTTATGAACAGTTATAAGACTACACATTTATAATACATACACCCCTTTGAACTTATTTATCTTTTCTTAACCCTCTGTTTTATAAACAATTATATACTGTATGTTTCATTATAGTAAACAAATTAATTTTCAAGGAGTTTTCTGTTTTACAGATTACATTTGTTATAGTTCTGTACATATATTTTATAATTGACATTTAATAACTATTGCATTAAAAAAAATATGATTGGAGCAGATTTAAATTTAATTACTTGATACAAGTTTTATTGAGGAAGGAAAAGGTTGTTGGACGTTTGCCATCGTTACTTGAAAAATACCAATTACGACGGTTCGTTTTGGTATTTTATAAAAATTAACTTTAAATTAATAGTGTTTTCAGGTACCATATATTTAGTTATGTTTAGTGTAATTTCATTTCAGTTTGATTAGAATATTAATTTAATTATGTTTTAAATTGTTTTCGTTGATATCGTGATCTTGGCATCGCCTAATTAGTTATATTAATTTCACCTTGTTAACAATTTGTTTATAATATTTAGTAGAATTTCATTTTGTCATGCCCCATTCTATGATCTAGGTTAAATGTAGATAATTATAAATGTAGATAAGTTTATTAGTTTAAGAACGTAATTTTGTTACATGTTTGTGTAGATGTAATTTAGTTGTTAGCACTTGAAAAAGATTTGGGTTTACCAAATCGAAACATCGTGATTGGTATTTTTCACATAATGATGGCAAATGTCCAAAAACCTTTGTCTTCCTCATCTGATACTTCATCAATAACAAATTAAAAAAAAACAAGTTTTATTGTTGTTTAAAACATGATTTTATTATAAGAAAATGTTTAACAAGAATTTCATTTTAAGGCTACGACCATTTCATCACTTCAGAAAGCAGTAAACGTAAAGTAGGTTTACTAGTAAAGAGGGAGTCAACTTCCTATATGTATGGTAATATTTTATAGTGTTTATTTTCAAAGCTTTTTACAGATTAGGCTACTTTAAATGGGTTAAAAATTCTATCGGGCACACCCTACAGCGCTTGAATACTCTTTATAATCTTTATGGATTCTCTTTTATAAAAAGTATATATATACTTTTTATAAAAGAGAATATATATATATATATATATTCCATATTCATAGAATAAAAAAAAATAATAAATAATTTTAATATGATACTCTAACAAAAGCAAATGTGAAACAAAGACTAGAATCTTAAACGTAGAGCTGTGTTCCACATTATATAATAACATTAAATATCCCCTAAAATCAAATCTAAGAAGTATTACCAGAAAATTATTATGTTAAAATTAATTATTTTTGTAGGAAAAACACTCGCAAACAATGTAAATTTAAATTTTAAGAAAATGTACTACTTAAGCAGGGTAGTAATCATCTTTAAAAACATTAAATCCAAGTTAGCTGAATAAAAATAGCTCAGTATTCTAGACACGTTCACTGTGTAATTGCTTTGGTTTATCTGGCCTGACTATAGCAAAACCAGAGAAACACATTTTGTAGGTGTATTTCTAGACTATGCAGAACCTTAGATTAATTCAATTTGTAGGTACAATATTAACGTGGACTACGTTTTGCAGGCTTGAAGGGCAGACTTTGGTCGGCATGATCGAAAACATCTTGTAGCACAGTCTAAAAAAATATGTTTAGGTAAATATTTTTAGACTACTAAAACGTTTTATCAAAATCCCTTGTTAATTAGGTAGAAAAAAAATGTATTACTGTATAATCTTAAATTAAATTTAACACTAAAAAAGAAGACAAGTTTTGAGGTTTTAGAATCTATAATGATCTATGATAATTACATTTATTCGTAAATTGACAAAATACAATTTTATTTTGCTTTAAGCAAATTTATATTTAACATTTAATCAACATTGTCATAGTGCAAAAATGTTATGTTATGTTGAATATAAATTTGCAAAAATAAAAATCAGATTATCTTAAATGAGTGGTGGGGCAATATACAGTTCATGATACATGGATTAACATGATTTATCGGATAATCTTACATTCCTGAGTCATTTTCATCATATCCTTGAAGTTTTGTCTTTCTTTAAAACGAATAATCAATTATTCATAAAGAACAAAGCTGGTCACTTGTACAACACTCGGAACAGAAACAATATGATGTAACCCATTCACAGGCTTACACTTAGAGAGAAGGGTCTCCATTATTCTGCTTTACGATTGTTTAATTTCCTACCTCAACAACTAAAATCCATTGACAACTAAAAAGCATTCATTCTTAAACTTAAATCTTTTTGTAATTGAAAAGTGCTCGTACTCAGTACATGACTTCCTGTCAGTGTGTGCTGGTTAGGAATGTGGGAACAAATAGTTTATAATTGTAAGTTTATTTGTAAAGTTTGAATTATTTCATGTAACTCATGTTATTAACGAAATAAAATATTCTGATTGTAAACATTTATATTGCACTAAATTAAGTATGAAGCATATTTTTTTTTTTTTTTTTTTAACATCCTAAGCGCCAAAGTGTAAATGTATTTAACAAAAAATTAAAATTTAATTAATATTCCATTCAGCTCTTCAACATTTTAATTTTATTAATATTCTATACTTCACGAAATTTCTCAATATAATTTATAGTACATGGTTTTCAGTAAAATACGTAAATTTAACATGTGTAATTTTCAGAAAAATTAACTGAATGCACAAATTTATATTCAAGTAAACATGACATTTGTGGGAAAGTTTTATACAAGTTAAAAAAAATATGGTTTTCCAAATGGCAAGCGTTCTATAAGTAATGGACTCACAAGAAAAGTGTCACAATAAAGATAAATGGAATACTCTGTGTGAGGTAATTTATTCAGCCCTCTGTGTGTTCCTCACCATGACTTTACAGGAGGAGGTAACGGTGGAAATACGTCTTCCTGTCAACATGTTTCCCGTTATGTTATTGTAAAAGTAAGAGTTGTATATTACAAGATATGTAATTAGTAATAAAATATCTTACAAATAATTTCTCTCCCAGTTTTATGAATGATTTTCCCCATTAAATATTATATACTATGTATTTAAAAATAATCGTAATGCTATTTTTAAAACAATGAATTATGAGTCTACTATTTCATGTGCAACGGGAGCAGATGACATTATTGCAAATATATTTATTTAGAGAGAGAGAGAGAGAGAGAGAGAGAGAGAGAGAGAGAGAGAGAGAGAGAGAGAGAGAGACAGAGAGAGAGAGAGAGAGAGAGAGAGAGAGAGAGAGAGAGAGAGAGAGAGAGAGAGAGAGAGAGAGAGAGAGAGAGAGAGAGAGAGAGAGAGAGAGAGAGAGAGAGAGATATTGTAAGATTAAAAAAATATGAACTTATCGATTTTAATTATAAGGAATTTTGCTTCAGTTATTCTCAAACATATATTTATTCTCGTTGATAAAAAAATGTATTATTAATTTATATTCACATTATTGGAACCAGGTAATAAATTTATTCTCTATGATCGCTTTCAGGTAAAAAAGCATAGCATATGTTTTATGCTCTTTTTAAACTATACATGCATTTATAGAGCAAAAATCCTGTTTATTCCTTGTAGAGCAAATTTTTGTTTATTCCTTTATATTAATGTAGTAAATATTATATTTTCATTAGTCGGCATCAAGAATTATGTTAGAAACTCCATAAGTAGAGTTAAAATAAAACCTTTCCAAAGGTAACTCTCCCTTTCCATCTTCTGAAATTAAAAAAATAATGTTTTATAAAAATGTATTATTATGGTAAAAACAAATATTGTGTATTCGGTATAAACCAAGTCCAAGCTATATGTAGTATTAGGAGTTTTAGGAACCATGCTTAGTAAATATTAGTAGTAGGTGCGTAGACAAAAGGTAACTGGTGGCGCAGTACTGTAACTCAGCTACTTGGGGACAAAGTGTTTGGGAGATTGTAGGCGATCGGTTCCATGCTCGGTTCTCTTAATACCGGCACGGTGTCCGCTCAATGGTTGTCATCAGCGTGGACAATACTAGAGAAGTCTGGAGTGTCCGTGTTGAATGGTAGTCAAGGTTCGGATGTTGTGTAAGTGTCAGACTTGTCAGTTAGCTGAAATCAGACCAACACTACGTGGTTCGGATTCCACGTAAAGCTGTAGGTCCTATAGTTGCCCTGGCTATTGGGCTATTAATACAGGGTGGCGCAAAAAGAACGCATGGATTTGAGTAACGTAGTACCAGTGGAGGGGAGTGGTCAGTGACTACCGAGCGACGCCATTTTGTTGGTTGAAGCGTCCAATTTTAGTAGCAACGGAGCAGTGGAACGTGCAGCATCGCGTGTTCGCTGTTGAAACTATTTCAAATCAAATGAATCTGTCATCACTGTTCAACGAAAATTTCGTTTAAAGTTTAATGTCACGCGTAATGGTTCGGTACCTGATCGCAACTCGATACTTCGTTGGTTTAACTCGTTTCGTACAACAGGATCAGTGTTGAAGAGTAAATCGACTGGTCGCCCTGGTATGGCATGAACTCCGCAAAATGTTGAAAGTGTCAAAGCCTCAGTTCTTGAAAGTCCTCACCGCTCGACTAGACGGCGTGCTCCGACCTTGGGGATATCACGTCGATCGCTACAGTGCATCCTGACATGTGAGTTACAATTATACTCTTACAAGATAATGATTGTTCAGAAGCTCCATGAACGTGATTTTCACGAACGAAGAGTTTTTTGCGAGAGATTGTTTGATGTCGTTGGAAATGACAATAATGTTGTAATGCTGAGTGATGAAGCTCATTTCCACTTGAATGGCTCAGTAAACAAGCAGAATTGCCGCTATTGGGCAGCTCACAACCCACCAGGAAATGCATCAAAAACCACTGCATTGTCCTAAAGTTACAGTATGGTGTGGGGTCTCTAAAATTGGCATCGTTGGACCTTATTTTTTTGAAGAGCGTGACCAAACAGTCACTGTTAATTCTGAATGATACGTGACAATGCTACGCACATTTTTGCAGCCAAATCTTGAAGCTTTGGGGCTCGATATGGAATAAACATGGTTTCAACAGTATGGAGCCACAGCCCACACGAGTAATCAATCTATGGCTGTCGTTCGATGAATGTTTCCTGGTCACGTTATTTCACGTTTCGGCGATCTCCATTGGCCTGCACGTTCGCCAGATTAGACTCCTTGCGACTTCTTTTTAAGGGGACACCTGAAATTCAAAGTTTATCGTCGTAAACCTCGACACTCGAAGAATTGAAGGCTGCAATAAGTGAAGAAATTGCCGCTGTATCACAGGACACTTTGAACAAAGTTATGGAAAACTTTGAAGATAGACTTGCAATGTCTATTCATGCAGAAGTACGCCATCGTTCTGATGTTATTTTTAAAAATTAATTAATTATCTTATAATTATTAACACCCAACTCTCCAATTCGGTTGTTTGATGATTGTTTTGGTGTAATTAAAATTTTGGAGTGATTAAAATTAACCAACTTATAGCCTTTTAAAATCCATGCGTTCTTTTTGCACCACCCTGTAAATAGTCCTGTATGAGTCAAGTCGAACTCAGATAGTAATAATGACTACAATCGTTCATCTACACTCATCACAATCATTCACTCCTCATATTCACCCATATCTCTACCATCGGCGTCTTAGAGATGAATAATGAATAATAAAATAATTTGCGTAAGCCCCAGTTAAGTTTCCTGGTGTGAAAATACAGTGTTTATCCCTTAATTTCTCCAATGGTTCAGAAATCACATTAAGCCATTGAAAAATATGGCTAAGAAACAAAAATAGGTTTGTCCAAACAAACCATGGGAGTTTGTCTTAGATTTTTATATTTATTTCATAAACGCGTATTACTAATGTTAAACATTGAAACTTACATTGATAATTAAATAGGTGGTTCATTTTTTCTTCTAAAATTTAAAATACAAATACAAAATGATTATGTTACGAAATCTGTAATACCTTTTAAATAAAAAATTTTCTTTTATAGCATAGGTAGAAAGATGGCATATAAGGATAGGAAACAGTGTTTTTTTTTATATTTGCGTTATTCAAATAACAACAAAAACGTCTTTTTAATGAAGATCATTTTAACATTAGTATTGTATATAATACAGTTATGATTGATGAAAAGTGCATAATTAATTTAAAGGCATATAAAGAGTAAAAATATATTAAGAGTATTACAATATTACGACCAAAGAGTTATTACATTTTCTTGATACATGATGGCATTGACATTAAAGTGTCATTAGGTTGATATTGGATGGTCGTTTCTCATATTAGCTAATACTACAATGTCAAACAAACCCAGTAATATGACTTTAGACATGAACGTTAGTCTAATGATACTCTGCTACTATCGAGTAATTTGTTAATTTTACCAACTGACTGTTATTATGATGCATGGTTAGCTGCTATACACTATAGTCAAAATTAAGGATACGATATACAGGCCAACTGACAACTGAAATATTATAATCAATATAAACACCAGAAATATAAATTAGTAAAATTCATAAACAAATATGAAGATAAAAGTATTTAATTCTAATGTAAATACTTTCCTTAGCATAGTTATTTTTGTAAAATATTCAAAAGCAATAATTTTACTATACACTATATTTAAGCGTCATCGTATGTTTTTGTTATATCAAAAAAAAATACATATATAATATATCAGACTATAATATATTTTATTGAGTTATTGATTAAGCTTTATGTTTAACGTCACATTTTTAGCACTAATACAATTTAATAAACACTGAAATCATAAAAAATTAGGCAATTTAGAATTGAATGTGTGCATGATAAATATTATTTACGTTTGGAAACGATAGTGCACATCCCATTATCCATTCACAAGTTGATGATGGTTTATTGACTGTGGATTATCGTGAGCAGTAATAAACGCCACTGTAGCGAGTTATGTATTTTTTTTTATTTTTAAGGAGAGGCCAGTATTCTTCTTAGCCTTACATTGCCCACTCCTTACTGACTATTGATCTGTTCGAGGAACTTTATGAGACAGAGTAAGGGGGTGAACCAATACAGTAGAAAGTGAATATTGCTGATAAATTTTCCGGTCTAGGCCGGATTCGAATCAACACTATCTCTAATCCAAGCTCAAAGTACTGACGCCTTAGACCACGCGGCCACTGGATAGCTCAAAACATTTATAACTAGCAAAGCCTCGAAAATCTATGTTATTAATATGAGTATTAATATATTCTAAAGTAATAAGTTTTACTTTAATTCGGTGTTAATATTTTTAAATAAATAAATATGAAATGAAATGAAATGAAAAATGGCTTTATTGGAGGCGAAGTTAGGACTATAGAGTCCTCTCTACCACTTAACCTCAGATAAATAATACAACTTGAAATAGATAACATAAAATCATATTAAACTCTACGCAATGGAATATAAGACAATTTTATGTAAAAATAAACAAAAATTAAAAGATTAACTAATCTAATAAAGCTAATCAATACAAAAGAAATTGGCACTAACTATTCAAATTTTACAGTAAATTCAAAAGAAAGAAAGAAAAAAACGCTCTAAAGACACTCACCCATTCATACCTTACTCACACTCCACATAGCCCCCGCAAACCACCAGCCCACCGCCACTACAGATCCCCCTCAAATGACCTTTAACTTCCACCCCGTAACGAGGGTAACCTTCGATTATTTTGATGCTGTCAGGGAGTGCATTCCATAGGCGACAAGCTTTTACAGTGAAAGATTTGTTATATAAAGTAGTACGATGTACAGGGACTGATAATATTGATGCCCCCTGACGAGTATTTCTAGAACTTATTTCGTTCATGAACCTGAAACGCTCGGACAAGTAACTGGGATTTTTTGTTTTTAAAATCTTGTGAATCAGTAATAGTAAATGGTACTCACGAAGCTGTTTAAGCTTAAGAATAGACAGTTCATTGAATAATGGCGTAACGTGATCATAACACCGTAGATTGAAAATAAATTTTATACAATAGTTCTGCGCACGTTGAAGCTTGTCGGAGAGCTTAACAGTCATGTCACTAGTTACGATATCACAATAATTAAAATGAGGCAAAACAAGTGTCTTGACCAGCATCACTTTAACGTTAAATGGAAGAAAAGTTGCATAAAGTTTCAAGCAGTGAATGCCAGCAAACTGGCATTCACTGCTTGTATAATATTTATAAAATAGTTTATAAATATTATACACGTTAAAAAACATGGATAGAAAACTGTTTAATTACTTGTCCATTCTTAAAGTGTTTTCTAATAAATCCTATCTTGTAAGTCATATGGGACGTAATCTGTGCAAGACATTTATACATCGAGTAAGATAGCATCTATTTACTTAAAAGGAAATCGATGGAATTACATTTATTGCTGAAGACCAAAACCCTCAGCTACCATCTTCCAAACCATGCTATCATTATCATTATAAAACGTATAGTTAAACAACTTTAGACCCTCTTTATAACTAAGCACACAACGTTCCATGAAGTAAAGCATATTATTATCATGATCATATTTTGATCAGAGTATTGTTTTCTGTATATTTTTCGAAGCAACAGTCCAAATAAAATCATTCAAAATATATTTTATATTTATCGGCATTCTGATACTCACTTAATCTCAAATTTCTCCATAAACTAAATTTTTTAATTTTTCTATCTTGAATGATGAGTAAATTTACGATAAGCTTAATTCATATGCAAAATTACTATTTTACTGAAATGCAGACTAATAAAAGATCAATTGCAGAAAATTAATCGTGAATAAAGAGGTCAAAACAAGTATATGATGCAACCATTGCCGAAAAATAGTGATACTTTAAAACATAAAATAAAACAACACCTAGTTTTGTTTTAAATAGTTCTCACCGAATCAAATCCTGTACAGTAAAGGTTTGTTTGAGTTGTCCAACCAGTAAGTTATTTTAACAACTGGACACCTTAGGTGATTGCAATTTTCAAGCAAACTTTACCTTCCAACACTATCAAATGAATTTCGAACCAAAATAAATTAAAATACATTATTATTTGTCTCTCTAAATTATAAGTAATTTATTTCATGCCTACAGCAGTCAAATTGCTGATATTGTAGCGTTATTGTGAAACTATACTTGATTATGTATTATTGTCTTGGCTAATATTTTAACGGTTGATTTGTTTTCTCCCATTAATCCGTCTGTTTTATTGTAAGAATAAAGGGATAGATATATCAATCAAATTATAAATATGGAAGGCATATATAAATATGTAGTAAATAATAACATAAAAATGTCTACTTTCCAGAACATATTATTATTATTCATTATTCATCTCTAAGACGCAGATCGTAGAGATATGGGCGAATATGAATGAGTGTGATGAGTGTAGATGAACGAGTGTAGTCATTGTTACTATCTGAGTTCGACTTAGCTCAGAAAGGACTAATTATTAATAGCCCAATAGCTAGGGCAACTATGGGACCTACAGCTGTTTCGTGGAATCCGAACCACGTAGTGTTGGTCTGATTTTCAGCTAACTGACAAGTTTGATACTTAGTTCTATTCTCTACACAACACCCGAACCTTGACTACCATTCAATACGGACACTCCAGACTTCTCTAGTAGTGTCTATATTGATGACAACCATTGAGCGGACGCTGTTTCGGTATTAAGAGAACCGAGCATGGAACCTATCGCCTACAATCTCCCAAACACTGTGTCCCCAAGTAGCTGAGTTACAGCACAATAAGTAGGTGAGGTAATGTGATTCTTCATGATTGCTTCTATACATTATAACATTAAACTACGTATATACCTTAGACACTTCTACGTAAAATTTAAAAAGTAAGAAGTAAAGAGTTTGGTTCTTACTTTGGGTGTTTATGTAGCGGCAAGTTTTACAAGATCAGTACCGTGAAATAACCATTTAGTAATGCAGTGGTTAACACTAAACATAAGTATGCCATAAACACTTGATATTTACTTAGTTGGGAATGACATTAAAATCAACTTTGAAGTACAACAATATGATATATAATTAATTTATATTATTTTAGCGATCAGAGAAAAAATTTTATTCATTCGCTTTTATGTTTGAAAAGTCAGAGTTATTAAACATTTATTTCGGACAGAGTTGTTATTTTTTAAGAATATAAAATATAAAGTATTTTAAATATGAACAGTGATACAGTTGCACAGTTAAGATACTAAATAACTATTTATATATTGTTTAATTGTAGTACCATACTATTCAAACTTAACTATTATCGTAACCAAGTACGTTACAATATGGCGAGTAATAACCTGCCTGACTACAGCCTGCTAAGGTACAGTAATCCATGGCAATGACATGATTACACCTGGGCCTTAGGAGTAAGATCAGTGACCGAACTTTACTTATTAACAGCGATTACCTTGTAGGAGTTCCCCCCTATATTTCTGTATCAATAAGTAATATTTTTAGGACTGTAAATATAAATACGAACTATAGTTTAAGATCAATAGAGAGTAGACTCACTGAGAACTCATATTTTTTAATACAATTTAAAACGTAATTTGTTTTAAATTAATTAACTTTTTCACGGTATATTTTTATGCTAAATATGAGAATAAGTAGTAAATTGTAAGGCCTTACTGTATCCTGAAATAATTAAATTTTAAATCCTGATACAGCTGTATAACACATAATAAAGGTCCTTAACTACACCATAGGTATTAATGATGTACTGATATTTATGATGTATTAACCTCTTTTACTTTTTTTTCAAAATGATTAATGAAAATATTTGTACTACACAATTTATTTATGAACATGATTCATTAATTAGCTTTATTTAGTATGCTTACTTTTCCTTTAATTGACAACTTTCCCCGAGACAAATTAAACTATACATTTATCTACTAATTGCCTTTATCAAATGGCGTATGTGAACAATAAAAAACCAACTTAATTATAAGCTAGTAGGTTATTGCCAAGTATTTGGTCAGAACGAGATTCTAACGTAATGAACATTAGATTTCAAATTCGTTGTTAAATTACATAATTGGGCCCAGTGTTTAAATACCTTTAAAATAGATTCGTACGGTGCATTTTACATAATCCACAATTTGAAACTATATCACCTTAAATAAATAAGTAAAACCCCCCGTTGGCAAATGGGAACAATGGCACAACAATGTGGAAAACAAATGGCACACAGGATAAGAAACAGTTGTACGTTATTTTACAATATTTATTCATTTCTTTCTACAACTTATTAACATATATAGATTTTCACTGAAGTAGTACATCGGCAATGTTATGAAGTCTCTAAACTCATTGCTTCAGATACACGAAACATTAAAGAAGAAATCATAAATAGTAATTTTAAGACACGAAATCTTGACTATAATTTATGATAACAAAATTAGTCAAAAAAATTAGTGTATACAGTTATAAAGCTGTTGAAACAGGATTTCATGCAATAACTAACATATGGCTACCTTCTTTTCCTCCAGATCATAATTTAAAACAGAGTAGCATTTCGCTCTCAAGCCAATTATTTCTTTAGCAGGTTTTGAATTTAGTTCATCTTTGAATTTTCCTAACGCTTTTTTATTTAAATTACTATAACATGGGTGGCTAGGTGGATAGTCAGACGTATCGAAAAGGTGTAGTTCGTTTTTTATATCTGCGTAGACGTCGGGGGTGTATACGTTGTAGAATAGTGAGTCTGTGTCAGTCATACAAAGTTTTATGTTTTTCCCATACTTTGCAATTGCCCAGTTGTAGTGAAAGTTGTACATTATTAATTTTGAAATTTCCAATACTGTAAATCCAACATAAATGGGTCTGTTTAAAAAGATCGTTTGTTTTTTCAAAGCCAATCCCGCGATATCTTTATTGTATGCGAAAAATGTTTTAAGTCTGGGACTAGCTGTCCATTTAACCAATTGTTTTTCGTTATTTACTAGTTTAAAATCAATGCGTGACCTAACATTTTCCAATGATTTCCCGTACGTAGCGTTGTTCATTAATTTAAAAAAATCTTTTTCGAAATTATTTTTAGCTTCTTTTCTTTTTTCTGTATTGAAGTTAATAAATGGGGCTAACCAGGCGGACTGTTTAAAACTAAGAACTCTGTGGGTTTTGGTCAGTACAAGTCCCAGTTGTAAGTATAGTTTTAGAGTCCTGTAGTATACAACGTATTTTGTTTTGTCACATAGAGTAGTTAGTAGTTTTTTGGTCTTGGTGGGTTTATAGTTGAGTTCATGAAGCAAGTCCTTACAGTAGGGGGAAAGCATATCGTCTGTCACCACTTTTCGTTCGGGGGCCAGTGGAAAGTCAGAATGTAAGTCGTGTAAATGGTCTGGGTAGTGTAAGTCAACTTCTAAAATGTAACCAGTGTCGGAGTCGTCGGGTACTTTTGTAAAGTCAATTTCTTGTGGGTCGATCCATTTAAAATCAGACTCTGGGAGTCTATCGGACATACTGGTCCCGTACAGGTTGTTACAGTCGAGGTACAGGAGGTAGTTGGTGGGTTTTGTGTTGTCAAAGTGTGGTAGGTAGGGGTTGTTGGCCTGGGCGTACCGGTTGGGTATCAAGGAGACACCGCCCCGGATCCCAGACTCGACAAAGAGGTGTTGGTCTATGTCAGTGAGTAGTTCAAGATGTACGTCTGTCATTTTTAGCATGGAATTCCATGCCAGTTCGGGGGCAGAGTAGACGTTACACGGGTCAATACCGTAGTATATCATACTGGTCGTCCTAAAGTTTTCAAAGACGTCGGCAAGTAATAGTACGTCAGTCAATAAGTACAAGTCATGGTACTGTTTCAAAGTGGTCATACCAAAGGCTGACCACACAGTTTGTGCGTGTATGTAGTCTTCGTCAGTGATATGTGTTTTGGTCAGGTCGTTGTAGAACGCCTCCTTGGGAGGCAGTTCAGTGTCATTGAATTTAGATTCGTCTGTCATGTACGTATAGGGAAAGACACCTTTGCGTAGAAGTAAGTCAGTGTTGGTCATACACTGCCCTAAAATTTTGAATTTTGATGCTCCGTCAGAAACTAAGTTGGACACGAGTGTGTCCAAAGAAGCGTTAAGGAATTGGAGTGAGTCCAAAAATCGTAAAGATTCAAGGGTGACTGAAATGTACCGCTCACTGGTTGTAGCGATACATAACAGTTTTTCTTTTTTGAATTTACCTAACTCTTGGATCAGGTGGTGGCAGTCATAACCTCTGAGGTTATGGAAAAAGACTGGAATGTGATCGGGGACTTTATAGTTTAAGTTACATGAATTGTGGGTGGGTCACAAGAACTGTCCCGTTAAGTGGTTATGATTAGCTACTTTGTCTCCATCTAAAGGTTTTTGACAAAGGTGACAGGTGGTAGCATTTTTGAAAACAATTTTGTCTTGCGGAGACATATTAATAGGGGTATTCTTTTTAATAATTGGTAAGAGCTCTTTAGACTCCTCGATCAAACAATTTAGAAACGTATCAACAACGTCAGGGCCGCTATAGACTTTAGGTTGCTTTATGGGTTTACCGTCACTGTCAATGATTACATAGCAAAATCCAGAGGGGACGTGATGGGCAGTGTTGGTCGTATGTGAAGTAGATGGATCATTCAGTGCTGTGTTGATCGGAACAACAAAGGACTCGAAGTCACAGTAAATGGTAAATGGGACTTTGTGTGTAAGTGTATAGTTTTTGAAATGCATGTATTTTTCGTCATCAGTCGGTAGTCTTGTTTTTTGTGCACCGTGTGGTGAACACAAAGGTAAGTGGTTAGTAAGTTGTAGTTGGGAAGAAAATCTGTGTAGGCAGTAGTCACAGTAGTAATGTGCATTTGCGTGTTTAGTCAAATGAGATAAGAGTCGGGATAAGTTAGTGATCAGGCAGTAGTGAGTGGTCGTGTCGGTAGTCAGAAGTAACAAGTTAACGTGATGAACTCTAAATTTTTCTTTTGTTATTCTTAGTGGGTAAACTTCGTCGTTTTCGAATCCAAATACATTTACAGATAAAGCGGGGTTCAATTTTTCAAATTTATCTAAATCGGTAATTTTGACAGGATAGCTAATCTCGGACATGTTTATATTATGTTCCAAGGATTTATAATAACTTACTCGTCTATTTCGGTCAGGGTACAATTGGGCAAGTACAGAGTATAGGAAACATTTTTCATCGTCGTTCTTAATATTTACAATTCCCTTAGTAGGGTGAGAAATGTTTTTCGGGGTGGGTATGAAAGAAGAGGCGTAGAGAGGTTGAAATTTTACAATAAACAAATCGAGTCGTAAAACATTTTCTATTACCCACCCACTACCTTGACTTACCCACTTAGCCACGCTTTCTAAAATTTTGTCTGTAGCTTCAGAGTATTGTACATCTAGAGAATCGGAAGGTAGCAAAGGACGAGTTTTACCGTGAAAGAATGGTGTTGTTGTGATTTCTTCGTTGTTAACAATTTTGGAAAATTTAATTTGTACCGCAAGGTACCATTTAACTCCCCCGAGCCTGTTTAGGTGGTTATTTATTTCGGAAATAATTTTATTTTTATGTTCCGTCAGAACGGTAAGAAGGTCGGAACCGTAAGTACTAAACCGACGGGAAATGGTTACAAGGTTGCGGTTTATGGCGTAGGATTCCATCTTTGACAATATTGAAACAAAATTAAATGATATTAATAGTAATTCAAATCGAATTAAAAGCTCAAAGGCAAGGGTATTCAAACTTTAGTCAATGAAACGTAAGGACTAATTATACTGTATACGGGACTTACTCTTGGTATATCACTTTCGAAATACCGTACAGAGAACGGTGTCCAAAATATAATAAAGAGTTAAAGTATTACTGATATCGAGTGGGAGCAAAGTGAAGGTACGTCTGATCGGCGCGAGCGCAAGAGCAGAAGTGAGAAAGATTTATTGTGTTGGTCGGTTAAATAGGGGTGGTAGCCAATCGGGACGTAGCGATTGGATATCGATTGGATAGCGATTGGTATATCACTTTCGAAATACCGTACAGAGAACGGTGTCCAAAATATAATAATGAGTTAAAGTATTACTGATATCGAGTGGGAGCAAAGTGAAGGTACGTCTGATTGGCGCGAGCGCAAGAGCAGAAGTGAGAAAGATTACGTGTGAGGGAGGCAACCAATCAGAGCGTAGCATTTGGGTGCGCGCCAGACCAGTAGCCGACAGGTGAAGAGCGTACGAAGGTAGCCGACAGTCGCAGGAAGTACCCAAAGAATCCCATTAACAATTTTAAAGGAATACAAAAAGAAAACTCCTTCACCGTATTCAATGATCCTTTTCCAACCCAACTAGCGTTCATCAATCGCTTCTCATCGTCTGGAGTTAGGGTTACTAAATTCAAACCCTTAACCCTTTGGGCGCCCTGCAACGATATATCGTTTTGCCGATCTTTGCTGAAAAACGCCAAGGACCGATATATCGTTTTGCCGATGTTTACCGAAAAACGCCGTGCAACGATATATCGTTGTATCGTAATTAGTTTATTACTCCACTGATTTTAGTCATATATCCATGGTCTATATGTTTCTTGAAAGTAAATAAAACAATCTTTAATATTATATATAATTTTGTATTATTTCGTCGTCTTTTTCAGAGTGCACAGATTGATGCATGTGATTGTTATTCAAAAGGCTGTGGTGTCAGCTGTTGCTACCGTGCTACTAGTAGATCATAATTGATGTGCTTTGTTTTGTTTTGTTTGCGTTTCGTTGTCATATGTTTTGTAGTAGTGTTTTGAAATAAGTGAATTTAAATTTGGTTTAGTATATTTAGTTTTAGTTTTTATTTATAGAAATGGCTCAAAAGAGAAGTGCTTCACCAGTCAGTGAAAATACTTTGTTGGATTTTGCCAAAGAATCGGGACTTCAAATTAGGTTTATAGACTTAATTTGTATATAAACTTGTAAATAGAATTTTATTTGACAATTTTCTGATATAAATAAGTGTGTGTGAAACTGTATGATTAAAACTTAAGTGGGAAAAAACTCTCTTTTATTTGAAACAAACTATTTTTTGGTGAGTAATTTCTTATTTATTTCATTCTTCGTTATAATATTATGTATGTTTAATTTGTAAGTCGTAAAGTTATTCAATCTTGATCAAATTTTCAAGTGATATTAAAAACTAGATTTACTTTCAGAAAATATATAACAAGTTACATTTCCATCAATATTATCACATGATTTATGGGTTCAAAGTCATAAAAAATAAAAAAAATAAAAAAATAAAAAATAAAAATAAAAATTATTAACACGTTCGCTGCGTATGTTACACCGGTGTAACATCGCGGAATTGCCAAAACTGCGTGTGTTACACCGGTGTTACATGGTATATGGATTTGCGGGAATTATTGTCCTAGGCAGGTGTCTTGAGTTTTGGTGGTTCTATGGCCAACCTGCAATGCCTGAATGAGTGGGGGAGCGGGCTCCACGTTCCGTTTGACGTACCGGCTAGTCTGAGAATGCGAATGTAACACCGGTGTAACATTCTCTATTAAAATGACCGATACCAGAGGAAATGATGGAAGGGTCAAAATAAAAAGATGTAGAGTGTCCCATTTCCATAAGAAGGTAAAAATTACGCCCTACTATTGCCCTCAGTGCCCTGAACAACCCGGTTTGTGCGCAGCAGGTTGTTTTGAGTTTTACCATGAAACCACATAAAGAGTGAATCTCTACAATAGAAATAATTTATAGATAGTTGTAGAATAGCTTTTAGTGAAATAATAGTGACATAGTAAGTAATAAATGGAATTATATATATTCAGTGACCCTAACCAAGACTGCGGATGTAACACCGGTGTATCATAGAAAGTGACCAGTGCGTGTGTTACACCGGTGTAACATGGAGACATACGTCATTTCCGGTATAAAAGGACATCATAAATCAACTTTAGACATTATTTCCAGCCTTTGGATAACCTAGGGTAAGATAATTTAAAATAAAAAAATTCCCGCATTTTAGGCACCTTCCGCATTTTTTTGACGCAGCGAACGTGTTAAAAAATAAATAATAAATTCATATAATTTTTCAGCTTAATTTAAAGAGAATTTATTTGGTAAGAAAGCAAAACAAGAATTACTATTTTATGATGATATTTAGTGTTTCTATGGCAATTTTACTAAACTATTGCAAAAACTGCATTTTTTATCTGGCACTCTTGGGTAGTCATATGCAGAAACTTCTGGCAACTCTTGAGGTTCAACATGTAACAATTTCTGGCACTCAAAGAGTTAAAGAATGGACGTAAAGTCAAGGTCCCATAGAGTATAAAAGAAAATAATGCAATTTATATAGTATAACAAGGTTAATAGTGTATTTTATAGTAAAAAAAAGGGAATTTGAGGGAAATTTGGGAATTTTTGGGAGGGAAAATTCCCAACAGGTTGTCAGGAATGGGGGCAGCTATCTTGGATCCGGGACCGCCATCTTGGATCCGGTCACGTGACTTCCCCTACCACCGAATCATCATTTGGGGAAAACTCACCTTTGACCCCTGACATTTGACCTTTGACCTTGACCTTTGACCTTGACCTTTGAACTTGACCTTTGACCTTGACCTTTGACCTGCTCACATGACGAAAACTCCTCATGGGATGTTGCAAAATCGGCGTTTCCCTACTACTAAGGTTAGGTTAGGTTAGGTTAGGTTAGGTTAGGTTAGGTTAGGTTAGGTTAGGTTAGGTTAGGTGGTCGTCATGTAACATGGTCGTCATCTTGGATCCGGGAGCCGAAGATAGCCGAAGATACCTGAAAATAGCAAAGTGAGTCTAAAACCATCATATATTCACTATTATATTAAATAATATATTTGTTAAGTTCACTCTCAATTAGTTTTAATTGAATTCACAGCAAATTATTTTCCTAAAAGTTTGTTTTACGTATGGCCAGACAATTTTAGGACTTCTAAACTGCTATTAATAGTTTATTTTATTATAATAGCTATTTAAAACATTTTATTTTTGGTCACTAACAAGTACAAAATAATTGAAAATTTGCAAAACATAATTAGAATAGATATCTATTTATCTACGCTACACAATTAGTGGATCTTTGTTATTTTCTTTGTTTCTAGGAATGTTACAGACTAAGTAAAACGTGCACTGTATACATAATTTGTTAAACTGGTATTATGTAAGTAATATCTTTAAAGCATTGAAATACGTACCAATGCAATGCAAATTCAATGAGAACAATTATAGTCCACATTATCTAATAAATATTATCAAGAGCATAAGTCATTCTATTTATATTATCTAGGGCATAGGTCGTTCGTTATATTTATACTATCCAGAACATGGGTCATTCTATTTATATTGTTCAGAGCATGGGTCATTCTATTTATATTATTCAGAGAATGGGTCATTTATTCCACCTTTTTAAACAAATAAAAGTATAGTTAATTTTGAAGAACACCTATCTAAAATAACACAGTTTATGCTGTAATCAATATTTAGTGGTATTTGCAAGGTCGTCAGTCTAGTGATATTTATATCAATACATCTGTAGGTGTGTAAATGAGAAGGTAGTTGAATATCATTCTGAGGTTACGGGAGAGGTCTATCACACTACACCTACGTTTTTATGTGTTATTATAGGTGTTAAATGTGCCATAAAAATTATAAAAGTATATTATGAGTTCGGTGATGTTTCGCAACTCTAGTAAAATTGGATAAACAATCTTATGCTTTATTATAAAACATTAAATTTTACTCTAGCTACGTTTATTTATAGTATGGTAAGTAAGAAAAAATCGAATTAAATTAGTCGATTGTTCTTTTTATTTAAATTTAAATGTTATACTATTCTTAATCAAAACATCAAAGTTTATATAAAGTTAAGTTTTATCTTTTAAATAGATTTTTTACTCATACAAATTGGGCCATAGCTCTGCTGATATCGCAAGGAAAACAATAAAAGTTCCTTGGAATGGAAGTTCAACAAAACATACTTCAGTGAGGTAATCATTAAATTCATTGTTCAAAACAACCAATCAGCTTGCACTTTCTTATTCTTGAAGAGTTGTTCGATCAGGGATTGTTAATTTGGTTTTACTGTGACTAAAATTATTTTAAAGATTGCACTAAATCATTAATCTTTTCTTCTCATAAGGTGCACACACACACACACACACACACACACACACACACACACACACACACACACACACACACACACACACACACACACACACACACACACACACACACACACACACACACACACACACACACACACACACACACACACACACACACACACACACACACACACACACACACACACACACACACACACACACGCACGCACGCACACGCACGCACACGCACACGCACACACGCACACTCGCACACATGCGCCTAACCTAACCTAATGCTACGAAAGCATAGCATCACTCATGGTAGTTTATAAACTATAAACTGCCAATGTGTGGCAATCATTTTTTCATTTAAATATAAACCTTAACAAAAACAATATAACACTTAAAAACACAGCTCAGTTAAACTTGAGAATGTAAATAATAAAATTAGTTTGTCAAAACTCAAGTTTTTAAATAAATCTAGATAAATTGTTGACGATACAATTCATGTACAATTGCTATATTAAAACTGCCTAATTAAAATTCTAAATGTAAATAAATATCCATTCATAGTGTTATTTTATGTTTAGAGATTAAAATTATAAATTATAATACAAATCATCGCTTTACTTCGCAATATTGTCATTTTCACAGGTTTAAACTCTACGAAAGTGTTTCATTTTTTGCATGGAGTTGCAGGAACTATAAAAAAATCTATTAGTATGATCATAAAAACAATCATGGGAGGGTATTGTGCATTCACAAATGTGGTGTGCTTTTTTGTTTATTTTAGATTATTTTTCAATGTATAACCAACTTTAACGGCTTTTGTATCTACATTTAAATGTACATGTAAAAGTGAATCAAATTATAAGTCAAGTGTGTTAAATATATAAAAACAGGATACTTAAACAGCACACATTATGATCATGGGTATCACAAAATTAAAGGCCTAAAATGTGTTGTTTTCTTGATAAACCTTGTTTTAAACATTTCGTTCGTGTACTTCTTAACTAGTTATATTTATCCTATACATTTAGCCATTGAGTATTGAAAAGAGTCTATTATGAAATATCATTTTATTTTAAATTATGTTTATTTTTGTTTAAAAATATTGGAAATAATACTATGCATATTAATGACAAGGTTTTATGAAAAATATAAAAATGCAAATAGCACATTTTATTTCTTTTTTTATTGTAAATAACAATAATTTGTGATTTCAAAGCTTATTTTTAATAAACCTGCAATTCATGCCTTTTTTGACATTTAAGAAAATGGTTCTTTATTTATTGTTAAAATAATCAAATTAATATTGAATGGTTTTCAAAATGTTAAAGATATATAAAATGTTAAATGAAAGTACAAAACAAGTACATGGTGAGAAACCACTACTTATTTTTTAATATTTAAGTCTTTTTTTTGTAAAGATAAGGGTCAATAAAGTATAAGGGTAATTTATCTTTATTGAAAATGCAAAAAAAGTATTTGAAATATATATGCTAACACGTTTCTGGGAAACTCTGTCTTAATTTTCTTTAAAGTTTTACTTTACAGAGTTAAATACAGACAACATTAATTTATATTCATATTTATTTTTAACACCTCAGAGGTAAGTAACATTCAAATAACTTGTACAAAGATGTTTTTGTTGGGGTTTGTATTTACGAATAATTTCAACTGAAAATATTGTTCGGCTTATTTTTCTTCAAAATGTTTTATTTTTGAAAAAATAGCACTTTAAAGATACTTGAATACAGTCCTGAAATACACTGCGATTGGCCACTTTTTTAAATAGATCTAATGAGAAATACTCTTTTCTGTTTTATGAAACTATCTGTAGTTTCAATAAGTAAACTTACAATATACTTGTAAGATAGTATTTACTTTACAAACACTATTTCAGTATCAACAAATTAATTGGTAACTTGACGTAAAAAATAGGAGTCATGTTAACAGAGGACTCCAATAAAAGTAAGTATTTTGAGAACAAAAAGGGTTGAAAATCCAATTGGTTCATTATGGGTAACATGGGATAACACAGTCTCTTGAATATAGGGACAAAGATCTGCTAGTTAAAAAGTCACACCTACTTGATTAATGCACAATGAGTAGATAATGAGACATTGGTTTTTGCAATGTTTGCTGGAGTGATGCTCTGATGACAAACTCACAATATTCACAATTTTAGCACCAGCCTTGAATCATCGCTTTGATATAATTTACAGTATGTATTAGTGCCTGCGTTTTAACTTATATATTAATGTACAATATCGGTATACATCACTAAGAAATATAAACTATACAAATTAAATTAATCGTTATTTTTCTTTACAAGACCTGCAGGGCTTGTTCTAAAAATTTTAAATATCCATAATTTGTTTATTACTAAACACATTTATAGCCTTCAATGCTTTGATTAGTATAAATATATTGGAATATCTAGTTTAGCTAAATTAGCAATAAATATTGGGTCAAAATCGGTTATATGCCGATGTTTTTTTAACATTACTGTTATTGTTTACTTCGGTGATTATGAGTGCTCTTTCGTAACAAATATAATGTCCTGAGATATAATTTTTAATAAACATTTTTTATATTGGAAAAAACAACACCTCAATAAATGTAAGAGTGAAAATGTTATAAGTTATTAACGAAGTGGCCAATACTCTGCAATGTCTTCCAATATGGATTCAAATGGATTTATTTTTGCTGAGGTAGTCGTTTACTCTACAAAAATTTACTAAAATAGCTGTCCAACATCAGAGAATGTTTTCCATAGCGCCGGTGAAACGAGCGTGCTAGCGCAGCCTAGTAGCGCCGCCTCCGATGGTAAGTACTAACTACGGTTAATACACCGGCCGGATCACTGTTGGTTACTCCTCAGACTGTCTTATAACAAAATATCATCATTTTCAAACGCCCCAAGTTTATAGGGAAAAAATAATTTTGTACTGGCTTAAAACATATGTTAACCAAATATTCTCCTTTAAAACTACAAATTGTTCTCAATGGTCCTAAATTAGAACTCATAATTATAGAGTTTTAAGTGTACAATTTGCTTTTTCCCCTTTTAAAGAGAGTATAAGTCAAACAAATCTTTAAAATGGATATAGTACAAGCATGTTTTATTTTTCTTCAATTAAGGAACCTAGGAACCATTGTCCATCATGGCAACAAGTAGGTTTTATTATTTTAGTATTTAAAATCGGTTTATATGAGGATAGTGTTTAATGAACGTGAGGAGTCCTATAGTTAACGGGAAGAGGCTCGTTTTATTGTGGATTAATTGGTGACATATCAAAAGGTAAGCTTAATAAAGTTAAAGCGTGTGCAGCTGCAGTTCTTAAAATATTTCCTTAAAAACTTACTTTAAGGAAGCAAATAATTCAATTGGGACTAAATTATATTGAGTGGCCCTAAGTGTAGCCTGTGGCTGTGACTGTAGCTGTGTCCTGTGGCTGTGGCTGTAGCTGTGTCCTGTGGCTGTAGCTATGTCCTATGGCTGTGGCTGTAGCTGTGTCCTGTGGCTATGGCTGTGGCCTGTGGCTGTGACTGTAGCTGTGTCCTGTGGCTGTGGCTGTAGCTGTGTCCTGTGGCTATGGCTGTGGCCTGTGGCTGTGACTGTAGCTGTGTCCTGTGGCTGTGGCTGTAGCTGTGTCCTGTGGCTGTAGCTGTGTCCTATGGCTGTGGCTGTAGCTGTGCCCTGTGGCTATGGCTGTGGCCTGTGGCTGTGGCATAATTAAGTGTGTAGACCCTTACAAGTTCTTGGAAGTTATTATTGACTATAAACTGGGTGCTACATATACAATATGTTAAGCAAAAGCTACGTAAATGTATATCCATTTAACCAGCATGATCGGGTTCTCACCCTATATCACCGTAGGATTGTCTACTTAGCTTACGTACAGTTGGTCCTGGAGTATGGTATTTAGGCTTGGGGAGTAGTCTCTGCAGCTACCTTCGAGCCATTAGCCGTTACGTAAATAAAACTATTATCAAAACAGTTTCAAGGAAACCTATATGGTACCCCTCTATGCAACTATTTGAAGACTTTCATGTATTTAATGTCAAAAACTGATCATTAAAACAAAAGTCCTTTACACAGATAAAAATAAAACACAACTATTATCAACTTTAAAACATCTTTACTCAACATGACATAATTTACAGTCCGGCTATATTATTCCTAAACTAAATTATGAAATAGATTTGTAAAATTCATTATATTTGGCCCACGTAGTATATAGATATTTCCCAGATGAGGTATTGGAAGTGGAGAGTGACAGCTTTGTCGTGTTTAAACGTAGACTGAGTGGGTGGTTTGAACTGGTGGGGTGGCTGCTGTTGAGTTCACATGAATTTATCATGGTTAACAAAAATTTGCTTATTGTCTTTGTTTGTTCTTGAGCTATATTTGTCTTTGACAGTTTAATATTTGTATAGTGATATCCAATTCTAAATTGTTATAATTATTGTAGATTACGATGTATTGCAGTCATGTTTTCTGTATTTAAAAAAAAATAAACAGTGTGATACAAACTGTTAAAAACAAGGACAATGACTGATAATCCTAATTCCCACTCACATACTAATGTCTAATATATATGTGAGAATTGTTTCCACTAAACAATTACTTTTGTATTATTGCAATAATTAAGAACAATAGTGGAATAGAATCTAAGAATTCACCTATTTGGCAAGCTTCTAAGTTAATCTCAACACAACCTGACCTTAACGTAGAAACCTTAACGTTCAAAACAAGTTTTTCAAATCTGACCCTATGACCTTCATCATAGGTGGAATTAACCCTCCACGTATGGAATGGACTACGTTAAGTCACTTTCACATAGGCGTGAGAAGATAAAACTACTGAAAACATAAGTAGGCAATGGCAATATCAATCATATGTTTTTGAAATTGAAATTCAAATAATGGGTCATATTACAGATGATAGCACATAGCGCAGTTTTTAGGGTAAAATAGATGGACTTTTTTCAATAGAAGAAGCAGGTTCTAAATGGTTGGTAAATGTGGACTTAACTCTGTGATGGAAGATCAATATTTAAACACTAATCTACAAGTTCTTTGTACTGTAGGTTTTATTTCCTTTGTACATTGTTAAATCCTTTGTCAATGTTTTTTGTTTCTTTTATTATTTTTAGTAGTGTGTAATGTAAAAAAACAAGTATTACATATAAATTTTAAAATATTTATATAAATCTAACTGAAAAAAAAAATATTTGATGGTGAAGAATAATATTTCATAATGCTTATGATCATGTAAATGTTCCTGTAAATTTTACAACATTGTTGTAAAATTGTATTAATGTCATTAGAGTAAAAGCACTGTATAATTACACTAATCACTAGTCTGCGACTGGTAGGTGATTATTAAATTATCATCAATCGTTTGGAATAAGTAATGGCTGCAGAAACATCATTTATTCATCTTTAGTTATTATTTATTAGTTCGGTTACAATAATTTGTTATCTATGATGAAATTTAGTATATGGTTGTTCATAGATATAATAATTTGTTTTAGGAAAAAACTAAAAGAACATTTGATTATTTAGGTCTTTAAGGGTTTGTATTGTAAATAAATTAACTAAATTTACAACATCCCTACATATATATTGATACATTCATGTTTGATACTGAAAAGGTGCCAAACTATTTAATATTAACATTTCCAAATTGCATTATTTAAACTTTTATTAGAGATTTTAAAAATAATATGTTTCAATAAATATTATAGTGATATATAGCTTATTATATATCACTATACTATATTATATTTATAATGATAACGGTGAGTGTCTATGAATAGTGACTAGTATAACTATGATTCCTGTAAAAGTATTTTTTAAAAGAATGACATCGATTGTTGCTCTTATATCTAGCATGATACTTTCTGCAATATAGATTTATCCCAACTGTTCGCCAGACTCTATTACTACTAGTCAATGACATTGTTTATATTGACCCCATGTCAATTATACGCTGGAACATTGGTCTCGTTATTTATTTAGGAAATAGCCTCAACAATTGTTCTGATAATAAATGGCTAATACGCATAATTCTGTTTAGCTGGTCTTAATATTTTGTAAAATTAGTGGAATGTTTATTATTCAGAATACTAATTTAGTTGTCGTCTTAGTTAAAATAGTTTTTCCGATAAATAAATACTGCACATTTTCCATATTTTTATATGGAAAATGTGCAAAGTACTACAAGCTAAAGTAGCCATATACAGATGATATCAGCTGTTTTGTCATAAGCTAACATTTATCCAAATTGAGAAATTTATGTTTTTAAGAAATTTTAAATATAATTAATCACTATACTCTACACAATATTCTTATTCTGTATGATCATTACATAGCCTGATCATTTATAATTTTATCGTAAACATTTTTAACTCATAATCTTAAAAATAGCACAGTTTTTTTATTACATTAATCCTATAATTTAACAATTATATTTCATTACAATTATAATAATAAAAACTATTATACCTAAAGGAACATAGCTTGATTTATGTTTGTTAAAACATTTCTTTTCAGATAGCCTTTAATGATATAATACTTCCTTATGATAATAAAACTGACATTTACTTTTACCATTGAAAGGAACACAACAAAATTATAATATAATGGATCTTTATCTTATTTGATAAGCCACATTTTTATTAATATTCCATTTATAATATATGTTTAATATATTTATTACTATATTATGTTATACATATGATGAGTTATTTTCCCAGTTCTATAAGAGCTGACAAAAGCTGTCAAGTCCAAAGTACCATGTAATGGAGTGGTTATTGAATAAAAAAACATCATTATAGATAATTATGGTTAAATAAAATTTTATGATTTCGTAATTTTTTTAGTTTTTATAAACTATCTTAATACTGCATTTCCTTAAATATACAGTATTTAGAACTGTATATACAATATTTAGAAGCAATAGGATAAAATAAAATCGAATCTAATACAAAGACCTGTGTTCAGGAAATAAAAACTTGTTTAGCACTACTTTTATATAGGCTCTTTGTTGTTTTATTTTATCTTATTATTTTATCAAATTTCTATACAATGATAAATTTTCATTATTGTATAATATAAAAAATACGCGAATCAGTTACATTTGCATAAATTTAGCCATATTTAAACGACAGCAATGACGTTTTACGTTGTTGATGTTGTGATCCCAACCGGATTTAATTTCCTGAACAACACCCCTTCCCTCCTGGTTCATATAAACTTTGATGCTTACAACTTGATACGGGGTGATTACTAAACTAAGGCAGCTTGTAAAGATCATAAAACACACTCTTAGTTCCTGTAATTAAACTCACCCACACTTTCTCCTAAATGGTACCACAGTAAATTAATTGTGGTTTGAGTTTGAAAACAAGTATTTATTTCTGTTTGTATGGCAAATTCTAACACCTTGTTAATAAATACTTTTTTTACCTAGAATTAAAACTAATAATAACAATAATAATACTTGTTTATTTATTTCCAAAAATACAAATACACTTCTACAATTTTGAAAAGGTCCTTACATGGGCAATGAACCTGTGCGTGGGAGTCTAATTCTACAGTCTCACAGATATTTTTGAATAACTTAAACACTGTATGTAAAAAAATATTAGAAACTAAAATTGAAGAAAAAATAAAATAAATTATATTGAACTAAGATAATACTGTTTTAACAATTAATGCATACTATTTAATTAGAAAGAATATTGTCGAATTTCTGTGATACACAGAATACTATAAAATGTAAACAAGTGTTTTAACTTTCTAAGTTAAATAAATAAAACAATGATTATACATAATATTAGTCATATATACATGTATAATAGTTATATTTCACTAATTAGTTAAAACTTGGTGATATAGTTTTGTTTTGATTTATTTTCTCTGGTTAGTAATTTGAGTGCAATCTCTTTAGATACTTCGTATTTGATAGACACATTATATAATATATCCTTGCAAATTTCTTTTACTAAAATTTGTTTAGCTCACATCAGTACATTTGTCTAACAGAAACAGTATTCTTACGTTGGACCTCTCCTACCTATTGTAGGTTTTATTTACTAGTGTAGATGAAATTGTTCTACTAAGAGGTACCTAAAGTAATTAACTTATTTGACATTATTAACATTTATATTTTTACGATAAATTGTTTATATCCTCGTATTGAAAAAAAAGAACAATTTTGATTATGTAATATCATAATGTTGGTTTGTTAAATAACTGAATGTGCTTTAATGATTTAAAAAATAAAGTCACAATTACTATATGTCATTATTATAATTATCTACTCAAAGTTCATGAAGGATGCTTGCAAACGGTTCAGATTGTTTGGTTTTTATGGAATTTAATATTTTACAAAATATCTCCTGATTGTCCGTATATCGTTTTAGTTTATCAAGTGAACCATCACCTTCAATGTCATTCTGATACTTGGGTTTCAAGATATTATCAGGGGGAGAGCGGGGTCTGCTGAACGTAAGGCTAACCTAACGTGTCTTTATTACAATCTATTAATATTTTACAACATAACTCCTGATTGTCCATATATCGTTTTAGTGTATTAAGTGAACCATCACCTTCAATGTCGTTCTGATAATTGGGGGTTCAAGATATTATCAGGGGGGGAGCCGGGTCTGTCGAACGTAAGGCTAAGGTAAGGTGTCTTTAATAAAATCTGTTAATATTTTGGAAACATATTTCGATCACATCTACTTATTTCAAATATTTTAGAATAACAATAATGTATTTGGTGTTAAAATGTATGCTATAATGTATACTATTTCGTGTATCTAAGTCTCGTATCAGAACTAAATGAAATAATAAGTTTACTATTTTATTATTAAGTATGGTATTTTTATTTATATCATCTTTGATTACATATACTGATGTACACTAGTATATATAATCAGTCTCTAATGTTATACTGTTATTGAATTACTATTTTAACAGTAATTTTAATATTAAAGAGTTGAACTAATGATTTTCTTACATTTTTACTTATGAGACGCCGACACAACGTTATGTGTATTTCAGAGCAAATATTAATGATGATATGAGTGTAGGATGAGTTTATTCTGGTTACTAACTGAGTTAAACTGTTCCTCTTATCAATTCTTATCCATCCAAGCAAAGCATAAAGTAGGTAAGCCAAATGTAAACAAAAAGCTAAATATTTTAGCTCTATATAAACATATAGTAAAGTTAAAAAAAAAACTATATAGAGCAGATACATTTCATGTCATTATTTATTATAATAGCTATTTAATATTATAAAACTATAAAGCAAAAGAAATATATTGAAGTTCGAAACAATTGATCTATCTTAAATGATACTGTATAATGAAGTTGTACTTAATTTAACAAACTAAACTGTATGTTTTATGAACTATCTTCATGTCACATGACCTAAATAAAATAAATAGTAAATGCATATGCGGGGCACTTGGATCAATTGAATATCTTTTGGCCTTATCTAAAACGACAAGCAATGACGTTTTACGTTGTTGGCGTGGCGATCCCAACCGGATTTAATTTCCTTAACAGCCCCCCCCTCCCGTTCATATAAACTTTGAGGCTTCTAGTTGTAATACGGGATAGTTACTAAACTAAGGCAGTTTGTAAAGGTCATAAAAAGCACTCGTAATGTCTGTACTAAAACTTACCCACACCTTCATTTATATGTCTCGCCGCTCTTACTCTATTATAGTATTGTCTGTTAATCGTAGTTAGTGATATTTTTATAAATAAACAATTTAAATATTCATCATCTATATTGGTAAAAATGGCCAAAACCAACCCTATTTTGTAACAATATCAATAAAATGAAAATTATTTAAAGAATTTATAAATATATCTATCTTTTTTTACATCGAATGTCCAGTAGATACGATTGGGGGAGATTTTATTATGTTTTCAAACCAAGGTATCCTGTAAGTAGTGTAAAACTGATTATTGTGTAGCTAGTCTCACGACACTTTCTGAACAAATGATTTCATTTATACAAATATTTGCTTCAACCGAGGATAAAAGAGAATCCACCAAAATAATCATTCTAACCACGATTAATTCTTTCACTTCATATACAAATTTAAACTTGATGAATATTAGGATGGAAAAACTACCTTCTAGTACAAAATAAAATATGGAATCCAAATTTATTGCACTGATTTAAAAAAGTTCAGTGTTTAAAACGTTTATTTCTTTTTACATTTATCTTAATAATATTTGGCCTAGTAAAGATTGAATTAAAGAAAAGAGATTTAATCAAAATATAATTACTGTTTATGATTAAAATATTTGAATATTTTATGAAATGGAAAATGCATAAATAATGTAGAAAATAAAGTAAAATAATAAGGTCTATACGCTTTTAAATTTATCTTTAATTTAAAAATTTTACTGTATAGGTTTATTTGATATATTTAAAAGATTCATTGCTAAGTATGCCACCATTTATTTAATCAACCACCGTTTATTATTTGTTTAACATATTTGTATACATTTCTCACCATGCAGTTTGTAAATGAAAATATAATTATAACGTTTTTGCCTGCATCATCATTTAATACGTTATTACTTCCATTAAACTTATGAATTGTAAATGAAACTTTCAACAGTATCTCAAAATCAAGAAGACATTGAGCGTTTGATCAAATTTAAAAGTTATATTGACCAATTGTCCATACTAGTTCAAAAGAGAAGTGTGTTAAGAAGTTTTTGTTTATTTAAGTTTATCTTCATGAAAGATGATAGAATAAAACTTATTAATAAATCACTTGGTTTATGTAAAAGTTCTTTTAGTTTATGGATGGTCTACTTTTTAAAACTAAACAAAAGTTTCTTGCCAAATGTATTTACATTTTACTGTTTTTGGTCTTGAAACATACAATTATGCTATCACAATATCTCAAGTTTTGTGTTTTTTTCTGGAATATTTTTAACAACAAATTATTAGTATTATGATTTATTGTATTGGTAAACTATTTGTTTATTGATTGTGAAAATTTTTCTGGTTCTTTATTTTAAGGAGCAGTTTATTTATTACAATTTCCCATGCACATAAAATTTTTAGTTAGCCTTTGAATTTTAGGTTATAATGTAGCAAAGTGGCGAATGTAAGCTTAAAGTGTTTCAAACCATTAACGTTTTTTGTGAATCACATATAATACTTTGAGAATCACATATATATTCATCTCTTAATTATATGTTTTCCTTACGCAACGGTCAGTGTCGGGGGGGGGGGGGAATCTCCACCAATAAACTTCGTTTACCGTGCTACTAACATTGCTGTAAACATCAACTTACCATGCCCAAAAGTTACCTTTTTCATAATACAATTACCATGTGATTATTCACTGATACTCGTATTTATTTATAATCGTATTACTTGGTATTATAATTATTATAATTATGTGTTATCATGTTATGATTATAGCAATTATTATCTTTGTCTAAACTTTAGTGAGAAATAAAATAAAATCATATGGAATACCAAATAATAAACCATTAGTTAATTTATAGAATGTAGGTTATGTTAGTAAACAAGAAATGTACAAGTGTTGATTGTATATAGTCCGTTATTTAATTTTATAATAAGAAACACATACTTGTGAATAACTTTGTGAACCATATGCAATTGAATCTCTTTACATATATACAGATATTTTAATTAAATTAATATTTAAATTAGAAAATCTATGGCTAGGTTACTAAACACATAAAAACAAATAATTAATAGACAAAATATGAACTAATATTTGCAATAACAAAAGGTTTTCGATACTCAAAGAAGGCAGCGACACACTAATCTCCAATCAGCTGATCAGCAACGGTAGTCAATGTCAGGCTAATACAGTACAAAAGCACGCATGCGTATGCCGTACCCCTCCTCTCCGCTAACCACAAGCATTTGAAAAGTAACGGTTTCGACAGCTCAAGATATTCCGTGGCTACTGTAGTAATAACGTTATTTAAACTTATTTCATTTAAAAACAGTTATATAACATATACGGGTAAAAATGGAATGTAACAGCGTAAAATTACAATAATTAGTTTTTAAATATAAATAATATCTCCAATTAACTATAATACCGTAGTATTATGTAACACTGAAGAATACTTGTTTAGAGGTAACTAATATCCTAACTATTTTTCTAAATACCATACATGTGC
>JAQJVL010001437.1:172500-182500 GCA_035578905.1 Stictocephala bisonia | reverse complement strand
AAGGTGTAATCTGGCATGTATTTAATATTAGTACATAAGGTGTAATCCGGCATGTATTTAATATTAGTACATAAGGTGTAATCCGGCATGTATTTAACATTACTACATAAGGTGTAATCCGGCATGTATTTAATATTAGTACATAAGGTGTAATCCGGCATGTATTTAATATTAGTACATAAGGTGTAATCCGGCATGTATTTAATTGGACAGAACATTAGTACATAAGGTGTAATCCGGCATGTATTTAATTGGACAGAACATTAGTACATAAGGTGTAATCCGGCATGTATTTAATTGGACAGAACATTTTACATAAGGTGTAATCCGGCATGTATTTAATTGGACAGAACATTAGTACATAAGGTGTAATCCGGCATGTATTTAATATTAATATGTGGAGCGCTAGCATGCAAGTGGAGTAAACGTGCGTTGTCTCGGCTCGGTAATTTTTCAGTTTTTATAGAGGTTTATGTAAGGGTTGCTAGAAAAGTTTATGTCTATTGTGTTACTTCGAACGTAAACTCTTACCTGTTAGTTAATTTTTGTGGATTATCGTCGATAAACCTCTTTAACTGTGATAACCGCATTGCCTTGTGCAAAGTGAGGTTAGTAGTGTTGGGAGCTGAGACGCCAGTTGGTGCACGTGAGTCAGGTCGGCTGAGGAGACGTATCAAATGTCATCTGTCAACAGTTGTTACCTGTCGTCTGCTACGATGAATGATAACAAGACCGTACGTACCCGTGCTCGTAGTGCCAATGAAATGCAATCCATTGAAGAGAAATTAGACCTTATACTTTCTAAGATAACTCAAATTGAATCTGACAGCGCCTCATTTAAAGTTGATATTAATTCAATTAAAGAAGACACTAAAAAATTCACGGCTGAGATTAATAAAACGCTTGATTTTTATTCTGAAGAGCTGTCCGATGTCGAAAATAATTTAGAACATACTAACACCAAAGTGAAAATTCACGATGAATGCATTGACACGTTAAAAAGTGACAACATTTCGCTCAGGCAAGAGGTCTCTATCCTGAAGAAAAAACTCAACGCTAATGCGCAGTACTTAAAAAGTAATTGTTTAGAGATTCAAGGAGTCCCGGAAAGTAAAACGGAAAATGTGACTGATTTGGTAATAGCAGTGGCTGGTGTCTTGGGACTTAACATGGTTCCTACAATGATCGACGCGGCACATCGATTGGCTCCCATTCCCGGAAGAAATGGTCCAAGACACATTATAGTGAAGTTTTGTCGCCGTTTTGACATGGAGCAAGTACGCCGCCTGGCCATCAAGAAGAAAGGCTTATCGGCTTCAAACTTGGACTTCTCCAGTGATCTGACAGTGTATGTGAACCTGGCGATGACTCGCGAAACAAGAATTCTGTGGGCAGATACTCGCAAACTGAAGGATGAGCTGCGTTATAAATTTGTGTGGATCACCGCCACCGGAAAGATATTTCTGCGGAAATCAGAGGGAGATCGACCTGTGTTGATAGAAGACCACTCGGACCTGCAGCGCCTGAGACGTGTCCCGTGGAAGGTACCAGTGACAGAATCGGTGAAGAATGAGGAGAGGCACAAGAAGGATGAGGAGAGTCACACCGACGGTTGAGCTGCCAGCTGCTGTCATCGCATTGTCAGAGTTTGTTTTATTTCTATTTAATTTATTAACTCTGTTTATTATAATATGCATGTGTTACTTATAACGTATTTAATCTTCCTATTTATTATAGATATGCATGTGTGTTTTTATTGTTATTATTTATTATTGCATATGTTATTTATTTTTCTGTGTTAGGTGTTTGTTTATAAATTTTCTATAATCTACTGTTTCATTTAAACTAGTTAAGAAACAAAATTACCGACTTTTTTTTAGGTATTTTGTAATTTGTTCTAATTGTAAGTAATGGGTAGTAACATGAATATTTATTATCAAAATGTGAGGGGTCTTAGGACCAAAACACTGGATTTTAGATTGGGTGTCATGAATAACAGTTATAAAATCATTGCACTTACAGAAACATGGCTTAACAAGTCTATAAGTTCCTCAGAATTGTTTAATGATTGCTATAAAGTATACAGGAGGGATAGAGGAGGTCCAGGTGTAATGGGTGGGGGTGTCCTGGTAGCAGTAAAAAATAATTTAAATTCTAGTCGCATATATAGTTTAGAAACTAGTGGGAACACGTCTGGGTGCGAATTAATGTTAATAAATCTTTTTCTATTATTCTAGGTGTAGCATATTTTCCTCCAAATTCGTCAATTTCACTATATAAAGGGTTTTTCGAAAAGTTAGAACACTTTAAACTTTCCAAAATTGAACAGGTTTTAGTCGTTGGGGATTTTAATATTCCAGCAATTTCTGGAATTAATTTTAATTTAACGGATGGAGGAGAAACGTGCAGACAGTTATTGTTTTCTATTCAAATGTTTAATCTTAAATTAAAGAACAATGTTTTAAATTGTTCTGGGAGAACTTTGGATCTAGTCTTGACTGATATACCTGATCTAGACGTGGTTGAAGAAGAGCCTTTGGTTAGATTGGATATTTATCACCCGCCATTGCTTATTAATTTTGAATGTGTTCTAAATAAGACAAAAGGTTTTTTTATTAACAATTGTGGGTATAATTTTAGACAAGGTGATTATTTGGCTCTTTATAATTCAGTTAATAGTCTGAACTGGGAAAATGTGTTAAAAACGTGTGATGTTGATGAGGGTGTTAATATGTTTTATAGTTTATTGTTTTCTAAGATAAATGAACATATACCTTTGTCTAGGCAGAAAAAAATTAAATATCCTATTTGGTTTTCATATGGTACAATACAAATTATCAAAAGGAAAGAAAGGTTACGCAAGCAGTATAAAAAGCTAAAATTTGAATATCTGTTGAATGAATATAAATTGATTAGAGCTGAATCAAAGCGGTGTATAAACGTTGATTATCTAAATTATACTTCCTCTTTAGAACAAGACATTGTCAACAATCCTATGTCATTCTGGAGTGCGGTGAGGAGGTTGAGGTCGACTGATAGCGGGACAACAACAATGACTGTGGATGGGGGGGAGGTGGAGGGTAGTGTAGAGATAGCAGAGGCCTTTGCTCAGTATTTTAGATCAGTGTATGATAACTCTGCCCTGGACTGTGATCAGCTGGCGACCATGGCGCTGGGCTCTCCTGTTCATTCCGATATTGACTGTTTTACACTAGATGCTGTTACTGATCAGGAGATGTTATTAGCATTTAAAAAACTCAAGTCCAAGCGATCATTTGGTCCAGACGGCATTCCCTCTTTTATCTTTAAAGGTTGCATTGAGTCTCTATTAATTCCTTTAAAACACTTGTTTAATGTCTCGATTAAATTAAATTACTTTCCTGAGCGCTGGAAACTAACCAAAGTGGTTCCAATTTTTAAAAAAGGCTTGAAAAGCGATATTAAAAATTATAGACCTGTCGCTTTGTTATCAACTCCAGCTAAGTTATTCGAGTCAATTTTATACAATAGAATTTTTCATCACGTGCAAAATTATATTACCCCCTTTCAGCATGGATTTTTTTCTGGGCGCTCTATTAATACAAATCTTATGTATTTTACAGATTTCTGCTCTTCGGTTTTAGATCAAGGGGGTCAGGTTGATGTGGTTTATACTGATTTCTCAAAAGCTTTTGATAAGGTCAATCATTTGGAATTATTGAAAAAATTGTTATTTTTTGGGTTCTCGGAAAATGCTATTAAATTTTTTTCATCATACCTCGCAAAAAGAAAGCAGATAGTGACATATAATGGGTGTTTTTCGAACGAATTTTATGTTCAATCTGGTGTGCCTCAGGGCTCCAACCTTGGCCCATTACTATTCATTTTATTTATAAATGACATTGTGAAGTGTGTGAAAAATAGTAAAGTCTTGTTGTACGCAGACGATATGAAAATATTTCGTGAGGTCAAAACTTTTAATGATTGTGAATTGCTGCAAGATGACTTGGATCGTTTATTCATATGGAGCCAAACTGGTCTGCGATTTAATGCTGACAAGTGTGTTGTAGTGAGGTACACTAGAAAAACAATGAATGTAGTACACTTTAATTACTCCTTAAATAACACTTTTTTATCGGTCTGTTCAAATTTCAAAGATTTGGGGGTAATTTTTGATACTACTTTCTCATTTTCGAGTCACATAATTGATATTTGTAAATCAGCTTATAAAACATATGGTTTCTTATGCAGATTTAGTGAAATCTGCGCAAATGTCTCAACATTAAAACTTGTGTATTTTGCTTTAATTAGATCAAAACTTGAGTTTGCTTGTGTAATTTGGAACCCCTTCCAATGTTATTTAATTGAAATGGTAGAACAAATACAAATCAAGTTTTTGAGGTTTTTGTATTTTAAAATATTCCGAGTTTACACTTACTTGGTACCTTATGCCGAATTATTAACATTGTTCGAGTTCGAGAGCTTGCGTAGGCGACGTTGTGTGAGTTTGCTTGCTTTCTTGAAGAAATTGTTAATTGGGAAGGTGGACTGCAGTGGCCTGCTTGCCCGTTTGAACTTTAATGTCCCCCGCCCCTCGTCAAGAACTCGAGCGTTGTTCAGACCTCATTTTGCTCATTCAAATCTTGGTGCTCACTCCCCCATTAATACTATGATGCAGCTGTACAACGCTCTACCTGATAGTGTTGATGTGTTGTCATCGACCTTGACCTCTTTCACTACGAGTGTCAGACACTGCTTTGAATTCTAACATTGCTGCTTGTTACTTTCAAATTAAAGTTACTAAGATATTTAAATCATCATTTTTAAGTGTATTTGTATTGTTAGTGTAGTTATTTGTGTGTGCTGGGATGTATTTATTATAGATTTAAGCTTAATGGGTTTAAAAGGTCTATTTATATTTGTTTATATTTATATATACTGTACATATATTTCTTAATACTATTGAAGATATGAGGAGCATGATGCATGGACTTTGATTGAAACAAAAATATTTTAATTTATTTCCACTTGTAAACTAGGATTAGTAGAAGCTTTTATTAATATGTTGCAATGTAATTGGATTTATATCTGTATTGTAACATGTAAAATTTCAATAAATAAATAAATAAATTAGTACATAAGGTGTAATCCGGCATGTATTTAATTGGACAGAACATTAGTACATAAGGTGTAATCCGGCATGTATTTAATATTAGTACATAAGGTGTAATCCGGCATGTATTTAATATTAGTACATAAGGTGTAATCCGGCATGTATTTAATATTAGTACATAAGGTGTAATCCGGCATGTATTTAATATTAGTACATAAGGTGTAATCCGGCATGTATTTAATATTAGTACATAAGGTGTAATCCGGCATGTATTTAATATTAGTACATAAGGTGTAATCCGGCATGTATTTAATATTAGTACATAAGGTGTAATCCGGCATGTATTTAATATTAGTACATAAGGTGTAATCCGGCATGTATTTAATATTAGTACATAAGGTGTAATCCGGCATGTATTTAATATTAGTACATAAGGTGTAATCCGGCATGTATTTAATATTAGTACATAAGGTGTAATCCGGCATGTATTTAATTGATTTTTTGCCAAATAGTTATTCTTCTATGCCTTTATATTACAACTAACTGTAAAACTTGTTGTTTTTATCTTTTTTTTATTATTTGAGAAAAATATTATGGCTCTTAGTTTGCTACAAACAAAATTGTGTTAAAATTATAAAAACATAACACGCCTATAGATGGGTGGGAGACACCAATTAACATTTTATAATTGGTTTCAAAACTGTTTTAGTGGTCCCAAAATAGAACTATATTGATTTTTTCCTTTTTCTTCTTCCATATCTTTAAACTATGGTTTCCTATATACAAATTATAAATTACCACAATTGTTATTACAACTTATAGAGCATCAAAGTTTATGTTTATCTTTGAAAGATTTTATAACAAATTGCCATCAGGGTGATAGACTTATCATTTTAAACTATTTGACATCCGAATGTATCAAATTCTCAAATTGGAGAAAAAGAATAAAATATTTTTTATACTAAGTATTATTATAATTTTTTTTTACATTTATAATACAGAGGAACAATCAACAACCAGGACAGCATTATTATTTAAATAATTGCAAATATGTTTATGATTATTACACAACACTAATTAGGTACATGATTATACTAAGCTGTAGGTAATTGCTGTAGTAAAGTTATAATCTCGGTTACGTAAGCTTGGGCCTATCTCGGCCGGGCTGAGGTAACCCAGCCACATCTGAGTGAGATTTGGTAGATTATTACAAACATAGTTTTATATAACTAAAGAGAACAGTTATATTATCTAAGTAATATATAATAAAAAAAGAACACATATAATGAACTGTACATTTTTCCTTAGATAAATGAAGCTGTATAAAGGTAAGGACATAGTATTTTTTAATGATAACAGTAAGAAAATATTAATTAGTAAAAGAGATTAAAAGTAAATATAAGCAAGTATATGGACTTTTTAAATGATGTCGATTAGTACAGATAGCTGAATTTTATGTTAGATAGGAACTGAGGTCAACTCTTTCGTTAAAGTTTCAGCTATAAAGGCCACAATGAAAAAGTTATTAAATAAAGACAATAATTCTATTCATGGCATCTTTAGAATTATGGTATCTTAATTCAATAAAATTGAATTAAGTACATCTAGCGTGCAAATCTCAATTTTGATTCATTATTTTCAATTGCAGTAAACCAATTTTTATTGATAACTGTTAAAGTAACCACAGAGCATCATTCTAAAACAGAAGGCTTTTTTAGACCAATATTGTTAAGGCCAAGATGTGCGTTAGTTATTCGGCAGCGTAGTTAACACGTACGTCAGGTCGGTCTGTCACGACATACGTCACGAGGGTGTGAGAGGAGAAACATATGGTGGGCCTGTCAAGATGTAGTGGGCATGTCAGGTTCGTCTGTCAAGATGTACATGATGTGCGAAGACAAATGTAAGTTGGCCTGTCAAGACATAGGTCAGGTTGGTCTGACAAGACGTACGTCAGGTTAGTGAGTGAAGACAAACGTAAGGTGGCTTGTCAAGACGTAAGTCAGGTTGGTTTGTCAAGACATACATCAGGTGTGAAGACAAGCGTAAGGTGGCTTGTCAAGACGTACGTTAGGTAGGTCTGACAAGATGTACGTCAAGTGAGGGTGTGAAGACAAACGTAAGGTGGCTTGTCGTCATGGCACGTAGGTCAGGTGGATCTTACAAGATGTACATTGTAGGAGGGCATTTTGAGACGTATTTAAGGTGGACCTTGTAAGACGAATGTCAGGTGGGTTTGCCAAGACGTACACAAGGTGGACCCTTTGAGACGTACGTTAAGTGGTCTTGTTAATACTTAATTAATGCCGTCCTGTCACGACGTTTTTAAGGTGGGCCACTAAAGACGTACGTAGTTTGTTGTGTTAAGATGTAAATTGATTTTTAGTTCTGGTGAGAAGTAATTGTCTCAAGCACTCGAAATTGTGTGTCTTAAACAAATATACAGTATATCATGTTCCTGAAACAAACTAGGTTAAAGGAATATTTTATCCACTCATATTTATTTGGAAAAAGTAAGTTTACAACTTTACTAGTATATTTAAAATATATAATTAGAAGCAGATATTGAACATATCATACAGAACTAGGTTTTAGAAGTCCTTTATTTTTATAGTTATAAAGCTGTAAGTGTATTGCCATTAACAGCTCAATACACTGATAATTTTAGGTGGGGTAGTAATACAAGCATTAAGTACATTCTAACTAACATCCTGAGCCGCAGATGTGGTTGAATTTCTAAAGTACTTACAAAGCCGCACTTTCATTGAAACTTTATTTCGTCTTTTCTGATTTACGTACCATACATTTACGTATGAAAATCTTTGTCGGTAATAATTGAAATAACAAATGATTATGTCAAATGTCTAATTACCTGGAAATCACCTAAGACATGTTGTATTACTTCTTTAGCTACCCTTTGTTATATGTTTGATTCTGTAAAGGTAGCCTAGCCAATCCACAATCATTATAGTCATAAAATATGTGATTTAATCTTTTAAAAACATGTCTAGTAGTTTTTCTGTTGCAACAGCATCAAATTACTCTGGAAGTAAATCGTCTAAGAAGTTGCTGACTAGACAGCCGGGAAACATACACGTATGATAAACGACATGGCACTCAGCACAATCACTGCTGAACAGTTGAATCAGAGATAAATTGTGTATGTCTACGATCAGGTGTAATTTGTGCCAAGGAATAGTAATTATTTCTGTGAATAAAAACACTAGAAAACAATATAATTACAACGATAATAGTTTATTTACTTGTGCACGTATTATTTTACTACATTGGTAACATTTTATTTATGTTATTTACTTTAAAAGAGCTGAAAATGAAAATTGGGAAGGGAATGGAAATGGTAATTGAAATGGAAATGGGAATGGGAATGGAAATGGGAGTGGAAGTGGGAATGGGAATGGGAATGGGAATGGGAATGGGAATGGTAATGGTAATGGTAATGGTAATGGTAATGGTAATGGTAATGGTAATGGTAATGGCAATGGCAATGGCAATGACAACGGCAATGGCAATGGCAATGGCAATGGCAATGGCAATGGCAATGGCAATGGCAATGGCAATGGCAATGGCAATGGCAATGGCAATGGCAATGGCACTGGCACTGGCACTGGCACTGGCACTGACAATGACAATGACAATGGCAATGGCAATGACAATGACAATGACAATGGCAATGGCAATGGCAATGACAATGGCAATGGCAATGGCAATGGCAATGGCAATGGGTATGGGTCCCATTCCCAGAAGAACAGGCTTCTGATGGGTATGGGTATGGGTATGAGATGGAGATGGAGATGGAGATGGAGATGGAGATGGAGATGGAGATGGAGATGGAGATGGAGATGGAGATGGAGATGGAGATGGAGATGGAGATGGAGATGGAGATGGAGGTGGAGGTGGAGGTGGAGGTGGAGGTGAAGGTGAAGGTGAAGGTGGAGGTGGAGGTGGAGGTGGAGATGGAGATGGAGATGGAGATGGAGGTGGAGGTGGAGGTGGAGGTGGAGGTGGAGGTGGAGGTGGAGGTGGAGGTGGAGGTGGAGGTGGAGGTGGAGGTGGAGATGGAGATGGAGATGGAGATGGAGATGGAGATGGAGATGGAGATGGAGATGGAGATGGAGATGGAGATGGAGATGGAGATGGAGATGGAGATGGAGATGGAGATGGAGATGGAGATGGAGATGGAGATGGAGATGGAGATGGAGATGGAGATGGAGATGGAGATGGAGATGGAGATGGAGATGGAGATGGAGATGGAGGGAGATGGAGATGGAGATGGAGATGGAGATGGAGATGGAGATGGAGATGGAGATGGAGATGGAGATGGAGATGGAGATGGAGATGGAGATGGAGATGGAGATGGAGATGGAGATGGAGATGGAGATGGAGATGGAGATGGAGATGGAGATGGAGATGGAGATGGAGATGGAGATGGAGATGGAGATGGAGATGGAGATGGAGATGGAGATGGAGATGGAGATGGAGATGGAGATGGAGATGGAGATGGAGATGGAGATGGAGATGGAGATGGAGATGGAGATGGAGATGGAGATGGAGATGGAGATGGAGATGGAGATGAAGATGAAGATGAAGATGAAGATGAAGATGAAGATGAAGATGAAGATGAAGATGAAGATGAAGATGAAGATGAAGATGAAGATGAAGATGAAGATGAAGATGAAGATGAAGATGAAGATGAAGATGAAGATGAAGATGAAGATGAAGATGAAGATGAAGATGAAGATGAAGATGAAGATGAAGATGAAGATGAAGATGAAGATGAAGATGAAGATGAAGATGAAGATGAAGATGAAGATGAAGATGAAGATGAAGATGAAGATGAAGATGAAGATGAAGATGAAGATGAAGATGAAGATGAAGATGAAGATGAAG
>JAQJVL010001437.1:0-170000 GCA_035578905.1 Stictocephala bisonia | reverse complement strand
CTTTTCTAAAAAAATGATTGAGTAACTATACATTTAACAAAACAAACACTACAAGGAAGGGATGTTAAATACAACTGTATTAAGAACGTTGTCGAGGTGTCTCAATTTACCGCAAGCTTGAGATATATTACCATTGTCACGGAACAAATACCCCGCGATTTACTTGAATAATGGGAACTGTACTTGTACTTTGATACTTACCATGTAAATACTTGTATAACATGGACTTTGATCAGCACATTAATCGGGGGATTTTAAGCTCTATTCAACACAATAAACCGTTCTTGACACATATTAGGCAATATGTATTTTATTGTCACTCAGAAAATATTTAACTCAAACTGAATTGATGGTATCCTAAACTATTGATTAACCTCTTAACAAAATTAAGTCATTTTACAACAAATATTTTTTTATATAGTTCATATTAATTTGTTTTATTCGTGTATTTCTTTACATGTCTTTGGAATATTTCTTTCTATAAAAGATGTTATACATAAAAGACCGTGTAAATCACTCACCTAATTCAGTAATTAAAAATAAAAGCTTTGTGCTAGGTGATACCATGTAATACAAAATATACGAGTATACCAAGGTTTGAATTTACGTTGTTATTATTCATTTTACAAAAGTGTCAAATTGAAATTTCAGGTATTCACTATTCAGCTTCTCAATATTATATTTTAACGTATTGATAGTTTTGATGTATTCAAAGTAGAAGTTCTTAGAAAATACAAAAATATATCTTCAATTTGAACAGCTGTCTTTGTTGAACCTAAATATGAAATACATAATAAGTATAAAAAAAATCTTGGTATCTGTGTGAAACAATGCAGATAGATCTCAGTAATATATATATATATATATATATATATATATATATATATATATATATATATTACAGTTTCAACGTGTGTGCCAAGGAACCAAAGGAGATAATTACAATCCGTATTTCGTTGTTTAATAGAATTTACAAAAAGTATAAGAGTTTGTAGTATTGTGGGCCTAATGATATATCATAGCTCGTTTCAATAATTCGAAAGTATAATATTACACCACAGGGATTTCTGTAAAATAAAAGTAGAGTAGTCAACATTGTAATGAACTCGACTGTCTATCTGCTAAGTTAAAAAGGATTTTGTTATAGTAATAGCTCAGATAAATTATTAATACATTACATTACATTAATACATTGGACAATAATATATACAATATATGAACCCAATATTCATAAAAAATATGTATATTTCACGTTACTAAGTTTTGAAATGTTGTCACATAAAGGTGGTAACAGTATTCAGTAACACAGTGCAGATTGGTGAGGATATTTATTGGTGAGGATATTTATTGGTGAGGATATTTATTCATATTTAAATTTGAAATGTCAATAAAGGCTGTAACATAATTAATATGATTGTGAATGACTACATGAATGTGGATTACTTGTGTAGTTTAGTTCCTGGTACTAAAAATTACGTCTTTATAAATAGCCTTATAACTAAATCCGAACCGTAATGGTCAAGTTATCTTATATCTAACAGGTCTGATGCTCAGTTATGTGTCGTAGACAGCAGTCGTACCCTAACCACCCACCCCTATACATACAATGCTATTGACTCACACGCCTACCCCTACAGGTACAATGCTATTGACCCACACACCTACCCTTACAGGTACAATGATATTGACCCACACTCCTTCTCCTACAGGTACAATGCTATTGACTCACACGCCTTCCCCTACAGGTACAATGCTATTGACCCACACGCCTACCCCTACAGGTACAATGCTATTGACGCACACACCTACCCCTACAGGTACAATGATATTGACCCACACGCCTTCCCCTACAGGTACAATGCTATTGACCCACAAGCCTTCCCCTACAGGTACAATGCTATTGACCCACACGCCTTCTCCTACAGGTACAATGCTATTGACCCACAAGCCTTCCCCTACAGGTACAATGCTATTGACCCACACGGGGTCAATACGCCTTCCCCTACAAGTACAATGCTATTTAACAACCCGCCCACCCCTATACGTACAATGCTATTGACCTACCCGCCCACCCCTATATGGATAATGCCATTAATCCACCCACCTACCCCTATACGTACAATGCTAATGACCCACCCGCCCACCCCTATAAGTACAATGGTACGTACTGACATCAATAAACGTCATGTTTAATAATCAAGTAGGATTCAAAAAAGCTCAAGTCGTGGTCACTTTTCTTATTATATATAATGCAGGATGAAAATGTTTGTTTTACTACACCGTCTCTATACTGTGATAAAACTAATTAAATAATTTCAATAACAAAATTATGATATTAGTAAACACAGCAATGCAAAATGTGAATTCCAAAATGCTAGGTATGTTTGTTAACTATTTGTTTTATGCCATTATGAAACCAAAATCAGTTATTAAAATGTTTTTCATATATTGTTCTATTTACACACGTTTAGCAGTTATTACCAAACGAACTGTCCATAAACAAGAAAATATGAAAATTATGATAAAATTAACCTAAGTTTGTCCCTAATTAGTAGTGAGCGTACCATGTTTGGAAGTCTTAGATATAAGCTACACATAAGTTATAATCTCAATTAGCCTAGCTCAGGCATTAAACACGTGAGCCTGACACAGGAGCCTCCTGCTGTAACTATCTAGGACCTCAACGAGTATTACAGGTACATTAGAGTATTAATGACAGATAGAAACACTAATGGAATACTCAAGGAAATATTGTAGTAACTGTATGATATATAAAAACTTGTGAAACCCAATTGTTGGAAAACAGGCTCTTTAGCAATTTTGACCCATTCATATTTAAAAACTTGAATTCGATGTAGAATAGTACAACATTAATTATAACGACTACACAATAATTCTTCTTCTTCTTTAAAAGTTCCCTTCATGTTATATATCCTACCATATACAAAAACTTCTCTAAGTATGTAAAGAAGGCGTGAAGTTAAGCACCGGTATATGTAGGTTAATTAATTATAAAACAAAATATGATTACATGGGCTGATTGTAGAATAGATAAAATGTTAAAGATTTGCTAGCTATAAATTATCTATATTCTATAACATCAATATTGACGAGGTTTAACTTTATTTTGTTTTTTCCTGAAAAAATATTATAAACTCATATTGTATTTTAATAAAGATTTTTAATGCCTTTAATGCATAAATAGCAATAATAATAGAGTGGTTCTGGTGCAAAATGAGATTAGGCACAAATAATTATACATTTTTAATACGATAAATGTGTGCTTTGAATGCAATAGGAGTACCTAGGTAATATTGCAAAATAATACTACCTAGGTATTAGAGTGAGAAATGCAACAATATTAACGTAGAAAGAGCGGAAAATTGTGAAATATTTACCATTTATATATGAATTTAGTTTATAAGGTTATTCGTATATAAATTTTTTCTTTAAAAGCATTTTTCTTAAGAAGAGCAAATTTAGATATATAATGTTGAAGGATACTGTTAGCATATATAAACATTACCCTCATTGATATCAGGATACTGCATAACATGTTCCAGGTTATTGTTGGTAAAAATGACTTCTAATACAATATCACTACAAATCGTCTACTTTTAAGATCTTTGAGTTTTACTTAAACTTTATTTTAAAGATTATTAAGTAATTTCAGTTTCTATAAAATATATATATATATATATATATATATATATATATATATATATATATATATATATATAAATTTATTTTGGCTAAAACTATCTGCAGCTAAAACACCTTGATAGTGTAGATCTATTATATCCTGTTAGAGATCCTGTTAAAATCAAACAGCAGTTACTCTTTATTGTTGTAAAAGTTGAATACAATATACGATAATATGTTTTAAAATTATAAATTGTTAAATATTTTAAATTTATTTTGGGCAAGAAAAAATAGGTCGTAACTATTTATTTCTAAAAATAAGAACATACTTAGAAATAATACTGGTTTAGATTACCTTTTCTGTCGTAACAGTTCTTCAATTACATTACTGCTACATTACGACAGAAAAAGGTAATCTAAACCAGTATTATTTCTATAATATAACAGTTCTGGAGGCTAATAAAACAAAATGAATAAAACATAATTCTTTATCATAGTGCGTTTTGTTTAACAAAAGTAGTTTGTGAAACTACTTATAAAAGCATACGGAATACTTTGAGAATATTGACTTGTTACTGTCATACTTTAATAATTCAATATCCAAGCCGAAATACACCCAAAAAGGGAATCAATCATTTTAGCTACAATCAATACAGTGATTGTATTTATAATAACTGATTATAGTGTGCCCTACTGTATTGCAGGTAGTACTTCGGCTCAGTACTACGTTTACTATCGTTAGGTAGTGTGGTTTACAAGTACCAGTTGTTTCTCTTGCTTCTATGTATTATATTTTGTGTTTTTCTTCTTTGTTCGTTTTCTGTGTTGGTTTCTTTAGCCATTGGATTGAACTAGCCGGCTCTTTTCTCCAAGAAGGCTGGACTTTTCATAACTGGAGTTTCATAAAGTGCTGTCACATTTCGTTTCGCTGAGATTCTTCTATGGTTTCTTGGGACTAGTCGATAAAACGTATCTCGGTGATATAGGGTCGTGTATGGGAGGCCGACCATCACCTGCATTGTCTTGATGTCGTCTGGAGACGCAGTTGAGGCTGGGTCGACAACTTTGCCTTCTTTGCGGGCTAAAGGGAGCAGCTATATACAACCGCTCCACCCTTTGTCACTTTAGCATTTACTCTGTTCTCCAGTTCGAAAACTGCAGCTTACAGGTGACCTCCTTCCATTTATTTTGCTTAACATATTTGTTTTTGTGTCTTGTGACGTCGTTTTGTACGTGAGGACAGTGAAACTTTTAGTGAACATTTATGGGGAGGGTGGTTTCTTTGGAGACAGGAAACCATATACATATATATATATATATATGTATATATATATATATATATATATATATATATATATATATATACTAGCAGAAAGTACCCGTGCTTCGCTACGGATTATGATTAAGGAACACTTACATTAGGACCTATGTACGGGTTGTGTATTTTCGCCGAGGAACGAAATAATTAATTGTTAGTAACTCGAGTACATCTTCCCGTTGGTTTACCAGAATTAAAATTGAGAAAATGAGTCTGGCATATCCAGTCTCGCCACGGGGAGGCCGGCAGGTAGAAACCATATTTACAACTTATTTCAAAAAAAAAAAAATATATATATATAAATAACATTTAATTAAAAACACCGGGTAGTTTTATTTGGTAAGGCAGTCACCCTAGCCTCTGCCGAATCAATCACACCGGGTAGTTTTATTTGTTAATGCAGTCACCCTAGCCTCTGCCGAATCAATCACACCGGGTAGTTTTATTTGGTAAGGCAGTCACTCTAGCCTCTGCCGAATCAATCCCACCGGGTAGTTTTATTTGGTAAGGCAGTCACCCTAGCCTCTGCCGGAACAGACTCACCGGGTAGTTTTATTTGGTAAGGCAGTCACCCTAGCCTCTGCCGAATCAATCCCATCGGGTAGTTTTATTTGGTAAGGCAGTCACCCTAGCCTCTGCCGGAACAGTCTCACCGGGTAGTTTTATTTGGTAAGGCAGTCACCCTAGCCTCTGCCGGAACAGTCTCACCGGGTAGTTTTATTTGGTAAGGCAGTCACCCTATCCTCTGCCGGAATAGTCCCACCAGGTAGTTTAATATATGCAAGTACTTAAATATATTTTAGTACATTTTAGTCTGATATATATATATATATACGGACAGCCAAAATTGAAGTTGTTGTTGTTTTCTTAAGTGCTTAGTACCTCTTTGTAAACAACATTTTTAGTCCTTTTTTCTGGCTGAAGGACGACCAGACTGTCAGATGAGCTTACTCTAGAACATGCTACGTATAACTGGCCATGGGAGAAACAGACATTGCTCAGATCTACCCCAGCCATCTTCAAACTTTGCCCTTGTGCCTTGTTAATAGTCATGGCATAGCATAATTTTACAGGGAACTGCAGACGTTTGAATGCAAAATGGTAGTCTGAGGGAATAAGAGGAATTCGGGGAATAAAAACAGTTTCTCCTTGACCAACGCCTGTAAATATTGTCGCTTCAATAACATGTTTATGCAGAATTTTCACCTGCAGCCTGGTACCGTTACAGAGTTTGGGAGGGTTTAGGTTGCGGAGTAGCATTATTGGAGCACCGACTTTTAGAGAAAGAACATGAGGTGGAATTCCAGGGGGGTTCAGAGTGTGGAGAAACTCCGCTGGATAGTGAACAGCGTCTTCTGTCTCAACCACTGAGTCCACAGATTCATACCTCACAACAGCAGAAGGCAATTTTTCTAACAACGAAAGGTTTATTATATTTGCAGAGTCGTTAGTTGGGGTAAGAATCGCCCTCTCTTGCAACCATGTTGGAATATTGTTCACATTGTCATTTAAGTTAGGATATATCTTGTCAAGCAGTGTCTTCATATCACTAACAGTATGACAAAGATTTTGAGGTATTGCACATTTACCTTCATGATCTTCTAGCAGTTTACCATCACCTATTTGTAAAACTAATGTAGCAAATTCTTCTGCTTTCAAATCTCCATTCAAATGAACTCTCATGTTAACTCTCAAAGACATGATTTTAATTTTTGGCCATAAGAAGGATGACTTAAGGCACGCTTTCACCTCATCAGCCCGAGTTCCTCGAGGTATCATGGGCAAGGTTTGCCTGAAGTCTCCAGCCAGCAGAACTGTTACTCCGCCCATTAGACGTTTGCAGTTCCTGATGTCTTGAAGTGTCCTGTCCAGAGCCTCTATACCTCCTTTGTGGGCCATGGTACACTCGTCCCAAACAATTAATACTGTTTCTTTAAGTATCTGGCCCATATTGCTTTGTCTTGATATGTTGCAAATAGGTGTTTCTGAGTGGTTCAGGTTGAGGCAACTTGAAAGCTGAATGAGCCGTCTTCCCACCATCAAGCAGTGTCGCAGCAATGCCAGAGGATGCAACTGCGATGGCAATCTTTTTCTCACTCCTTATTTTTGCTAACAACAAATTGATCAAAAATGTTTTTCCGGTACCACCAGGAGCGTCCAGGAAAAAGAGTTGCCCAGATTCTGAAATAATACTGCAGGTAATTTCTTTGTAAATATTCAGTTGTTCTTCGTTCAGCTTTGGAACATTTACAGCAACTATTTCACAGAGCTGGACTACATCGAAAGAAATTTCTCTGAGGCGTTCCAGGTTGTTAGTGATGGACTCTTGCTCGCGAAATGGTGTAGGAAGACCATAGTTTTGGAGACGGTTGCCAGACATTGAATACACCAAATCTTCGAGTAAAGCCAAACATTTATTGTACACAATGTCCATACGCTGTTGCACATCCCCAAACTCTGTCTCCATCGACCTCTTTACGTCGTCCGCCAAACTGTCGCGGTGTTTTTCCCATAATGTGAGAGTACTACTTACTTGGCAAAACACCAACATGATGGCAAGTAGTTCGCGGATCTTGGACGGGGAGTCTGAGAGTGAAGCTTCTTCTAGTGTTCGATCCCAGTGAGTGTCGTCTTCGAGCAAACCAAGAGCTGTACATGCAGACTGAAACGTTTGGTGGACCACTCCATTTACGTTCCTAAGATATTCAAATGGCGTAGGCCCTTTAACTTCGTGTAGGAGAAGGCGTAGAAAATAGCACTCAGAGTTATTAGGGTGAACAGTATATACCCTGCCTAAAACCTGATCTTTTTTCACCCCGGGATAGCCTGGTACTGATTTCCCTTGCTTTCTTCTACAAAAGGTATTCCTTTTCCATACGAAATATGACGGAACTTCAGCGTAAAGGAGGGTTCTTGAAAACGCATCGGTTTTGCACAGATCGAAGAAGCCCAAAAGAGTAGTTTTTGGCGGGTTGTTTAGCCTTTCCATGACATTTTCTTCGTTAAAATAAACTCTTTGGCTGTTTTCAAGATGAACTGCAAGATGCATGACTGGGGGATGGCGATCGTGTATTGGAAAGCAGAGAATTCGCCAGACAGCTTCAGAAGTACTAATGTAGCGTCCTGTCTGGTACCTTGTCACCTCGTCAAGTTAATTTTCAACTGTAAAAGCTGCTTGATCGGACCCTTTGTTGACGTATTTGCAAATATATTTGATATACTTGACAGAGTTGCAGTAGTCGACGTTGATATGCGCTGAAAAGGTGCGAGACAGGACAGGGTTAAAAGGTACCACCCATTGATTGCCAAGCTTTACCCCGTTGATGTCAACAACAACAAATCCACCATCTGAAGGAGAACGCCTACGGTATTTAGGATAACCATCTTCCCCAGTCTGTGTTTCTCTTAGTAGAGGACGGGGATACTTTTTGCTGCAAGCTCCATTAACCATACAGGGCGAATTTCTGTTGAGAGCACCACATGGGCCGTGGATCATAGTTGACTTCACAATCTCATGGAGGGCAGGGTCTAGCTCTGGGTCAGGTATCTCTGCACAAATAACTTTGTCAATCATGTCTGGTTTAATCTTTTCTTCTAGCCAAAGGAGAATGTGTACATGAGGAAGGCCTCTTTTTTGCCATTCTATGGAGAACATGTGAAATCTACATGCTCCAAATATAGACCCTTTCGTTAGTTTCGTCAAATGCTTCACTTTTAAGTAGAAAACCCGCGCTACCAAGTCATGTCTGTGCTGAGCCTTCTGACCTTCCTTGAGCAGTTCACATATCTCTCGCCATTTTGGGTTGCACGTAAAAGTTATAAAGAGATCTGGACGACCAAAATGGCGGACAGAGGTCATGGCATCCTGAGTACGCTCATGCATGTAGCGAGGTCCTCCAGTGAAGCTTGATGGCAGTACAACCATCTTACCCAGCTCCGATACCTGAGCATCAGCTTTTCTCATGGCATCCTTCAAGTGAATGTAGTCTTCACTCCTCAACTTTTTTGGTTGTTTCGAATGAAGTTTAGCCGTTCTGTTTCAATTTTTGCGTACATATCAACCAAAAATTGGTTGAGGAGGTTGCGAAACAAAAGTAAATATGGTTCTTCGCCTTCTCGCTCCATTAAATTATATCCGTAGAAATCAGCTGCAGACACAGTTTTCTTAAGTGCTGTCTTGGTGTTTGGGTCACGCTGAGGGATGTTGATACAATAGCCATCTTCACCACGGCAGAACATGAGAGGATACGCTCGATGTAGCTCACTGATTCTTATCAGTTTGTCTTCCCTACTGTATAGCACAATGTCTGGCTTTTCAAACACCTGGCCTACAATCAAGACAGCAACTTCGTTAGTGGTAGGAGTATTGTAACGTCCCTTGTGAGCACTCGAAGTTTTCTGGTCAGCAGTGATAACTACCTAGAAATCTTGCTGATCTTTGGGAACAGAATCAATAGCAGCTTTGAACTCTTTGATATATTTGTTATGTTCATGAAGAATTTTTTGGAGCTGGCCTACCAATGCTGGCTTGACATCTTGAAAGTACCCACAGCGAATGTCTCTTTCACGGTTATCATCACCAACAAAATATATCTGAAGGAAAGACGGCTGCTGTTGTGTTCGAGGCATTGACTCCCTATTCTATGATAAACCTGGCCCTGCACCTTATATGTTGGCATGAAATGGTCTCCTTTTATCTCTTTTGCTCCAAACGACGTCATTTGGAAACAACCGTTGTATTTGCGAATATTATTAAGAAAATGCTCAGCCTCAGGATGGTCGTGAGAAAGAAGGCTATGTAAGGGGTCGGGATATTTTTGAAAGGGAAGCAGTTGAACTTTTCCATTACTGCAACACATTCCGGGGTTTCATCTTTCCATTTTAAAGCATGGCAGAAATTGCACTTTTCTCGAGGTCCAAGTTGAACTATTTTATCTGTAGAATATTCAATGTTTGGGTCATACTTGAAACCTGAGAGTTTCTTAATTGTCCATGGCAGTAACTTTACTTGTGCACGCCTCTCATTGTACTTTGACGTAGCCTCACGATTAACTTCAGGATGGTTTTTTGAGTACTTCTTTACAGACTTTCTGTTAATCTCGGGGTTGTTCTCGGTATATTTTTTAACAGCCCTTCTGTTTACTTCTGGGTGGCTCTCGGCATATTTTTGAACAGCCCTTCTGTTTACTTCTGGGTGGCTCTCGGCATATTTTTGAACAGCCCCCCTGTGCACTTCAGGGTGGCTCTCGGCATATTTTTTAACAGCCTTTCTATGCATTTCAGGGTGGCTCTCCGTATTTTTAGCAACAGACTCCCTAACCTGCTTTTTTCGGATGGAATCAGTGAATCTTTTCCTTCGTTTTCTACCTCTAGATTTTTGAGGTGTGATCACTGTTACGATTGATTCGTCCGAACTCATGTCTAAGGGAGTTTCAAGGTTTGATAGGATGGGCTGAGAAGAGCCTGGTTGGACTGCAACAGGTTCGTAGACACAAAGGGAAGATGGGCCTGGTTTGGATGTAATAGGGTCGGTGGGCATAGATTCAGAAAAACCAGGTTGGGATTTTAATGTTGAGGCATAAGATTTTGAGGTATGTAGACTGTTTTGAAAATAATTTGGTACATAAGGTTGTTCGCAAGGTATAAGAACGTCAAAGTGCCCTGCCATGTCATCACCAGAGAACTTAAGTCTTTTTATTTCCTGAACCTCATCCCCATAACAGGCTAAGAGTTTTCTGTCACGAAAGAGCTCGAACTTATAAGGAAAGACCTCTGCTGCAACCATGAGCTCACAAAAGGTTCCATAGAAGTAAGGCTGTGATATGTCGGCGATGTACTGACGTTTAGTTCTGTAAGGGACTTTATTTATGGTCAAGGAGTAAGGCTTAAGTCTGCGCCAGTTGTTGGACACGTGACGCACAATGTCAGCGCGCACTCGGAGTGTTAGTGAAGCTGTACAGTGGACCAGATAAGATAAAGAGGAGAAAAGGCAAGCCCCGTCCCCAGTGATCTTTATGACATGGTGAGGTACTGCCACACCATCAATATCGAATGTTTCAATAACCATTGTCGTGCAACTGTTCAGAAAAAGTATTAAGATGAATAAAGAAAAATTTAGCTTTGTATTTTAGAAGAAGAAGATGAAGTGAAAAGGTTCAAACCCAAGCAGATGATCTAGAATTGAAGCAAGCAGTAAGTAAAAGAAGCAAATAGTTAACAGAATAAAATACCAATATAAACTCATGTAGTAAGGGAACACCCTACCCAAAGTGGAGTGGCCGGAGTTGTAACTACAGAGTTATGTCAACTGTATCAAGTTTGAACCAGGAGAACTATTAAGAATGTCAGAGTTATGACATAAAAAAAGGTAAAAAAATGATGGTATGAAAAGATGTGAGGCAATCGAATACTATGGTAGCAAATAGTGGGGCAAAAGAAAATATTTAAGAAAAAGTAGGTAGTATTCAGAAGCAATAAGCAATGGACAGAACTGAACAAACAGCAAAGCAGTGTTCAGGTCAAAAGCGTGTACTGGACTGATATGAGCCGAGCCGTACAACGGTGCGGTGCTGGTGAGGTGCGGGGAGTGGGAGGGAGGGCAGAGGTCAACTGATAAGAACCGGCCTTCTAGTGAACAGCCAAGACTGCTATCGCTAATTTACAATCAGCCGAAGAATCATAGTATCAAGTTTATTTGTGATCTGTTGTCTAGGTTTAGAAAATATACAACAATCGTCAAGTATCGAGTTTTTTGCTGTTTGGTTTGAAACGTGATTGAAATGTTTTTTTTTTTATAAGCACTTATGCAAAGTATAAAGAGTTATAGTGCCGAGCAGAACCAAACTTGTTGTAAAATTTTTATTACAGTTCATTTAAGACCTAAAAGAAAGCTTAGCACCAATTTTAGTTGCGATCTGCTTTGTAAGTTCAGAAAAAACGTCCCAGAATTCATCTTAGACCTAAAAGGAAGTTTAGCACCAAATTTTCTTTTAATCTAATGTTTAAGTTCAGAAAATTCGAAAATTAAACGTCGCGTCTTACGCGGTTTGGTCGAGAACCCGATTTAATTTTTTGAAACAGTTTCTCAGAGAGCACCTACAACTCTAGAGAAAGCTACAAACCAATTTGCATTCGAATCCGTTCCTTAATCATAATCCGTAGCGAAGCACGGGTACTTTCTGCTAGTTTTTTATAGTGCTGAAATGACCCGAACTTTGTGAAAACTTTTTTCTAGAGTTCATCTAAGACCTAAAAGGAAGCTTGGTACCAAGTTTTGTTGCAATGTGATTTGTAGGTTCACAAAAAATACATAAATTTAAAAGTCGCGTTTTTCGCGGTTTGGTCACGAACCTGATTTAATTTTTTGAAACCGTTTCTCAGCGAGCACCTACTACTCTAGAGGAAGCTACGTACCAAGTTTCATATGAATCCGTTCGGTGGTTTTTGAGATTTCGTGTTTAGTCAGTCAGTGAGTGAGTGAGTTCTTTATAGTGCTGAAATGACCCGAACTTTGTGAAAACTTTTTTCTAGAGTTCATCTAAGACCTAAAAGGAAGCTTGGTACCAAGTTTTGTTGCAATGTGATTTGTAGGTTCACAAAAAATACATAAATTTAAAAGTCGCGTTTTTCGCAGTTTGGTCGCGAACCTGATTGAATTTTTTGAAACCGTTTCTTAGCGAGCACCTACTACCCTAGAGGAAGCTACGTACCAAGTTTCATACGAATCCGTTCGGTGGTTTTTGAGATTTCGTGTTTAGTCAGTCAGTGAGTGAGTGAGTGGTATTTGGCTTATATATGTATAGATATATTGATTTTGTTTTTATTAGTTTCATTTTATATTTTTCTAGTGTTTTTATTGTTTTCTAAGGTTCTTAAAGTAACAGGATTTTTGGGATTTTTGTAAAAATATCACTATCCAATTAGAAGCCACCAAATTCCACCCCTATGATCCAGTGTAATATTTAACTTACCTAAGTTTTTTCTTTTTCAAAGTGGCCAAACTCAAAATTTTTTCTCCGAGACCCCAGTCATTTATCTACCGTAAATGTTGACATCGTTGTTTTTAATTTATACGCTAACTGTACTATTTCTCTAATTAATTTCAATGCAGATTTTTTTATTGTTATTTATTTTAGTTTAAAGTCTTTGTAATTATTTATTCAATTGTATTTTTCTATGACGAATTATTGGTATTCTTGTTTTCATCCATTTTATAAAAAGTGCTGTTAAACCTTCTCTTCATATTATGCTGGGTAAGATTATTTAACTTTTTTCTTTTTCGTGTTAGTTATATTCTATTCTTAAGAAATAAAATAATTGGGGGAAAAATTGTTTGTATCGTTACTGTTCTTATTTGGTATTTTTATTTATGTTATAACTATTCTCGTTAGTATTTTTTTTTCATTTTCATAATAAATTCTTTGTAATAAACAATATTATTATTTCACACATGATAATGATGGCCCACTCACCCAATTATCGCACATCGCAATTGATGGCTCACACACCCATTTTGTACACATGACTATTTATTTACTTTATATACATAAATTTGGTAAGAATTTTAAAGAATCAAGTTTATTTGTAAATAAAAACTGAATATTACTAAGTTATGAAATAATTTAACATTGTATTGGTAATTGATTGTAGTTAATTCAGCTGTCCGAGGGAACGAGGGCCCTGATATTAAGAATATCATACATTTTACATCATACTACTGAAACTGCAATAGATAATGTAATCACGAACATACCTGACATTGTGGTGTCTGTGGTCAACACAGCAGTAGCTGACCATTTCGGCTAACTCGCTACTATTTTGGGTCATTATCATCAAGTTAATAGTCCTGCCCCCCGGGAGATAAGAGACACAAGGCCTTCCAATATCAGTCATCTTAACTCACTGCTGTCAAAGGAAGATTGGACATTTTTAAATGCCGATGAAGACTGCGAAAGTAAATTTTCTAAATTTGACGATGCTTTCAATTTTTACGTTAATACTTGTTGCCCTTTAAGAACTAAAAAAGCCAAGCTAGCTAAAAAATGTGCTCTTGGATCACAAAAGAGATTTTAATTTCCAGACAAAAATTGAGTTTTTTTTGGAAAATTTCAAAAACTTCTGTCGATTTGGAATTTCAAAACTTTTTTAAAGAGTATAAAAAAATATACAAAAAAGTTATAGTTGCATCAAAGGCTTATGACGTTCGTAAAAAACTCATAAAGTCCAAAACATTTTCCAAAACTGCGTGGGGTATAATAAATTCACAAAGACAACAAAAAGAACAAGAAAAAATTGAATTAAAAATCAATGAGGATTTCATCACAGACGCCAGGCTTGTGGCGGATGTTTTTAATGACTTCTTTTCCTCAGTTGCTCAGCCCTTTCAGGGTCCCGAGCCTATGCCTCCTCTTCGTGGCAATAGCCCGTCTTCAATGGTGTTGAGGCCGGCTACGGAAGAGGAACTTGACAAAGTAATTAAGAGTCTACCCTCCAAAAACACTAACGAAATAAATATCATTTCTATATGGCTCATCAAGAAAGTCTCCAAATACTTACTGAAGCCTCTAACACACATTATCAATCTTTCTTTCTCAGCAGGCTGCTTCCCATCAAGGCTTAAATTAGCCAAGGTGATACCTATTTTCAAAAAAAAAACTACAGGAATGATATAAAAAATTTCAGACCTGTATCGATTCTTCCTTCTCTGAGCAAAATTTTCAAAAAAATATTCTTAAATCACATGTCAGGGTATTTGGAAAAACACAATCTCCTCGTGGATGAACAGTTTAGGTTTAGAGAAGGTAGATCTACAATAGACGCTGTAGTAAGCCTCGTTACAGGGGTAGTGGAGAAATTGGAGAGGCGGGAATCCACTTTGGGTGTGTTCATTGACCTCTCTAAAGCATTCGACTGTGTTGACCACATCATACTGCTTCACAAACTACATCACTACGGCATTCGAGGAGTACCAATCTCGTGGATCAAATCATACCTATCAGGTCGAACTCAAAGGGTTCAGGTAGCAAATCAACTGTCGAAGTCAAATCAAATGAAATTTGAGGTCCCTCAGGGATCTATTCTTAGTCCTCTCCTTTTCTTAGTTCACATAAACGATTTATCTTCAGCACTACGACACGCGAAACTCGTGTAGTATGCTGATGACACGAATCTCTGCTTCAGTGACAAATCAAAATCTGACTTGGAAATTCAAACATGCACTGACTTAAATAATGTAATGCAGTATTTTAATAATACAAATCTAAAAGTCAATCTCAAAAATCGAGTTACATCAGTTTTAACTTACGCCAAACCAACTTAGACGGTACTCTAACCGTTATGTTGTCAGAAACTGAACTCGAAGAAGTCCAATCAACTAAATTTCTTGGAATATACCTGGAACAAAGCTTATCCTGAAACGATCACACAAACAAGATCTGTTCTAAATTAGCATCAGGTATATATTGTTTGAGATATTTGTCCAAATACTGCCCGATTGAAACTCTTACGACGGCGTATTATGGGATCATATACCCACATCTATCCTATGGGGTGATACTGTGGGGTGGATGCTCAAATAGAGAATTTTTGCGAATATTCAGACTGCAGAAAAAAGCAGTACAAATTATTTTAAAATTAAAAAGCAGAGATTCGTGCAGAACTGCATTTCAGAATCTAAAACTGTTGACCCTGCCCTGAATTTATATATTGGAAAATATCACTTACTGCATGACCAAATGCACTCTAACTAGAGGCACCGACATACATGGACACAACACCAGAGGCAGGGAAACCTACTGAACTGGGCAACACAGGACGGTGGTTTTCGAACATCTTCCTTCTCAGGCCGGTGTTCGATTATTCAACAGTTTACCCAATGAATTCAAATGTGCACAGGTGCCCAAGGCATTGAAGGCTCGTCTTAAAAACGTGCTTATATCAAACGCTTTCTACAGCGTGGACGAGTTCCTTGCACATAACTGGGAGACCTAGTAATGCTAAATGACCCTCAAATATTGGCATGACTAGGGGAGGTGGAGTGGCCGCTATCTATTTATTTAGTTATGTATTTATTTATTTAGTTTTAATATTTTTATCCCAGTATAAATGAGAGCGTGAATGTAAGGCAGCTTGTATGTTTGTATGCACCGTTGTAAGATTGTATGTATAGGATAGGTTATTTTTATTATTAATATTGACTATTGCGATACAATTCATTTAATTGTCTTCATGCAATAAAAAATTTGAATTTGAATTTTATTTCATGGGGCCTTGATACTTTATTGAAAAATAATGTATTGTTTAATTAATGTTGACCAGTTTTAGAACTTTTAAAAGATTTACCTACTTATTAATAATCTATAAATTTACCTAACATACTTTCGAATATTAAAATATTAAAATCATAAAAGTATTTTTTTATTAGCTCACCATATTTTAATGAAATTTTCCAGTTAATTGCACTTTTTAGAAAGATTAATAATAATTAAAAGCTAGGGAATACACTGAATAGACTCATGCCGTAAATTAGAGTGTATACAGATGAGAATGAATATATGATTACAAATCGGTTAAAAATGCAGTTACTTAATGTTTTTTTTTTTTTTTTTTTTTTTTTTTAATATATGTTCTCTCTGGTGGCGTGTTTTTAATGTAAAATAATCGCCAATTAAAACCTACAATACAAATGAAGGGAAATGAAACACATAAAATAAACTATCCATGAATTAAAATTCTGCTTACAAATTCTATATCTTAGGAATTATATTAAAGTTATATTTACTAAAAGAATACTGTTTTGTACTACAAATGGATTGTCCTTGGGTAGACCGACTGCCCTCGAGGACTGAAATGTTGTTCATTTAAAACACTAGCGACATAATATTGAAACTGACAAATTTCTAACCATATTTATTGATACAGAACTTTATGGGATTTTTATTTTTCTCTCGATGCTTTTCATAGTAATTTATTTAGGGCCTATATTTGTTCAATATCATAAAGAATAGATCGTAATATTATCCAAGCATCATTATTTATATATTTTCATTATTATAAAATGTCACATACAGTAATTTATTTCATTCCTAATTTGTTTAAGCATATTGTACCGTATATGTATATACAGTATCATGTTTATTTATTTATGTGTAATATTTATATTTACCATAGACCAGATGATATTAGTTTTTCTCAGTGTGTTGTAATATGTAACTTAATGGACTAGGCTAAAAAATTTATTTTTCTGGACGTACTTTTGCAAGTAATGTCATTTTTATACTTCAAAACTATTATGAATTAAAATAAATTGTTGTTTTATTAAATGTTTATTTTTATGATTAAATACGTAATGAATATGTAAAGAAAAAGAATGATTTTCTCCTCTTACTCAAGTTGACTTTGCCTTTTTTTAAATAAAAATATAGTTTTTTTTCTTCTTTTAGACAGACACGTTAATTTATCTGTGTTATTTTAATAGATCTTAATATAATAACTATCACAAAATATAGTATAACTTTAAATGTCAAATATACACTTAATTTCTACGTAATATGAAGCATAAATGTATAGTAACGTAAATGTATAGTAATAAAAAAATATAAAATGTTTTAAAGAACATCCTAATAATGGCATTATGTATGAACCAAAGAATAGTCCACACAAAGTGATTATATATTCACTAAGTAAATTATTTGTAAAACTTACAATGGTAATTGATAATTAATTTAATCAGTTAAAGATCTATAATGTTATGGCATGCTGAAAAAAATAAACTTTTCTTTCATTAGTACTTTTACATAGAGTATAGAGATACCTTAAAAACAGTTGTATACGAAAAGGCTTTAGAAACAATCACTAAAGTTACATTTACAAAAATATCTTTAAAAAAATCCAAAGTAAAAGGTAAGAAGCACAATTGAAGATTGGAACATTAGACCTTAGTCTCCGGTGTCTGAAGAACTCAGCTACGTAGACAACTAAACCACCATGCCAGCTAGTGGCCAACTCGTTACTATAGTAATGCAGTTTTTAATAATAAGTCAAAATCCTAACATTCCTGAATTTGACTATTTTATTGTTAAAATTATAATTTTACTAGGAGAAGAACTCTTTAGGACTTTTAATTGAAAATTAATATTTGTTAAAACGCCATTTTACGGATAAATCAAACAACATAACATTATTATATGATTATTTTGTGAAATATTTAAGATTTTCACAGCCCAATTACATACCTGTTAATGTTTAAAGTATATTTAATACTCCATTTATTATTTTAAAATCTTATTCCATGAGTTATAAGAGATTATTTTTTTTTAATACTAATCTCTGGAAATATTTCAAGTTAAATTGGGTTCAGCTGCAACTGCCTGGAATTCCCCTAGAGATAAGTTATCCAAGAAGTTGCTAACGAGACAGCAGTGGCAGTGACACCTTCCATGACAGACGACCGGGTCACAAGTTGACAACTCCCTGAGCACTTCACTTGTTTTAAACTACTGCTACCGTAGTTAATAATGCCCATTAGTTCAAATCGCACCGACAACTATAGTAACACGTAAAATATTATTATTCATGTATTTAATTAGTTATATATATGTTCAATGATAACATAAAGTCATGTAATATCCTACTCAAGTTTAGTTACATACGATTTATTTGATATACTTGAGGGTGTAAACTAATCTTGCCCTACAAACCACCCATACCTTATTATTCACAAACTTGTAGTTATTAATATTGGAGGGTCACAGTAACAAGAAATGTTTTCCACTTCGTAGATTCTCAAAATGCCGTGCGGAATGCTTGTAATATTTTTTTATTAGAAAATAATACTTTAAGTAATAGTTCATATTTTAAAACAATATTATAATTAATATTTTGTTTCAAATACTTATATTTGATGTAGGTATCGAAAACAAAAACATCTTCAATTGAAAGTCGAATGCTTACACTTTCAAATTTATTTTATAATAGGGACAGTTTTTCATAATAATTAAATTATTCATTTTGAATCATTACACATAATTAGTTAGATATAAGCAATTTCCCTAAATGCTTAAGAACCTTAACACTTAATAAATTGGTAAAACTAATACAATAAGGTTAGTAAAACATTTGTTTATTGTATCACTTCAATAAAATGTCATCGTTGGTATTTAAAAAAAAGTCCTTATATTAAATATAATTGCCAAAATTGGTCATTGTAAGTATTAACAATGTTACCTTAATAAATATAAATTTTCATATTTAAAGTATATCTTATATACTGTTTTTTATGTTTACTAAGGGATATCCCTGCACGCTTCATGTGCTAGCCGTGACCCTTCGGCCTTCGTCCTTGGCATGTTACTTTCAACTTAAAATAATAGTGAGTTAACTGTATAACGTATAATCACAATATTAAATTTATTTAAATTACCTCACTCACAATACTTGCGTTACTACCTATTTAATAGTATAAGCATTCAATGACATTACTTATCCTATTTCAAACAATATATTAATTTTATTTTTTGTTAATCAGCTGAGGATTATTTAAATAAATAAAAGAACCGTATTAGATTACCATTGACACCTTGGCTCAAGTAGAGAGGAGCCATACGTGATTTTATTGAGTGCGAATAAAACCACGCATTAAACCTTCACTGGTTTAACATTATGAAATATCTAAATACCTCAATAGTAAAAACACCATTGTTTACATTCTAACATATGTTAACACTTTTTTGGAAATCATTATTTACATTTGAACAGCTGTTGCTTTTCGGCTAACTAAATCTCTCTCCATGTTTTTATTTTTCTTTTGACTGAAAAACGTACTTTGAGAGCTTTCAATTTCAGGGTGAAAATATTTTAGAATTTAGACCTTATTGCACAACAAAGGACTGATGAAAATTGTTTGACACCTTAATGGTTTAAATTGGTCAAGAAATAAGGGAGGGGTTGCGTTAACAACAAACGGCTTCACGTATTAAATATAAGGATTACCAAAGGCAAAAAACGGATTGAAAATGATATTAGCTGTAGCACAATGTTGTAAAAACAACTAATAATCTAATTTTAATAAATAAAACAATTATGATATTATACAGATATACAAGTTAAAAACTGCTTATAAAGTTTCTATCCTTAATATCTTGAAATACTTAACAACGTCACTTGAATATAATCCCTTCATCCATCATACATTTTGTTAGGAGAGTAATGGCTCATACATTAACCCCTGGATACAAGACAGTTATCCCTCGGGATAATTAGAGCAACTTAATACAGTACGTCAGGCCCAGGTGTGGTTGGGACCCTATAAGTACGCCAGACCTGAGATTATAACTTCCGCATACAAACAAGAAAGTATTTACACAGAACCCTAATTAATTGTTCCTAACTTAATTATGTTTTTATTACCTTAAATAAATTATGTAAAATTTTTTTATCCAAGCTAATTTATTATCTTTACGTTTCACGTTTTGCTGGACACATTTTATGTTGTAATACGAAAATTAAATAGCCTAAATATATTATATATAATTTAAAAAATTGTGTCCTCTACGCTGCATATTTAGGCAACTTCGTATGCATATATTACAGTATAAATTAAGTATATAGCATATATGTATATGCTATATTCTTAAATAAACTATAAAATAGCATTATGTTATTATTTGATAACATTACGTGTCTATATTAAATGTTTCTTATTTTTCTTACGATCATTATTTTTGCACTTCACGTGTCAGTTCACATACGACTGCAGGTATCGAGAATGTATTAGTGAATTACTGACCATTAGCTCGTTTGGGGATTTAAATAATAATAATAAGTCTATACTGTCGTACTGATTTGTACAAATAATACAGCAATAGCATCCAAGTCATAGATTTAACATAATCTTAACTTAATTAAAAGTGTGGTAATCAGTCATGAAATACAGTCATATTTGGCTCTCAAAAGTGAATTGATATTTCCTAAATTGTGCATGAATCTAAACCAGAGGAAACCAAATGAAGCATAATAAGATACTACTGCAAAACAATAATCAATAATCAAACACCAAAACAACAAATAATAACAATTAACTTTAAACCAACATCAAGACAAACCTTCTTTAATCCACCTTTGGACATACCTTTTCCAAACCGTCAATTGGACATTCATTCTCTAAACCAACATCGGGAAAAACATTATTCAATTCAACATTCGAAAATACATTTTTCAAATAAAAATTGTGGCATCAATTCTTAAAACCATCATCGGGAAACAAATTCTTCAGACCAACATTGAGAAACACATTCTGAAACCAACATTGTGACATAAAATCTTCAATCCAATGTTGGGACTTACATTCTTCAAGTCAACATTGGAACATACATTCCGTAAACAAAAACCATGAAATACATTTTATAGTCCATCGTTGAGACGTAATATCAGCAAAATAACATTCTATTACACTGTCTCAATATTTCGTGATTTAAAAAATCTCCAGGAGACAGCCCTTAATTAAGGTCAAATAATATGTATTTGTAGTCATACCTAAAATAACTTTTCAAACTAAACTTACGGGGATAATATGTTTGAATATAAGTATTACTATATCACCAAACCGTCATAATGAACCATCCCTATGAGCTGTAAACTCCAAGGTAATCACCATGAAAGCATTCATAGTCAAATGTGTAACGCCAGATAGTCATCCTGTAGTCACTAAAGTTATTCCAGTGATATATCTGCCTAGTAATAGTGATACTCGGAGGAGTTCTGCACTCCACTAGATTGCTTGTACTACGACATAACTAACGTTGCTTGTAACTGATATAAAATAACATTTTATTCTTATAAATATGACAACACTGGATTTATACAACAGTTATTTATACAATACATTATCTGAGTATTAATAAGTGGATATCAGATAGTGTATTGTACGTGTAAGGGTGGGTTGATACGGTTATCTACAGTTCTTCTACTGTATACAAAAATGAAATGTAATTTTACTTTGCATAGTTTAAAAAAATAGACATGGAATGTGTTGTACCAAAAGGCCAATCAATGTTCAAATATGAAAATATTTGACAAACACTATTCTGAATTAAATTATTCAGTGATCAAAGCAAAAACTTACCTTGTACCAGCGTACACTCAAAACTTCTTTGTGTTACCTATAAAATATTACAGAATCATGTATAATTTCATACGTTTAAAGCCATTATAAATTAAATTAATAAACAAATATTTCTTGAAAAACTTGATAAATTCTCTTTTTGGAAGTCAGCAATAATTATCCTTAGTTGTTAAGGTTTCCTTTCTTTCTACTTTTTACTGTAACAAGTAGGAAAGACTTGTCAACCAGTTATTAAATAGCTCTAGGTGCTATAAAGGGGCGAAAGTAAGACATCAATCACAACACTCCAGGGAGCAACAGGGTGGGCTTATCTCTCTAATCACCTGCCTTGTAGAGATATGTGACGTAGTCCCAGCAGCTCTTATAGACTCACGTACTTAGCCCTTGCACTGTGATACGGTGACTTTAGTCCTATCTCTCTAATCACCTGCCTTGTGACGTAGTCCCAGCAGCTCTTATAGACTCACGTACTTAGCCCTTGCACTGTGATACGGTGACTTTAGTCTTATCTCTCTAATCACCTGCCTTGTGACGTAGTCCCAGCACCTCTTATAGACTCATATACTTAGCCCTTGCACTGTGATACGGTGACTCTCTAATCACCTGCCTTGTGACGTAGTCCCAGCACCTCTTATAGACTCACATACTTAGCCCTTGCACTGTGATACGGTGACCTTGGTCTTATCGTGTGCAAAGCATATCATTGTAATATAGCCTAGATATTTCAATTTGTAAAAACTAGTTAATTTTTACGTTACCTTCAGTCCTATAAATAACGCATATACATATAAATATTGGGTGGAAAAAATATGGAAACGTTTTCACAACTTTTCTATTACTTCACTGGTAACAGTGCAATCTTGTACTTCATCATGGTTACAAAGAACACACTATTTGACGCGATTAATGACATTTCATCTTTTTAGGGGGACGGCCTTCGCGGGGTTGAACAAAAATCTTTAATGTAAAAATCTTTAAGGTTTAGTTTAGTATCAAGTTAAAATAGGTCTATTCAATAGAAATTAACTTTCACAAAACAGACTTCGAAAGATGTATCCTTTCCGATTTACCTTTCCAAAGTAACTAATTTGAAAATATTATTTCTCCGCTATTTAACGATTTTAAGTACATTATTCTGATCAACAATTATACTTTGTGGAACACAATAATTAAAAAAATTAAATTATCAAACTATTTCTAAATCTTATTGAAACACGCCATGCTTGTTAGAACAAAAAAATAATCGAAACACATTGACATTTGTGTTAAGAGACAGCAAAAAAGGTATTTGTTTTTATCTTTTTTGCTGCCTCTCAACATAAATGTTAATGTGTCTCAATTATTTTTGCTGTTTTCCCGCAATTTCCGCTAAAAAATTAAAATTTGCCGCAATTTTTAAACTTTGAATTGGATCAAGTTAATTTTTTTCTTACAATAGGCCTTTATTATTCTAATAAGCATAGTTAGTTTCAACAAGGTCAGTTGAGTCAACTTGGAGATAAAAATTCTTTTGTGAAAAAAACAAAATATCTTGTAAACGGAAAGTTTTTTGAAAAAAAACTATATTTCATTTTCTCTCTATTTTGACCTATATAACCATTTACCGACGTTTGGCACTTTATTTCTGGGACACAATGTTTATTATTTCACTATATATGTGTTATTCTTTTAATAGTAAACTATAATTTTAGCATATAAACTAAAAAAATGCTGCCAGCTTCTTTACACCATACACAAAGCAGCCCGCGTGATCCATCTCACTTCCATTACATGCAGCCGGTCAGCCTCCTTGTTGTTCACCGCTGTGATACCGGTGATTGAACAGACTCAAGGGAGGTAATACATTACCTCACGTATTTTGTATTAAAGCTATTCACTCAATGATGATAAGCGATTACTATAGAAAATCTTAAGTACTTTCAGACAATCCATAAACAATAATAGGTTGTATTAAATTAAATACAGGTTTGATAATGACTATTACGATTCTGTTGGCATATAAACCGTTCAAACATGATCAGTGTCTGTATAATAATTCTAATATTTGCTGGAAAATCAATTATCATTTAGGATTTAATATATACTCTTGTAAAATGTTGGATTGAAGACATGCGAATCCCTTAATAGTCACGAAGAATAATAAATGTTTCTACAAGACAATGGTGGAATGTTCAAGCACGTTGGTGCTTTCCTATCCGATGTCGGTTCGAACCCTAGCTCATCATGAGGGCCGTGATGGCAAGAAAGGGACATCCATTAGACCAAGGGTTAGTGTTTGTACAAGGGGGGGGGCCAAACCACCTTCCAGAAGGAAGTGAGAAAACTACAGCTTATTGTAAATATAAATTAGACAACATCAGTTTGTATGAATATGAAAATTAACTAGTTTTAATTCAAAATTTTTACTTAAATATAAGGGGCGCAAGTTTCCTTTAGTGGTTGGATCGATCTACAACTAATCTGTATCCCGATGACACTCAAATAAATTTGAATATTTCACACTCCTTAACAACACTCCTACTGAGACATGATAGTATGACTATTAAAAATGCGTTGATCTTATTATCAATATAAAAACAAAAATAGTGATTCTTAAACATCTGAAGTATTAACTTTTTAATTTTTTTAAACTTCACTCGCCAATTGACATGGCCCTACAAGCCTGTGCGTCAACTTTATTCAACGAGTGAAATACTGACCGTTGGCTCAGTGGGGACTCGAACCTTGGACCTTGCCCTCCGCAGTCCGAAGCCTTAGCCAGTGAGCCACTATACCAGCATTAAACTATCCCACCTTAAATTAAAGAAGGTAAATCTGCTCCAAACAAAAAACATCAACTTTTTTATCAACAAACTATTCTTCCCGTTTACTGAAAAATACAACTTTCTCAAAAAATACGTTTAACTTTTAGAGCGATGAAGAAAGCTTTAATAAGTGTTTTCTGCACCATCCCTATCACGTTTATGAACTATTCCTATCCCTAAGAAGCACGATAAAAACAGGTTCAGTTGAAATATCTACCACTTTGCTGAACTGAGAATCGTTAAATGCATATTTTTTTATAAAATAATTTCTTAAAATATTATGCAACGTATTGCACGTTCGAACTAGTGAACATTGAACATACCACGGTGTAGTCAGCTGAATGAAGGCAAGGGGTTGGCTACCCAGGAAGGTATTGCTAACTTTGTAGTCGTATAAACAAGTGGTGATTGGTGTTTATTCATTTTGGCACTATGTTAATACCTTTTATCCAGTGCAAGTACTTATTGCTAGTCTCGTTGACCTCTCCTATTTAACGGGAATTTATTCCTGTGATTATTCCTGAGATCCCTAACCACAGAGTGTTGTTTTTGTACCTTTTTTATTCATATCATAGGCATATCTTTCTAAACTTAATCAGCGTATTTAGACATAAGGCTGTTTCAATAGTACAATAACATTTAATATGATCAAAGAGCAGACTAAAACCTAACATTTTTTAGGTATAGTTAACCAGGATAAATAATAAACTCAAATAAAATATTTGACATTGTATAGCACAGTTTGATATAATATGACAAACTGATTTGATACATTATAACAAATTACCATTAGTTTAAGAATTCAAAATATTATAATTCAGGTAAAAAATGTGTTACACATATTACATATACAACTTTTCAAGTAAAATAGAATCATAAAGATTTTATAATAATAGAATTTAAAAAAATAAATAAAAATCCACACTTAGAACATCACAGTCATAGATGATTTCATGCAAACTCAACGTTTATATAAAGTGAAAATTAAATGTTTCTAAACGAATTAAGATCATTTCCATTTTGTACACTCCTGTAGTCTGATCATGACAGGGGATATCGTTTGCAGTAAAAATGTTCAAAACAAAGAAGTGACAGGTTCAGAACACTAAAGACATAACAACTTGTGTAGCCTGGCCGTTCATAATGAAAGGTGAACATTTTTGCTAAACAAAGTTAACTACAAAGAAGTAACAGGTTCATTGAGGGACATGTCAACTCGTGTGGCCTGGTTGTTCAAAAAGGAAGGTAACCTTACTTGCAAAACAAAGTTAACTTCAAAGAAGTGACCAGTTCAGAACACTATGGGGCATGTCAACTCGTGTGGTCTGGGCGTTCATAAAGGAATGTGACCTTACTTGCAAAACAAAGTTAACTTCAAAGAAGTGACCAGTTCAGAACACTAAGGGGCATGTCAACTCGTGTGGTCTGGTCGTTCATAAAGGAATGTGACCTTACTTGCAAAACAAAGTTAACTTCAAAGAAGTGACCAGTTCAGAACACTATGGGGCATGTCAACTCGTGTGGTCTGGGCGTTCATAAAGGAATGTGACCTTACTTGCAAAACAAAGTTAACTTCAAAGAAGTGACCAGTTCAGAACACTATGGGGCATGTCAACTCGTGTGGTCTGGTCGTTCATAAAGGAATGTGACCTTACTTGCAAAAACAAAGTTGCTTCAAAGATGTGACTGGTTCAGAACACTATGGGACATGTCAACATGTGTGGCCTGGTCGTTCATAAAGGAATGTGACATTACTTGCAAAACAACGTTAGCTTCAAAGATGTGACAGGTTAAGAAAACTATGGGACATGTCAACTTGTGTGGCCAGTCAGTCATCATGAAAAGTAACCCTACTTACAACAAAAATAACACATTCACTGAGGAACTTGTCAACTCGTGTGGCTTAGTCGTACGTAATAGAAAGTGGCCTTTAAGTACAATGCAACACAACTTTAACTTCAATGTACTGAAGGAATATGTCAGTTCGTGTTATCTGGTCATGGAAGTAACATTGCTTGCATTCAATGTTACACTGTATTTTCATTGTATATGGGCATAGCACTTTAATTAAAATAACATACGAATGATGAAATATTGTACTTTAGAAAAACTTGTGTTTACATTATTCTTTAGTAATTGGCTGGCCAAATGGTTAAGACTAGAGGCTTTAATTAATATTAATTTTCCAACTAATAAGAAATTGATACATGATTTATTACCCTAAATGTAAGTTATTCCAGAAGTTACTAATTAGCCATCAGTGGCAGTAACTTCTAGCGTGACAAACGACTCAGTCACATGAGTTGACATCTCTCTTAGCGTGTCGAACCCTTCACTTATTAGTAGTTAACGGTGTTTGACAATGGCACCTTCCATATATATGACCAGGCCACACGAGTTGACATCTCCCTTAGCGTGTTGAACCCTTCACTTATTAGTAATTAACGGTGTTTGACAATGGCACCTTTCATATATATGACCAGGCCACACGAGTTGACATCTCCCTTAGCGTGTTGAACCCTTCACTTGTTAGTAATCAACGGTGTTTGACAATGGCACCTTTCATATATATGACCAGGCCACACGAGTTGACATCTCCCTTAGCGTGTTGAACCCTTCACTTATTAGTAATTAACGGTGTTTGACAATGGCACCTTTCATATATATGACCAGGCCACACGAGTTGACATCTCCCTTAGCGTGTTGAACCCATCACTTATTAGTAATTAACGGTGTTTGACAAATGGCACCTTTCATATATATGACCAGGCCACACGAGTTGACATCTCCCTTAGCGTGTTGAACCCTTCACTTGTTAGTAGTTAACGGTGTTTGACAATGGCACCTTCCATATATGACCAGGCCACACGAGTTGACATCTCCCTTAGCGTGTTCAACCCATCACTTATTAGTAATTAACGGTGTTTGACAATGGCACCTTTCATATACAGTATATGACCAGGCCACACGAGTTGACATCACCCTTAGCATGTTGAACCCTTCACTTATTAGTAATTAACGGTGTTTGACAATGGCACCTTCCATATATGACCAGGCCACACGAGTTGACATCTCCCTTTTCGTGTTGAACCCTTTACTTGTTAGTAATTAACGTTGTTTGACAGTGGCACCTTCCATATATATGACCAGCCCACACGAGTTGACATCTCCCTTAGCGTGTTGAACCCTTCACTTATTAGTAGTTAACGGTGTTTGACAATAGCACCTACCATATATGACCAGGCCACACGAGTTGACATCTCCCTTACCGTGTTGAACCCTTCACTTGTTAGTAGTTAACGGTGTTTGACAATGGCACCTTCCATATATATGACCAGGCCACACTAGTTGACATCTCCCTTAGCGTGTTGAACCCTTTACTTGTTAGTAGTTAACGGTGTTTGACAATGGCACCTTCCATATATGACCAGGCCACACGAGTTGACATCTCCCTTAGCGTGTTGAACCCTTCACTTGTTAGTAGTTAACGTTGTTTGACAATGACACCTTTCATACATATGACCAGCCCACACGAGTTGACATCTCCCTTTGCGTGTTGAACCCTTCACTTGTTAGTAGTTAACGTTGTTTGACAATGGCACCTTCCATATATGACCAGGCCACATGAGTTGACATCTCCCTTTGCGTGTTGAACTCTTCACTTGTTAGTAGTTAACGTTGTTTGACAATGGCACCTTTCATATATATGACCAGCCCACACGAGTTGACATCTCCCTTACCGTGTTGAACCCTTCATTTGTTAGTAGTTAACGGTGTTTAACAATGGCACCTTCCATATATGACCAGGCCACACGAGTTGACATCTCCCTTACCGTGTTGAACCCTTCACTTGTTAGTAGTTAACGGTGTTTGACAATGGCACCTTCCATATATGACCAGGCCACACGAGTTGACATCTCCCTTAGCGTGTTGAACTCTTCACTTGTTTGTAGTTAATATTGTTTGACATTGGCACTTTCCATGTATATGACCAGGCCATGCGAGTTGATATCTTCCTTAGTGTGTTGAACCCATCTCCTGTTTGTTGTTAAAGGTGTATAACATTAAGTCACGATTGAATGGACTCTAATTATGATCCCTTATAAATCACATCAGGGAATTCAAGTTGTTTTTGAACCCCTATTTTTGAAAATGTTCGAAACATGAGCAGCCTTTATTGTTTTAACGTGTCCTAGAAATTGTAAGTGAAACGAGACAGTGTCATGGTTGTTAATAAAAAATGCAATTTGGTAACGGGTCTTTAGTAAACGTTTTATGTTTGTCCTGGAAATATTGGCACCATCTTAATTTTAATTAATGAAATTATCATATTATTTATATTTTTAAAATACTGTACCTAATGCTAGATTTAATGTAAGAAAATATGGTGGACTATTCAAAAATGTTCTAAGAAAATAAATGTTTTGAAAACTCTTCTTGAACAAATTAAAAATGTGTGAAATAATTTACAAATTACAGTGTGCAAAAATAGTTAAGGCGTATATTTGTGCATAAAAGAAGGCTAAATTAACGTTTTTAAGGCTTTGGTTTGATTTTATTTGAAAAAACGTAATGGTTACTATAATGGTTAAAAACATGCTCTGCATTATTTATGAATTGGTAATCTCATGACAACTTCACTATCTTGGCTCCCGGTCCTGTGCAATATAGCTCCTTCAGAGATAAGACGTCAGAATTCAATGATATAGTGAATGCCCTGCACCTCTTCATTAACCAGGATCTCCAACGCCAGAAGGGTCGTTTAGAATCTCAAAACCCACCTCTACGTACTGCTTTCCAGTTCAGGAGATCAAATACCAGCTGGGCCATAGCGTGAAACAGTTTTTATAAACGAAATAAGTTCCTTATTAACAATCCGTTAATACCTGTTCGTGGGATGAACCTCCCTCGTAGGAAGTGGACGTTGTTGAATCGGTTCTGAACTAACGTTGGCAGATGAAACTTCCCCATTTAAGGTTGGGTCAACTTGGAGATAGAAACTCTTAAAAGAAAAAAAAAACAATATGGCGGATATCTGGTAAACAAAACTTTTTTGGAAAAAATTATCCTTAATTTTCTATTTGTATTGACCTATACAACCATTACCCGAAGTTTGGAATTCTATTTCTGGGAGACACAGTATATGTTTTTAAACAAATCAATTTATTTTTTATCATTATCAAATAACTTATTCGGTACATTAGTTTTATTGTAAATATTCTAGTTTTCGTTGTATTTTTCAATGTATATTATGATGATAGTGAATTGCTTTATACAATTATGATTGATGTTTTCAATAATACTTTTACAACTTTTATATATGTCAGTTATTATAGTTTTGTATATGATAGTTAAACATGAACCTAGTTGAATTTGAACATAACATTGTTTACTGATTCTCATGACTACCACATGGTTTAATAACTGTTAAAACGATGAATAAACGATGTATGTAAGAGATAGTCAAGCTACAATGTTGACACTAAAAGTTGTGGTACTTAGCCCGGAACACCTGCAGCCTACTATAACATGTAATGTGAAGCTACGGCTGAGCTGGGACTATAAACTTGTATAATGCTCGGAATTACCATCACAGTATAGTAACGAGTAGTATTGCAAAGACGTATAAGTATACTTTGTGTAGGCTATATAATAATGAAAACCGATTCTTTTTCATGATTAGTTTAGTTTAGAGTTAGTGTAAAAATAATGAGCTTAATTATTTTCATAAAAATTGCAAAATAAAACTATAATTTTAATAGTTTCTATTGGACTAAATAATTAATTAAACTTGTCTTTGAGTACTTAGCACCAACCAAAATAAAAAGCGTGTTGTGGATTTATGAAAATATATAATATAGCTTGAAGAAATGTCTTAATTACTGTTAGATTATACCGGTAAGAATAAGAACTGTAAAATCTTATTTTAACTAATGTTTCAGACTCAAATTAGAATAGTAATATTCAATACTTTACCTAGACAAACCTTTATACAAAATAAGTGAACGTCACACAACTCAAATGTATCACAGTTCAAGTACAACATACTCATTATGGTGGTTAATTGTGGTAAACCACTTCTACCGGCCTCATACCACGGGGATTCAAAAAATAATAAAATTAAAACTACGATTTGATATTGATCTGTATAACCTAATTCATCCAAACCTATGAAAGAGCATAGAAGAAAGTTTCTTGAAGATATATATGAATGGGTTTAGTTGGAAATACATTTTTCTCAAAAGATCATACATTTACGCCGTTTAGTTTCTACACTGTTCCCAGGTTGTGAAATATACCTTTTTAGTTCATTTACATTTATTGGAGAATGTCGGGCTATTAATTGTGTGAGATAAATGTAAACTTGTTTTGGAATGTTTTATTAATATTGCTTTTACTTCCTTTTACCAGTTAACATAACTACTACCTTATCTGTAAAATATTTATTTGTTGTACTTATCTGATTATACTATTTTATATACTCCTGGTTGGATCAGCAGCAAAAGTAAAACCTTAAAAGAATATATTTTGCCTCATGATGCATATTTGTATTATCTTCCGTTTAATTTTTATCAGTTCTTTTTCCAAAAATTACGCTTTCACTCCTACGCTTATAACGCTCCTGCTGGATTAAATATAGAAATAATAAATTCCTCAGGCACTTATTTTAGAAGATCTATAAAATTTATAATTTAATTGAAAATTTTGTCAAGTAAAAATGTTTTAATTAGGATAAAAATATAATTTCAGCTCGGTTTGAATGACGAATTTTTGCTCATATAATTTAGTTTCTTCCAGAAATTTTGTTTGACTCATGATAATGACCCATCTCATTAAAAATGTTTAGTTCTATTGAAGTAAACACATAACAAACAATAACAACAGTTGATGCCTCCTAATCCTAAATATTAATGTCCCCCCCCCCCCATTGTATCATGGTCCTTGGATTAAGAACCTTGTAATTACCCTAAATAATAATTCATTGCAGCTTTCATAGCCATGTGCTTGAAGACGTCCTCAATTGTAATGCTGGTTATAAATCATCCAAGGACCTCTGTGGAAGCTTGGTACTTCAATTAGTAGAATGATACAGCTGTATCAATCCTTGTGATAACTACAACATGCAAATATCTAAAGTGGATTATTCCTACAAAAAGTCTACCGTTATTCTCATTTCCATTCTCTCTTCGGATTTAAGATAGAATCATAACTACTTTTCCAAATTAAATTATAAACATTAAAAATATTCTTTTTTCACATGGTGAGAAAATTATGTATAATCCTCTAAAATTTTATGTATAAGGGTCGTTGTTTGTAAATGAATACCAATTATTTTGAACCTGAACAAATATTATTTTGGTTCTTTAAAGAATATCTAGTTTAAAGTTCATTAAAAATAAATTCCAGTAAATTTGTGGACACTCTAAAAATATTTCTATCGTAGATATAAATTTTATATCAATTTATGAAAAAACTAAACTTTAGTTTATGTACAGCTCTAGAAGTAATGGAACGAATCTAATTTCGAATGAGGAATAGTCATCGTACTAACAGAAACTATTTGTTACAAGTTAATATTAGTGAATGTAGGTTAAAAGTTATTAATTAACATTCATTCATAAATAATTTAATAAATAATGTATTTTAATCAGCAAGCAAATTTTAGGATGATAGCAAGTACGCCATAAATAAAACGAAAATTATTTCCTTGTTTGTTTATACTACATTAAGACTAATGTAGATTAAATTGATATTTCATTAATAAAAAAGTCAGTTTCAAAATGACTAAAATGACTTTAGTGGGAAAAATCAGATAACCATTAACTAACAAGTCTAACTAAGGTACAAGTGATGTTGCTGTTGAAATACTTATCAAGTTTAAGATTCAATATGGCCAAAATATAATGTATGTATAATTAAATTTAATCTTTTACATGTATAAATATAATTGGTTTGTAATATTATTCTCAGAAATTATTTAGTAATTATAGGGTTACAAAAACTTTGGTATGAAATTAGAAAGAATATATTCTGTTTTGTTTGCATTTTATAAGTGATTCGGATTCAGTAATAATATATGCTTAACATCATTAATAGTTCATTTAATACAAATTTGCTTACATTTTAATAGAGGTTACTAATCTTATATAGCTTTTTAAATTCCACATAAATATATCGTGATAAATAAATAATAATATTGAATTTTCGAAAAGGTAACAGTATTTTGAAGTATGTTTTATGCTCATTATATCAAACATGTTATTAATATTAACCGTGAATACTTACAGATTGACAATATGGTTTTAACCTCCAATTACCATTGGATGTTTAGAAAATTATCTTCTATACTCAACCAAATACTTCACAGATAAATATTTATGTTGAGTGTAAACTAGTACTAAATGAAACTGTTTCCGATTCTGTTATTTGTGAACTTTGGGTGGCTTTCTAGAATGTAGAGAAGATATATTTAGAATGTACCTACAAAACCACACCAACTAAATAAGAAGGTAAAACAGTATCCTTTGAGAAATGTTGATATTTTGTGCAATATTAAAACTTAAATTACTAAGAGATAGCCATAGGCATGTTTCCCTTCACTCTGAAGGTTGCATGGGTCTGAAAGTCTGTGTATGAACTTTATAACGAATTAAGGAACTGCCGTTAGCTCAGTTGAGGATTCCTAGACTACACAGAAGTCAGTAGCTTTAGCCACTGAGACACTATACAAACCACCGTACAACCAAACCGATATTAAGACTACAATTTAACTGAAGAAGAGCCCATACAATAATGTAGTGCTCAGCCGCAAGACGCATGTCATATCTATATTTTTTTTTTAAATATAGGCTAAATTTTCTACAAAGATACGAAGTATTAAGAGTGAGTGAAATCACATTAAATTGTGAGACTCGTTATTTTGTAAATTATTTAGAGCGTTAAAGATTTATATCATTTTATTTTCTAGCTAAAGGTTTCAAAGTAAAGTTAAATTATAAGAAAAATAAACAGTTTGAACAAATGTTATATAGTATAACGTATTTAAATTAATTGCATACTCCAAAGGCTAAAACTGTGAGTCAAATAATATCTCTGAAATTTATAATTTAAAATTTAATTTAAAAAAAATTGAGTACTTTTAAAAAGAAGTTTAAAAGTACATTTGAAAGGTTTACATTTAACATTTCAAATGTTAAATGTAAACCTGTCTTTAATTTCTTTTTTGATACATTATTTCATCAACAAAACAAAATACTGCAATAAACGTGTAATAACTACTAAAATACGTTTGAATGGATTTGCCTTGGTTTTACGAGTATCTGTTTACATTTTAGCAAAGAACCTTGAGAGGGAAATGGTAAAACTTAGCATTAGGAATTCCTTTGATGATTCCAGCACATAAACAGCTAATAGCCTAAGTCAATGAATATCAAGTGGGGTGCTGCGAGGGTGCTGTCTGATGTTTTGGAAGTAATGAGAAAGTGAAAATGAGTTTCAGCTTTAACTCGACTTAGAACCGATTGCGAGGACACAAAACATTGCCTTTCAGCAGTTTTGTTTTTCTATCAGAAGTTAGATTTTTTAAGGCTGCCAACACAATTTGTATATCATATACAGCTGTATAATTAATAATGTAAATGTACAGTATTTACGTCACATGTGGACTCCATTTTTCTCAATACTAAAGAAATATATACAAATTTAAGTTAGTTATTACAGATAAGGTCTTACTTTTATAATATCAAAATACCACAGAAAGAATTTGTTAGTATTTATGGATTGTTCATTGTATTTATTCCTTTTGAAAATCTAATTTAAAGATATTAACCGTTTTATTTATTTTTTTTTTTTAAGCTTTTATACTTTAACTTAAATATCACAATTTTATCTTCGGCCTAAGGTATACATTTAGTTAAGACTTATTATTAAAAGATAAAATTAAAATTTAATTACATAGATATAAGTTCTAATAGTAAAAATTTCAAGAGAGTGACAATTCGTACAGTACTTGGATTTGAACGTAACACAAGACGTTCAGCTTAAACCAATTATAAAAGTCGTAATATTTAAAACAACATGAAAATAATTATATGAAATAGTTGCATAATACATCAAAATGCATTTAAATGTGAATTAGGTATTAACATAAACAAGTTTAGCTAACATTACCTAATCATGTAATGTAACATTACCTAACAGAATTCACGTATAGTAACTGTTAGACGACTTTCTCTTCAACTCTTGATACTCTCATATTTCAAGTTAATCTAGACACAAACGTCTTGAACTGACAAACAAACTTAGGGTTCCCTTAGACTGGAGGTGAATATTGTTTGGTTACACTTTAAGACCTCTTTGACACAATTATTTCTGCCATATTTTCTGAATCATTCCATGTTTCTTGTACACGTCTCAGTTTAGCTAAAAATATAACTAAATCTAAATTGAAAAATTGGAACTGTGACACTTGCCCCGCGAAATCTGCTTCAGTTAAAAGCAACGTGGATCCTTCCACTGGGGACACGCAATCAATCATAGAGCTCTTTCTGCAATGAAGATGGAAATCATTGAAAACACCGACAAAAAAGTGAGTGAAGTGACCAGGTCCGTTTCGTTACCTATGGATGAATTCAACATTTTTTGAAAAAAAAAAAAAATATATATATATATAGTCTATTGAAGAGGAACAGGTCAAATTGAGTCAGCGTTGCAAAACACTGGATTATGAGCGAGATGGCCAGCGGGGCGAAGTTGAAGACTTGCGACTGCGACTCCGGAACTCCGAGCAGCATTCTCGCCCTTCTAATCTTGAGATCGTATACGTACCAATGACTACTAATGAGAATATTTACGTCATATGCAGAAATTAGCATCGGTCATCGACATCCAGTATAAAAAGAAGAATGTATCCATCGCCCATAGACAACGGCTATACTCAAAGACACATACACATCCACCCATTATTGTTTCTCGAGGAATGAGGGAATCCTGGTTGTCTGCTGCTAGAAGTAAGATGGGTATTAGCTCTACCAACCTTTATCCAGTGCTTGCACCAACCAATGAGCAGTTGACTCCCCACAACTAGGAGCTACTGGGTCAAGCTAGAAGACTGATGAAAGAAAAGAAAATCCCCCACGCGCGTTTTATCAACGGCAAGGTGATCAAGCCGACAGCTGCCCCGGACGCCGAGTCGATTCGAGTGCTGGAAGTCAAGGACTTGGACATATACGATTGCGCTAGTTCTCACAAAAGTGCTTAAGGTACACATTTATGTTCTTTGTTTTCCACTTATGTTTTCATGGTGTATCCTTTTAAGTAAGATAAATTCAATACATATAAATTTGTAATCACTTATGATTGAAAGTGTTTCCTTTTTTTCTATATTTTGCTATGATGAAGGACTTTTAAAGATGTTATAATTTTATTTCAAATTATTCAGCTTCATTTTAAATTAAGTAGTTTAAAATATACTATATGTAGAATCTACAGTTTCCGGTGACAACCACGTCAAGGTACTATATACAATATTTACAAGATGACCAGACGTTTCGCCCATACTGTGATGTGGCATCCTCAGTGGTTTCTCTGAGACTGAAATCGGCGTGACCTTCCAGCTTTATAACAGGTGGTGGGGTGGGGACTGGTTGGCAGGTATGCTGGAGAGGGGGGTGGAGGCACGACCCACGTGACCTTCGGTCATTGGCCGAAAAATCAATATGGCTGACTCTTCCATTTTATTTCAATTTACTTAAAATGGGTTCCCATGTCTTTGGCAGCCGTATACTATCATCCTTATTAAAATTATTTCTTCTTTTATATACTTCTATGGCTTCACTTACGATTCTCGGGTAGTAATGTGGGATGTTGGCAAAGACTTTAGTTTTGTCAAATAAAATTCCATGATTACTTTTTGTGCTATGTTCAGCAACAGCAGACTTTTCCGTATCTTCATTCTTAGTATGCCTTATATGTTCCTTAATCCTTGTGGAAATTAACCTCTTGGTTTCCCCTATGTAGACTGACCCGCAATTACAAGGTATTTCATATACTCCAGGCATAGCTAGTGGAATTTTTTCTTTGACTGGCCTCAGTAAATTCTTTAATCTATTCGGTGGCTTGTAAATGGTTTTTATATTCTCTTTACTTAATAGCCTACCAATCGTTTCCGTTGTTCCCTTTATGTAAGGTAGATACGCCTTTTTTTAGGTATCCTTATCTTGTCTTGTATCTACTCTATTGTCTTGTTCTTTCCTCTTCAACTGTTTTCCAATAGTATTATTGATTTCTCTAACTGAATATCCATTCTGTTTTAATGTTGAATGTAATATTTGTCTTTCTTTCTTCCAACTATTTTGGTCTGAAATGTGAATGGCTCGATTGATTAAAGTGTTTAAAACTGCATTCTTCTGTGCCGGATGATGATGGGAAGCAGCATTTAAATATCTATTCGTATGTGTAGGTTTCCGGTAAACTGAGTGGCCTATTCGTCCATATCTTCTTCTCACAGTTAAAACGTCAAGGAAAGGCAGACTTCTGTTATTATCGATTTCCATATCAAGTTCACAATGGAAATCGAGAATAACTTTCCTTATCCTTATCGAGGATTATCTTATCCTTAAATAAAATCAATCCGGTACATGTTATGTTTGAATTACTAAAAGTGTAAACCTTTTCTTTTCTTTTTTTGTTTGTTTTAATACAATGAAGTAACTTTAAGTTTTTGTTCTTTATTTCAATAAAAAAATATAATATACTGTACGTATTATTTACTATACCATCAGAAACTACAAACAACAGTTATAGCTAACTTATTATTTGTAGGTTCTTCTTATTATTTGTAGGTTAGGTTCTTGTTATTTGTATTTATTTAATTTTTATTAACATATCTATTTACTTTACTATATATAATATCCATATGCACAACACTTTGTAATTACTACATACAGTTGTAAGTTGTATACAATGTCCTTAAGTTGCATTAATAAGAACCTATGTAGGGTCTTTAAGTTGAATTATTGTTAGAGAAATTTTCATTTTGTACTTATCGTTCATGTGATTTTTCCACTTATAAATTGCTGTCGTTGTTTTTGAAGGCCTACCATTTTAATAATTTGAATGTCCCTTTTTAATCTTACATAGTTTAATTATAATGTACATACATTTGTTGATTGACATAGGATTAAATATCTGCAGTGTTTATATTAAGTTCTTTTCTTCAGTTATTTAACAAAGAGCTGTTGATTAAACATAATGAATCGTGTTATTGAAGTGTACTTTTATTATTTTATTAAATTTTTATAGTATTTTTACTTTCAATATTAGCAAATCAGTGTTAATAGTATTGTTTTACTAAATGTCCGGTACTTAATTTAGTTATTTTATTTCATTATCGAACTAGGAATCCGAATAAATGTACATATTTTGTTTTGTAATTAAAGTATGTTTTAATGGCTTTACGTTTAAATGGGCAGTTTGGGCTGTCGTGGGCTGAGTTCGAATAGTGGCGAACGAGGACGACATCGAAAATAACATGTTTTCATTTTGTATAGAGCTTGACACGTTAGACAAAAATACATTTTTATGAGAATAAAGATAACGGTGGAGGTGGTCTTAAAATAATGTATACTAATATAATACGTTTTTCACAAAACTTCGACGAGCTTATACTGTACTTAAATCCTTTTATTTCAGGTCTAGATTTAATTATTGTGTCAGAATGTTGGTTGAAGAGTGGAGAGGATGGAGTTTACGTTGAGGGTTTTATGTTATGGTTTCAGAGCATTTGCGTATTAAGTGTGATGAAATAGCCATCTTAGTTAATAAACGTTTGTCAGTGACAGCTGCACAATTAACACTCGTAGATGTGTACGGACTCAAGTTAAACTTTGTTCACTCAAACGATACTTATAATTTACTTGCTTTGTACAGGACTCATAATAGTGACCCTTATTTATTTACAACTGCACTTGAAAATGACTACGACTGTCATGACTTGAACAAAATGTGCATACTGATAGGCGACATCAATATAGACTTACTACGAGACAATTCAAGTACTATCAACTATTTAAACAGTTTACGGGAGCGGGACTTGTTCAGCTCATGACAAACCTACTAGAACTACAGATTACTGCACGTCTTGTCTGAATGATATATTTGTGAGGATTAACAATGTAGAAAGAATACAAACAGCCGTGTTCCAGACTAGCATTACTGACCACTACAGTACAGAACTTATCTTTTCCAATAATCTACACACACTGTTCCTGACATACATGACGACTTTATACGTACCTACACTGATTATAGACTGCTGACACAAAACTTAGTTAAAATCGTCTGGACTTCTATATCTGACTACACTTATGTTGACCGGTGCTCAGTTAGTTTTACAGAACTAGTCACGACCTCAATCTCTAGTTCTAAAAAAACCAAGAATAAATACTACAACGATATTGAAAAAGCTTAAATCATGGATCACACCTGAATACTGATAAGGTTGATTCGCTCAAGAGATAAGATGAATTAAGTACTTAAAAGGCAATCTTTTAATGTACAATTAAGAGGTAAATTTCGTAATTTAAGACAACATTTGAGCAGATCAATTAAACACGCGAAAAAAATAATATTATAGACAACGTATAGTTCCGGCCAATAATAATTCAAACGTATTTTGGAACATTATTAACGAATTAGTGGGAAGGACAACAAATAAAAAGGGGTTTCCCATTAATATGTGTTTGCCTACAGCTTCAAACATAAATCCTATTGTAATCAAGAAATTTGCCAACGACTTTAACTCATTTTTTGCAAATGTGGGACAAAATTTAGCAAATAGTATTGACTCTGGAGGGGAACCAGTGGTTATCGACTTTGTATGCGCATTTAACAACTGTAACTTCACTTTAAGAATGTAACTGAACTTGACATCGTACGACATGTGACTGCACTCAGGGGAGGGTCCACACCTAGTTTCGATGACATTTCTGCTGATGTTCTCAAACAAAATGTGTTCATACTAGCCGTCCTTTAATACATCTAGTTAATTTAAGCATTTTGTCTGGCAATTTTCCTAATAGTTTCAAGTTAGCCAAAGTTGGTCTATTACATAAAGCAAATAATTATACAGATAAAACTAACTTCCGCCCCATATCCCTGTTAAGCGTCTTCTCTAAAATCTTGGAGCGTAAAGTGAATGAGCAACTCATGTCTTATCTATATCAAAATAAAATATTAGCTGAGTGTAAATATGGGTTCAGATGTGATAAAACCATACATAATGCATTGTTTGATATTTCCAGAGATTTAAATAGTTCTATTTCTAATGGGAATCGTTCAATGCTAATATTTCTAGACTTAACCAAAGCATTTGACTAAGTTAACAGCAGTAATTTATTGACTAAGCTCGAACTTATTGGAATTCGTGGTAACACCCTCGCGTGGTTTCATAGTTATCTCACTGATAGGCTACAGTATGTGTCTTTATGTGGGGTTAATAGTGACCCCATTAATGTAAAATATGGCTTGGTCCAGGGTAGTACTCTTGGCCCAGTATTGTTATTAATAAATGTCAATAATATTTTTAACGTTAATTTAAATGGCAAATTATATTTGTTTGCCGATGTTCATTTTTGTTCAGGGGAATAGGTGGGCAGAAGTTGAAAGGAGTGCTCTGTAAAAATGGTTTGATCAGAATGGTTTATCACTTAATATATAACAAACTAAATGTATGCCTATTTCTTTAGGAACTGTTCATAATTACAATCTTGGAAATCTTGTAATTTATAATTGTGGTGATTTTTTCAATAAGACATGCTCGTGTGAGTCCATTGAAAAAGTAGTATTTTATAAATACTTAGGCGTAATTTTATGCTCAATTGAGTTGGTCTCAGCATGTTCAATTTCTAACAAAGAATATCCCTAAATACTTTTTTGCTTCTAGACAGATTAGTGAGATCTTACAAAAGTCTGAAATCTAATTAACCTATTATAGTTATATACAATCACTTCTTTCCTACGGTATTATTGCTTGGGGAGGTGTGAGTTGTTATTTATAGTTCAAAAGAGAATTTAAAAAATAGTATTTAACAAAAGTTCTCGCTTTCCTATTAAGGCACTCTTTCAATAAATTTCAGTTTTAATAATCCCTAAACTCTTTGTTAAAACTCTTATAACTTACATTTTTTTTATTTTAATAATTTATTTTCTGATATTTCCCATTGTTATAACACAAGATACACTCGGAGAATTGGTGTTAGTTCCTTACAGGTGAGATTGCACTATTCAACCACTAAGCCTTACTATAATGTAACAAAATTCACCCATTATCTTGACGATCGGCGTCTTATGAATAAATAAATAAATATATTACACAGAAATATTAGCAACTATCATGAAGATTTTAAATTTTAAGATTCTCCTTCATGGTAAATTTTAAAGAAATTAGTTAGAGATGGCTTCTTAAGATAAGCATTGAAGATGCAGAGCACCTTATCTCTGTGGATTATCGGCGGACCTGACCTTTGGACAATACTGATTACTTTGTACAGAACTTCTATACTCCAGCTTAATTTGTTGTCTTGTTGCGGCTGCACTGATAGTCTTATTCAGTCAACTCATTACACCACAATTAAGTTCAAGCCTTATGTATTAAAATTTTTTTTAGCTTTTTCCCTCCTTAATTGTCTGACGCGTCAAACTCATGGTTGTTATTGTTTATTTTTTTAATTTCAAATCTGTTATCATTACTAATTAGTATAATTGATTTTTTAAATTTACTAAAATAATTACTAGCAAGTTTCTTCCGAAATTTGTTAATACTATTTTAACTTTTTAGTGTTAATTATTTATGACTGGTGCACAACTGAGCCTACGCACAGACTTATTTCCTAGCACAATATTTCTTTATAACTGTTTTATTTATTTTCTTATGTATATATAATATATTTATATTTTTTTTGTGTATCAAATTGGAAATAAAGTATTCATTCATTTATTTTATAACACTTTAAAAATTTTCATTTTTATAGAATGTAAGAAGTAAACTTCCTGTTAAATAGAACATACATTAGTAGAAACAACAATCTTAGCTTAGCTCTTGATTTAAGGCAACTTAGTTTTTTCGACCAGAAAAATTCTATATTAAGTAAGTATACCTAATATCTTTTATAGTTACATTGGTTCTAAATATATTTTTAGTTGTTATCCATTGTCCTGTTTAGGGATTTTAGACCCCTTTTTTCAAAGGACAAATACAAAAAGAATAAAATAAAACAATTAAACTACAATCTTATGGTAGACAATGTTACTGAATTTAACTATAAAATAATATACTAGTCTTTTGGAGATTTTAGTACCCTGTAAACCACATAAACCAAAATATCGAATAGAATAATATTTTGTTTAAATACTTCTTAACTTCTCTGTTAAGAAAGTTAAATTAAAGACTCCGTTCACAGAACACGCCATGCGCTACTTGATCAGGTTGTTTAAGTGAACAAATATAATCAAATATATTCCATTCTCTTTCTGATATTCAACTTTCATATGAGTGTTATAAGCTGTCAACAATTTCCAATAGCGACTGAGTTTCTCTTTCCATATACACGATAAATTATGTTCAATAAAGTACTGAGTGGTACAGCTACTTAGTTAGTTCCAAATGTCCGTATCCAAGCTCCATACTACCATAAATTATGTTCAATAAAGTACTTAGTGGTACAGCTACTTAGTTAATTCCAAATGTCCGTATCCAAGCTCCATACTACCATAAATTATGTTCAATAAAGTACTTATTGGTACAGCTACTTAGTTAATTCCAAATGTCCGTATCCAAGCTCCATACTACCATAAATTATGTTCAATAAAGTACTTAGTGGTACAGCTACTTAGTTAATTCCAAATGTCCGTATCCAAGCTCCATACTACCATAAATTATGTTCAATAAAGTACTTATTGGTACAGCTACTTAGTTAATTCCAAATGTCCGTATCCAAGCTCCATACTACCATAAATTATGTTCAATAAAGTACTTAGTGGTACAGCTACTTAGTTAATTCCAAATGACCGTATCCAAGCTCCATACTACCATAAGTTCTACCCACATATATTTAAATAGGTCCGGAATTTACTTGCTCCATGCTATATGGAGAGGAAGTAACGGAATATTATTTTGTAGCCAACAGGTTTAATATTAGATGAGTGTCGGACGATTAAAGACCGGATGTTTTCAGCTCACCCTCAATTTCCAGTCGACTTGAGTCCAGTGATGTGGATTACAACAACCCCTCTACCCATCTCTACCCCTTTCATTACTAAAATATCCATAGTGGGGCTTACACCCTCTAGAATTCTACCATGGTTTGTTTCGGAATGTGTTTAGCACGTATATTTGTAAATTATTAAAAAAGGTGTGCATTTACATGTAAATTGGGTAAATTGTAATATAAATTAGACTTACCCATACTCTGTAAAAGTAGTTATATCCATAATAATACAAAAATACACAAGCCCAATGTTACTTAATCTTATAAAGTGCAAATAATAATAATATCCATCCAAAAAACTTACGATGTAAAGAATGTTCAATTAAAAATGATTATCTTAAGTTTTGTTACATTTAAAATAACATCTACAGTATTATAGTCAATAGCAAAATTAAAAACTACTTCTTAAATCCTTTTCTTTCCCTATGATTGCAAAATATAAAATTTAAACCTAGTATTTCCCCAAAGTACCAATAACTATTCCAATCTTCATTAGTTGATTGGCACTTCATAAATACAAAAGTGCGTGTATAGGTGGGTCAATACCAAATTGCGTGTATGGATGGGCGGGTAGGTCAATACCAAAGTGTGTGTATGGGTGGGTGGGTGAGTCAATACCATAGTGTGTGTATGGGTGGGCGAGTGGGTCAATACCAAATTGCTTGTATGTGTGGGCGGGTGGGTCAATACCAAATTGCTTGTATGGGTGGGTGGGTCAATACCAAAGTGCGTGTATGGGTGGGCGGGTGGGTCAATACCAACGTGCGTGTTTTTCAATACAAAATGCTTGTATGGGTGGATGGGTGGGAAAATACCAACAAACAAATAAATGTAATTCAATATGTAAATTATACAAAATTATATTTTTTTCAAATTTTTATTTTTATGGAATGTTATTACCATACATTTTTAAAATTGGCGAACCAACCATATTATAATTATACTCCACACGAGTAGTCAAAACATATAATTTGTAATTATAAACATTGCATATGTAGGAAATAATAAGAATGAACTGATATTTTATGAAGACTACAATTAAATCTTTACATAGTGATTTTCAGAACTAGTGTCAATCAAACTTATACACAAGTCTACAATTTAAAAGCTATGTTAAATATGTTACTATACTTCCGTTATTAGAGAAATAAAGGAAGGATTACAGGAAAGGTTCTAATCCTTTCAAAAACTAAAAAGTGCATGATCAAGCAATTTTAAAAGAAAGTTGGTAGACTGTTTCCTTTTATATTATTGTTTGCATGTGCACTTTTTATTTATTTATTTATTTGTAAAATGTGATTATTGGTATAAAAACTCTCTGGAGGTAAAACATGCCTCAAACCATCAATACAATACTAAATTTATAGTTGGATTAATATATTTTAATTACTTTAGGCTTGTTAGTGGATGTATCACCAATGTACAGTACTGTAATGTAAGAGTCCAGCAGTTATTACGACACGTTCACATAATGAGTATATTAGCAACCATTTTTTCGTAACAGTACTAAATGAAAATACTTAAAAGAATTAATTCAGTAACTCGACATGCCAAATGGTTCGATGGATTTAAAAGGTGGTAGCCCAAACAGTAAGTAAAAAGAACGGTTGTACGTGTCGGCAGTTTCTAACACAATAAAGATGGACCTCTCCCCAAAGTGTGATCTGTCCTATATTTTAACTCTAATAGACATAGAACAGTTGAATATCCTCCAAATACAATATGTGTAAGTAATAGAGTACCGTGTAAATTTAATTGTTATATACTTTTACTATTCGATATGAAAATTTCAGTATGAAAAAATATAGAAAAAGAATCTTAAACGGTTAAATTAGATTTATATGCTGCTTCATGGAGTATTAAAGTTATTTGTTTATGATAGTTATCAATATGTTTTTAAAGGCCAGTGATTAAATTTTATATACAGTAATAACAGTTTACATCATAAATGGCTGACTGATTTATTGTTGATGTTTGGGTTTATGGTGGCTCTTGAAGATAGTCTTAAACAATTTACTGGATGTAGTGAAATTTATTTTTATTTATCTTAAACATGATTTTATTGATCTTAAAATCTATTTTACTGTTTTTAGTAAATCCATCTAAGAAGAATTTTATTTATTTTTATTATATTTTCACAACAACATGAGGGTTTTGTGGGATATCAAGTAAAATTCGTCGGTGAGTTAAAAACGTTAAAAATAGTTAAAAATCGTCTGACCAACTACGACTAAGAACCTAAGTATAAACGGCTTCGCGTGACTTCCGAACCATGGGAGCGGTGGGGTAAAAACTCTCAGTGGTCACATCGAGAATCGAACCCGGGCCGGTTTAGTAACAGTCCCTTGAGTACGGCCACTTCCTTAACTTCACAATTAAAAATAAATGTAAATTATAAGTATTATAAATAAAGAACCATCACTTCATTAGTTATATAATTTATTTGTTTTCATTGTAAATTCTGATTGGTTCATTTCTCATTGTAGGGTTCACGATGTAAGTAAATTCATCTATTTAATCAGAAGCTACACAAATGGCTTATCATAAAATAAAAAGCAGTGTATAATATATATAAGGTCAACCTACTAAGAGGTATTATTGTGAGATAATTACTCCTCCATCTTATATGTATGCAACTTATATAATTTACTAATTGACTATTATTTTGAGTATACAGCCATAATTCAATGATAATTTATAAAAGTATAAGTCATGTCAAAGGCCTGCTTAAAGCCATGTAGTTCTATTTGTGTGTTTTGTAACAAATTATACCTTTAGTCATAGCAAAATACCCTTGGAAGTGTATGAAATTAAATTAACTATTTGTGTTTTTATTTCATCTAGGGTTTATAATCACCATACACACAAATTATAATTCGTTAGAGTGAATTATTATACTCAACTAATTTAAAGTTTTCGTTGTTATGAACGGTTTTGTAAAAATGCCAAGAGGCAAACAATATGATAAATAAAATTTGTAATTACCCATAATGTGCAATTGTAACTCGATGTTTTCTAAAACAATTATTTTGTTGGAAAATCTGAATAAGTTACCATAATTTTAGACATTACTAAGCCAAGTATCGCACAGCAGTGGAATTTATATAAACATTATACACCTATAAAGTTATAAAACTTAGCTTAAGTATTACTGCTGTAAAGATACATTTCCCATGTCCCGAAAGAATTGTTCTTGGCTGCATGTCGCATTGTAAGAAGTGGGATGAATATTTTACGTAAGAAATAAAACTTGTTAAATTTGTAAAGTACACGTATTTTAACAGTTGGTTTTAGGTATTTGTTTGTTGATACCCTGAAAGATAAGTTTTCCCACTTTAAATTTATATTTGTTGGGTTTTACTTTAAGGAACTGTCTAAGGCTGTTGGCTATGTTTGTTTTAATCCCATGAGAACAAAATTATTTGCAAATCCATACTTTTTCGATGTTTATTGACCAAAAGTTGTGTATGGGGTGTATTTTTAAACGTTATCATATTGCGCATTAGATTTGCTTTTAATTCTTTGAATACCTTCGTTCATTTTTGAAAAGAAGGTGAAAAAAAACTTCAAACTAAATAATTGTTATATTTTGTCTATAAAACTGATTAGGAATTCGCAAATAAATTCCAACGCGCAATTGCATTCTTCATCAAAAGCAATTTGTTTAGAAAAATCCGTTTAAAATTACCGGTTTAGTTTGGATACGCGCGATCGAATCCAGTTTGAAAATAGCATTGTTCTTACGGGATTAAAACCAATATAGCTGACAGCCTCTGCAGACTCTTAAGCAGGTTTATAAGAAGATAAGTTGGTCTTATTTTGTGCATTTTTCAAAAATGTAAGATGAGTTATTGTAGCATGTCGTGTGATGGACTGGTGATAATAAAACAATCGACTGATTGTATATCTTAGTATCCAGCGCCTCATATGCTTAAATAATATATTTGCTGTCATTTATAAATATCTCTAACAGCCTTTTTTATTTTATGTATGTTCAGAGCACCCTATTGCTATTATTTTCCATTCATTTTTTATATTTATTTTTAAAAATTTTAATTTTAAAAATTGTTATGTATGTATTACAAATAAAACTGATAAGTTATTTATAATAAGTACAATCTTTTGTTTAACAATAATAAGTACACGTTCTTCTGATATATTAAATCCATTTTTTAAAAACTCAACTGTAATCAAAATTCAATGAATTCCCCATCAAGACGAATCAAAGTTAACTTTTATTGCAGTCATTACTTTAATATTAGATTGTAGACACTTGTCAGGCGATTAAAGACCGGATGTTTTCAGCTCACCCTCAATTTCCGGTTGACTTGAGATCAGTGATGTGGATTACAACAACCCTTCCAACCCAGTTTTATCTCTCTTCTTGCCGTACTACCGTAAAATATTCTTGGCTAGTATTTTAATTGTTGATGCTTTACAAAAATGTTTTATTAATTATTTTAGGATATGTTATATTTTATTAGCTTATTCAATGAACTTAGTCAAAATCGATTTCAAGCACTATTAAGTTCTCCAACAAAGTGTTAATATGTTTTACCAGTTTAAGCACAGAATATAGTAGTTTAAGTTAATCACATTAAAGAATTAAAAAACATGCAGTTAAAAGGTATGTAGCTAAATTCACCCAAATGTTATGTAATTTGTGTTATAAATAATTACTTAACAGTTTTTATTAGTTAAAGTATATAAAACCAATATTTTAAGGTCAGGCCAGGATTGTTAAGTTGCAGCATGGAATTGCTGCTGTCATAGGCCACAAGAGCCTCGTCAACCTGGGATAGGACTGGAATGAAAAGGGGTTAGTACTAAACAAGCACATAGCTAGCGGCCCAGCAAAGAAAGCTCCAATGACACAACAAACCTGGACCTGAAGACAACAAGTGGAACAAGAACAGTTATGTGGCTAAGTATGGTTGAGTGGATCATTGTGTCATCTAGTTGTTAGAGGAGTGGGTAAAAAGAGGGTAGCTATGTCAGTGTTGTGTCGTGTGCCGAGTAGTGGATAGTTTAATGGAAATTCTGGTGATTCTGAAAAATAGGTCTACCAGATTTTGTCCACAGACACTGAGGATCTAATGGAGCCGGAGATGTTTGGAGTTGGAATAAATAAGTGTCAGGACGGAGCCTACGGGATAGAAGATCGTCAGCATGTCAAATGCGGACTTGGACATTTGTTAATGGTCACCTTCATTTGGAAGCGATCTTTTGCAGCGACAGGGGGGGTGCTGATGGGGATTATTGAGTCGAAATTCACTCTTGAACACCTCACTGACATTAGTGAGGACATTCTCGAGGAAGGAGTTGAGGACTTACATTGGTGATTAGGTTGGGGGATATAGGTAGAGGCTAGCCTGAAGGATACTGAGGCTGGTCACATGTGGCGTGAAGCTCTGGTTCCGTCAGATTTGGTGACGAGTCACTAAATTCAGATGGTGGGGTAATGGCGTGGGGGAAGGTCCACCAGGTCGACATTCCAGGGGTTAGATGCAAGTAATGGGACAGTGATTAATGTGATGTTGGAGATAGGGGCAGTCTACGTAGGGAGGGTAGTTAGGGCAATGGTGTTAACGTCTCGTTAATGGCCGAGCGATAGCACGAGGCGCAGTAAGGCTTGTAAAGGTGCAAGCACGGGCCTGTACCACCCTTGGGAGGGGGGTTACAGACTCAGCAGAGGGTTTTTCTCCCGGCCCGTAGTCATAGAGATGGCATCTCTGGCATGGTCGGAGGAGTTGGCACTCGCACTCCTTAATCCTGTATAAACTACTAAGCACACAGGCATTTCATCAGGACACACGAATTTATCAAAGTATCTGTATAGTTTTTCAAGTTAATACCATTTAATTTGTAAGATTATTTCTTATGTTACTTTTAAAAAGTAAGTAATTACCAATTGGTAAAGAAAACAAAAACTTTGAACATTTTAATTTATTTTCAGCAAGAGAATCTGTAAATTGCTTAAATGTTTGCTAAGTGTTAAACTAAACAGTAAGTAAAAAAGAACGGTAGTGCTTGCCAGAAGCCTCTACAACAATAAAGACGGATACCTCCCTAAAGTGTGATCCAATCGACTTTATCACCTATGAAGAGAAAACATTACTATTCTGTATTTATTAGACAATGTTCAATAAAGGATTTGTCATTTGGCATAAATGTTGTATGCATATTATATATTAAAGTCACTCAATTATGTAACTAACTATAAATAATATACCCCAAAAACAAACTATGAATGGGACGTTAAAGTATAGTTTATATGATTTAAATGAACTTAAATAAATTTGTGTTGTAGAGGAAATAAACTTATCTTCTACATATGTGAATACTAATGCCCTGTTTTTCAAAATCTGTGAATTAAGAACAAATTAACTGAATTAGTATTTTCGTATTAGTCATATTGTTAACAACATACCTTGAATTTTTTTGTTATTTTGAGCAAAAATATAACATCATTATATTAATCATAAATGGCTGCTTTAACAATCTGAACTGTTTTACGTTATCAAACAAAATATAACTGTTTTAGTTATTACCGCCTTACACTTTAACACTCTGAACGGTTTTACGTAGTTATCATCGCCTTACACTTTAACACTCTGAACGGTTTTACGTAGTTATCACCGCCTTACACTTTAACACTCTGAACTGTTATACGTAGTTATCACCTCCTTACACTTTAACACTCTGAACTGTTTTACGTAGTTATCACCTCCTTACACTTTAACACTCTGAACTGTTTTACGTAGTTATCACCTCCTTACACTTTAACACTCTGAACTGTTTTACGTAGTTATCACCACCTTACACTTTAACACTCTGAACTGTTTTACGTAGTTATCACCTCCTTACACTTTAACACTCTGAACTGTTTTACGTAGTTATCACTGCCTTACACTTTAACACTCTGAACTGTTTTACGTAGTTATCACTGTCTTACACTTTAACACTCTGAACTGTTTTACGTAGTTATCACCTCCTTACACTTTAACACTCTGAGCTGTTTTGCGTAGTTATCACCAATGTACACTTTAACACTCTGAACTGTTTTACGTAGTTATCACTGCCTTACACTTTAACACTCTGAACTGTTTTACGTAGTTATCACCTCCTTACACTTTAACACTCTGAACGGTTTTACGTAGTTATCACCTCCCTACACTTTAACACTCTGAACTGTTTTACGTAGTTATCACCTCCTTACACTTTAACACTCTGAACTGTTTTACGTAGTTATCACCTCCTTACACTTTAACACTCTGAACTGTTTTACGTAGTTATCACCGCCTTACACTTTAACACTCGTTACCTCCAGGCACGTGACTAATGGCGTCATCATTAGATCACCTGGATTTTAAAACTATAGGATTAATCGTGCGACAATTTTAGCTATATATTTTCAGGAATATCATTTCATCAATACACATATTTAAAAATGTATTGAATCTACTTAAATAAATTGAGGAAATAATTAAGTGAATATGTTAATAATACTACATATGCTGTCAGTTAATGCCAGTTCAGTTGGCCAATACAGTTAGGTTTTGACTAAGGAGTTGATTGTCCAAAGTTGGGATACCAAAGGCCATGTTGTCACCTTTTGAGAACCCAAACCTAACTAATTACAGAGACAACGTAATTTAAATAGCACTGTTCAGAATATGAAGACAACTTAGCGACTGACATAAACAGTTGTCGTTCATATATATACACATCTGGGTGGATTGTAAACGTACAGTGGTATTGACCCACCCGCCTACCCATACACGTGCAGTGGTATTGACTCACCCGCCCACTCATACACATACAGTGGTATCGACCTACCCACCCACCCATATACGTACAGTGGTATTGACCCACCCGCCTACCCATACACGTGCAGTGGTATTTACCCACCCGCCCACTCATACACGGACAGTGGTATCGACCTACCCACCCACCCATATACGTACAGTGGTATTGACCCACCCGCCTACCCATACACGTGCAGTGGTATTGATCCACCCGCCCACTCATACACGTTCAGTGGTATCGACCTACCCACCCATCCATATACGTACTGTGGTATTGACCCACCCGCCTACCCATACACGTGCAGTGGTATTGACCCACCCGCCCACTCATACACGTACAGTGGTATCGACCTACCCACCCATCCATATACGTACTGTGGTATTGACCCACCCGCCTACCCATACACGTGCAGTGGTATTGACCCACCCGCTCACTCATTCACGTACAGTGGTATCGACCTACCCACCCATCCATATACGTACTGTGGTATTGACCCACCCGCCCACTCATACACGTACAGTGGTATCGACCTACCCACCCACCCATATACGTACTGTGGTATTGACCCACCCGCCCACTCGTACACGTACAGTGGTATCGACCTACCCACCCACCCATATACGTACAGTGGTATTGACCCACCCGCCCACCCATACACTTACAGTGGTATCTAATTACAAACCAACTTTTCTGTATTTGTAACGTATGATTCAGGAATGTTATGGATTCCTTCTCCTTTCGCTAGTTTGTCTCTTAAATATATTCATATAAGGTAACTTAAAACACTTACTTTTAGTATGTTGATACCTGATTTGTAATAAATAAATATGTTATATTTTACAACATTTTGCCCATAAGTAAGTTATGAGTTTTTTTGTGTTTAAAATGTTATTTTCTGGAACGTATGAGGACAACAATTTGGGAATATGCAAGTTATAATAATAATAATAATATTTATTTGTTCCATCTAACTTTCACAATATTACATGTACATACATTTTGAATTCTTAGAAACTAGATTTAGTTCCTTCGTATTTATATAAGTATATCTAAGCCACCTTGCCTTGGATCATTTTAAAGGAATCCCTAACAAAACATTGTTCATTTTACGTGTTTCATATTATTTTGAAATTGTAGGTTCATAAATTATGGAACATTATCTCAACTGAGAATTGTTATAAAGATCAGGATATTTTGCAGCAACATATCTAATGTAAAATAAGAAAACTCGGCAACTGGTGAGGTGAAATATATCAAATTTATAATTCACATATTTTGTTATTTGGGATTCTTGATTTGAAAGGTCAAAAAAAAAAAAAAAGCTAGTATGCTCTACAGTACATGATTTTATAATTAACTACTGAATTAAGTACAATATGAATTGCTTGGTTACGTTTTGAAAAAGGATTCTCACAAACCAACAGTTGTGTGTGCTTTTTATTAAGTGTGGTAACTTTAATTACTAACTCATAACTATAAATTAAATGCTCTTAGATTTTTGAATTTCACCAATATAACAAGACTGAGTTACACTCCAAGAGTCACACTGAAAGTCCACACTAAAGAGTCAGTAAATAATATAAACTAAGCATATTTTCATAAAATTTTTAACATCATTCAAACTCCTCAACTGACAATGTCATGCGTTATCGGAACGAAACTTCAGTTAACAGCCTTCAGATCGCGCCTAGGTAATTTTTAACTAAAATATTTTTCTACATTTTAAGGTTCTTACAATTTAGTGTTTATAAGGGGTTTGCCTTATTTTTCTATTATCATACAAACATTATGTAACACAAAGGAACAATATATTTACGACAAACTATACTGTCTACGTAAGCGTTTAACACAAACAGTACCACTTGGCAAAACAAACAATAATGAAAGAGTAAAATGTGATAATGTGTAAGATTTTATTGAAATAGTAACCGCAGTTATATATTTATGATTGTAGATATTATTGCAACACTTAATTTGTTTACTCCAGTGCAACTACGTTACTAACCATGTAATAACACTTATCTAAAATACTAATTAATAACCACTCTCGTCTCAGAGAACTTTAAGTAAACATTTTAATAAACAGGATCAAGCAAAAACAAAAATAAATAAATTACTAGACAATGTACAAATGTTAAGTTTAAAAAACTTAAAAGTAGAAATTCTCATGAGTTTGAAACACTTGATGTGTAAAATTGATAAAGAATCTTAATATATATTGAACAAACATTCTTGAGTCACATTAAAGAGGATTTTAAAAGAGGGTTTACAAAAATAAGTGTAAAATACTGGTATACTTAATTTTAGTAACTACCACCAATATCTAAGGTCAATAGTCAAAATATAATAATCAAACTAAACATTAACAATAAATAAAATAATTTAATAGTTAATAAGTGGAATAGTTAAATAGCCTTAGTAAAAATTTTAATCTATAAGCTGCAACATCAAACTAAAATTTTTTTAACAATGTAAGCTATGTTTATAAACTATCAAAAAATATAAATTTCAGATACTTTTTGTAAAATACGTGGTACTTTCCAATAACAGAACTCGATATACGTGATAAATGGTTTGTCTTATCTTTTAATAAACACCCTTTGGTAGTCACGTGCTCACGAGAAGCCATGAATGACGTTCCATTACAAACCGGATGTTTACCCCTCGCCCTGCACTTCCGGTTGATTTCAACTTATTGATGTGTCTGCTGACCAACCCTTTTGCCTCCATCAAACTCAACTGACTATAAAAGCATATTTAATAATACTTCAAATAACAAATAATTTGAAATTAAATTCAAAATGAAAGTTTATAATTGTTGTATTAACATGTGTATGTGTCGTATGAGTATTTTGGTAATAATTATAACATTACCATTATATTCATATTTAATGAACCTGTTTTTACAAGTTCAGTGCTAGTTTCTGGATGACTACAATCTGGTTGACAGAGAACGTTATTCCATTATCTTCAATCGGTGACAGGTGTTTGTGACATTCCAGAGAAGTATTGACTCTCCCATGTTATTGACGTTTGTGGCTTATTGAAAGAACGATGAAATTATTTTCAACACATTTTACGTATTTTTTATGTCAATTTAATAACATAACAATATTAAACTAATAATTGTTTTATAATTCCATGTTGTATTGTTACGAGCAAGTCGATGTTTGTCTATTGAACATTCCTTGTGTTTATGGATCTGAGCAAACGGCATACATTATATAATAAGTACCTATTAAAATATTTACCCATATTTGTATTGATTATTAAAATATTTGTTTGATTTTAATTTTACTGTATGAGTAAGATGATGCCATTATGACAATCCTCACTAACTGCTTCCCAATTTTCAAAATATTTCATCCAATGTCCATATTGCAACCACTTATCATCCAGTTCTTCTCCTGATGACTTATTTTTTTAATGTAGGCAAAGCAATAAAAAAATTATGCTGAATTCTAAGTATGAGAACATGCATAAAATGATCTGTCTTGACTGGACTACTAGATATTTTTTAATTTTATTACGTTTAGTTACACAACAGATGGAACAGGTATTCCTGTCAAGTGTTTGGTTTGTCACAATATTACTAATTTCCAAAAAAACACATTGTTTTATGGCCTTCAATAATGAACATAATTTGTAAAAGAGTTTCCTTCCAATCACCTAAATTAATCGACCGATTTATGTAAATAGTTTGAAGAGGTAAAATTAATGAGCTCCATCCAAATTGTATACAAAATAAGTTTTACCATAAAATAAATAGTACATTCGAAATTGGAATCTATGTACCACCACTTGTATTAAACTTGAAATTACATATGAAAAAGGACAAAAGGCGTTTAAAATCATAATTTGAATGGATTTTTTTAGATTCCATAAATTTCAAACTTTTCATTCAATTATTGAAAGTTAAATAATAAATTTGAAGTACCCTAACATGTAGCTGTTAATACATATACGAGATATTAGTAATTGAAGTCCAATTGTGAATATATATGTTACTCAAGCACATGTTTACACACATTTAATAATTAGATTTTGATACAATAATCTTGAATTCATGATTTTAAAATTAAATTTGTTTTATATAATCTTAGTCTAATCGGTTGAAGTGTACCAAGCGACACAAACAAACAGTACAAAACACCAAGAGACCATCTCCATTGTGTCGACACCAACTATCAGAACACTTAACTAAATTAAAAAGAACTTTCTTGTAGAGCTAATCAATTAGAAAGCATCCCTGCCTATTCACTAGAAGTAAACACCTGCCAAATCTTATTAAATAATCCTTGTAAAGTCATTATTCACTTTTTTTACATGTAAACTGGTCCTAGTCAATTTCCATCGTTTTAAAATAACTAAATATGTACATGTGTTTACTTCACCAATTAAATTTACAATTTAAAAAGGAATATAAACAGGTCCCTTTAACTATTTAATTCTAAACCTATAGCTGTCAGTGTAGCTGTGTAAACATTACAGGCCATGCATCACTAAGATGTCTGCCTAAATCAATTTTCTATGTTATCTTATTTTGGTATTTTTATTTCTATGTATAATACTTATGTTCATTTTCATAAACTTGTAGTTAACGTCACTGTTTAGTTTACATGGTCTTTATACATATACGGAGTTCTACATTGTGTAATATATCATTAATATATATTGCAACCATACTAACAATAACTACTAAAGAACACATACGTTTTGAAGATAAAAAAGGTTTTTATATATGAAGGACATTTCAATAAGTATATGGACATTGAAGTTCTGTAAGGAACAGTTATTACAAAATGTTATATAATTCACGAGTAGGTCTAAATTCATTACATAGATTCATCATAACAATTCTCTTTATTAAATGATCTTCTTTTTCTAAAACATAACAGCCTACAATTGTAAAATAAACTTTCATTACATGGTATTAAAATAATGAAAGTTTTTACCACCGTAATGAAATACCATGGTACATGGTATTTCATTACGGTGGTATTAAATTGAAAAGAAATGTTCTTTATCACCAATAGAATGGGTTAATACTTTATTCAACTATTATTCAATTAATATTTTCTGTATAATATAAGTAATACTACTTGAAACAACAGTCTATTAAGAACATTATATAAAATATTGGAAAGAACATAAATATATGTTATTAAAATTACAAGACTTGGAATTTCAGTGCTACACCATGGGTAGAACACTAGACTAGACTAGTTATGTACGTGTCAAGTAGCACAAACATGTGAATGAATATTCAATCACCACTGAACTCTTTCTGGAAACATCAGTCTTTTGCAGAATAATGTTTTTTAACAAGTTATTTACTCTTATAATTCCAATTTAGGATGTATTTTGACAGGTCGTCTATGTAAAAAAAAGAAAAAAACTTTAGTTTAACCTAACTGTCATATTAGGTTTGTCAATTACAGTTATCAAAGCAATAGCTTCAGTTACGACAATAAGCGGAAGGTATTTTTTTTTTTTATTGTTGTTATATTTTTTTAATTGGATAATCATAAATTCATTAAGTTATTTTATATGTAAATATGTCGAGTGTATACCATTTGTAGGAGAAGTGCGAGTAATGGAGCGAAAGAGGAACTGGCACATCAAAAGGGACGGCAAGCGTTCGTCTCACCACGTAATGGATAAGTTCTAATTGGAAAGTGTTCGGTTCTTGAATATTCTGAGTGACCGTACAAATATGGGGTAACACTTTAAGTAACTAAATTACTCGAATGCAAATATAAGACCATTTCCTTCTTGTTGATCAATACAGCGTCATTAGAATAGACAATTTGTTCAGATTATACAAAATCAACATAACAGTCTTGAAATGTCCAAACAATAACATAATTGCATAGGACAGCTTTATACTATAGAAGAACACCTCGCGTTTTTCTTGTATCTGTAGACAATTTGTTTCTTTTGTTTGTCTCCTTTTCATAAGTGTATCATTTCCATCACCAAAAAAATATAAAATGTTAACAGTGGCATAGTATCAAATATGTCTTGTATTTAATTTTCTTCTCATTAAATTCAAAGCCAAGTATTAAATGTGGCTTTTTATCTAATATTTAATCATGATACAATTACCAAAGGAAATTTATGTATTAAAAATGTTATCTGTAGCTATCCCATTTAACATTACACATGTTTAAGTTTCAATTTAAGAAATGTATATGTTTAATAGTTTTAGGGATTACCATAAGGATAACCTTTGATAAGGATTGACCTTTGAATAACTAATAAATAGAATAGTCCCTTGTTGTTGTTATCAATGTAACATCTCAATTGCTCAAAGGGCAAATGTGATCACTTAGTCGTCTACAAAGTCGATATGCAAATTAATCTTAAGATCATCAGCTCCGATGCCAACAAACTGAACACTTCGCCCAATGAGATTAGGTTTTCTTGCACAGCTAATCAATTAGAAAGCATCCACAATTTACTACCTTCGTGTGATCACTTATAACAGGCTTCTAAATAAAGTTTTCTTCTTAATATTCAGCTGGTAGAACATTTCAGTTTGTTAAGAAATGTTATTGTATTTAACTCTTTGAAGATATTATATCAAAGTTATAATTGCAGCGTTCATATTGAAGTCATTTTCAATATAATCAGTATTTTTATACAACGTTTTTAAAGTAATATGCAGATTCATAGACTTTCAAAGGGGATTGACAACATCTCCATTGTCATTAATATGTAATGTAATAATGTGTGATCCACTGAGTATGGAGATAATCCGAAAACAAAAATTGTTTTTTTTAATACACAATACCTTAGTATAAAAGCTAATTCAATATGATGAAATACTCACTCCAGATTAAACTACAAGGTTTCGCCCACCTACTTTCAGGATTTATAGCAAAAGCTCCCAGCTTTTAGTTCATCTGTTATTGGATGGAAAATGAAACATTGCTTAAAACTAAAAACCTTTCTACACTGAATCTTTGTTCACAGGAGTGTGTTGCTGAAATGTAAAATTAATTTGTCCAAGTTCAATCTAGTAATACTTTTAAACGGATAACTGAAAATCACATCAATATGTTTTTTGCTGAATTCTTGTAGATGGATTGGGAATCATGATTTGTATTAAATAATTATTAATAATAATTAATAATGCAACAAGAATAATTAAAAATATGACTATTATTTATTTGTGCTCGTGGTAAAAAAACTTATTTATACTATTAACTGATCATGTTTTACATTGGTTGAATTATATAAAGTAGAAATCAATATTTAATAATTGGTGGAGATAATTGTAAAAACTTTATCTCTATCCTATAATCTAAATTATATTTTTAACAAACCCATTAATTTTATGATTAATGAACAACTTACCGATTTTTTCAACTGTACAAATCCAGATAGTGCATCAATACGTACAATTGAACCAAAATTGGGAAATGATTATTTTACTAACTTTACAAATTATTTTGTAAATGTTTATATGCTGGCCATCCATGGAATAGAGTATGGAAATACAGCCAAAGTTCAGAAGTCTCAGGACTAATGGTTAAGGTAAACGCATTTTTAAGTAGTGAGACTTGCCAATAATAATACAGATTTGAAAGCCTTGGTGTAAACTATCCATCATTGCAACACCTACCAATGTTATGTTGGCTTTAAGACTGGATGGAAGTCAATGTTATGTTGGCTGACTGGATGGCAGGCCAATGTTATGTTGGCTGTAAGACTGGATGGCAGGTCATTGTTATGTTGGCTGTAAGACTGGATGGCAGGTGTTTATTCTAGAACCTCTTATGAAACCGAAAATTAATGAATCAGGTCAAGAAGGATCTGTCGTCACTGTCAAATACAGCGCACGTTGAAGATATGAGCTTGCAGGGAAGACTATGACGCTCCCTCACACTATAGTCAACAAATGTTATCATAATCAATAGTTTAACAACAAATTAAGGAAATAAAATAAAAAATGTATAGACCTATAAGCGGTGGTATTGGGAAAGACTCCATTGTGGTCAGTGAAGAAATTGCTTTAATCCTAGTATTGATATAAGGGACATTTTTAAGGAGTTTTTTGTTGCCATGACCAGTCTCATTCCATGTCTCAATAGTGAAATATGATTTTCAAAAACTCATCCAACCCTAGAAGTAGCCTTTTGGTCTTTTAATGTGTTCATTACACGTGGTGTTTTACAAAATCATGTATTCAGGTATGATGAGGAACCACAGGGAAGCTGCACAATAAGGGACATCAATGTAGTATGCAAAAATATTCATGGGCTTCGAACTAAGTCCGATAGGATTTATTCAACCCCAACTGTTACTAGGCTATCATTCGAAAATGGCTGAGCCTTTTTGTTGTTTACAGTGCTGACAGAAAGTATGACATAAACTGCATCAGAGAGGGTTGTGTTCTACACTCCCAACACATAATATGTTTACAACGCTCAACACGCCATCAAGAGTTTAAAGATTCGCTCATCATGTGGCATAGTTGCCGCTGTGCATGCCTCCTTAAATGGGTGTTTAGTAAGGGAGAGGTTTTTTGAAGACACCACATGCAGATAAAAAAAATTAAAACGAAAATTGTTTCCTTTTAGACCAATGTATATTCTATCCTTAGTACAAAGTATATTTTAAAACCGTTTAGCACGTATTTCAGTATGAGAGAGTTTACCACCTCAATACCATTGATTCATGAAATTCTTTTACCAACGCTTATTCCTCGTTTCTTGCAGTCGAGCACATTTTGATCCCATTCATCTCAATTTTCCGGATGAAGTAATCTTACCTTTTTCTTTGTTTTGATTGTGTGCATTGCCAGAACTCTGTTGCCAGTTTTTCAGAATATGGCTCTTCTTTGGGACCATTATGTTCTTGTTATTTATTATTGACATAAAATCTGTGCTGGACTGTAAAGTCCAGCGATATGCAAATGAATATATAAAATATCCACAAATTAATAATATAATAGGTTATATAAAATAAATGGCATTTTATTGTCCCAATGTCACCCTATTACATACAAGAGAACTTATGTCTCTTCCATCATTTACAGATTCACCTGTGAGGTCGGATAGCCACGATTACATACCACTGTGCCCCAGTAATAGTGGTTGTTGTGTATAATAATCCGTCTTTCTTCTTTTTTGATATTAGTAGCTGCAGAAAAGAGAGCATGCTGTTGACGATCTTGGTATTCTTATAGACTGTGGATTTTCTATTGACAAGTAAACTGTATTGTATCGGAATCTAGGGGAACAAAGGTCTTGGTATGTGGACAACTAGTTATTTTAATGATGAACATACTTGTTGAACACTTAACAAGTCATTTCTTGCAATATCACCTGGAGTATGCCACTGTTTTGAATAGGAACCGAGTGTGAACAAATGTAGCGGTCGAGGCCGTCAAAGGAAAATTTCTCTCAGTGATGTTGTGGAGTGCTTTTACGAAGTGCAATTGTGTTCAGAACTTATTTTATTAACCTTTATATTAATAAGTAATAGGACTTACTCGATTAATTTTTTTAGAATGCGCTTCATGTTTGCAATGGTTTGATAGACACAATTAGTCTAAGAATTCTAGAATATACTTTTCACTCACAGGAGCAATTTGTTTGGCCGCAGTTAGAGTAAGTTATCCATTGATCAGATGCGCTAGGATTGCAAACAGGTTTCACAACCTAAATTTGTTTACAACAATTACGGCAAGTTTTTAAGGAAGCTAGAAGTAGCATATAATTCACTGCGTAACGAATCTCACAATCGGCTAGTTTTGCCACCACTTCTAAAATATGGGGAGCTTTACTGTTTATCTCCCCATATATGGTATCAGGACTGTTTTGGACAGCTAGTTTACTTGGCCACAGGGAGAGTTGGTACTTAAAGAGATTACACTTTCTTGCCACTTCTGAAAATACGATCGTTGAAAAAGAGGAGAAATATGAATTTATATCAATTGAGGAGGTTGGATTAAAACGCCAAAAACTCGTTTTTTACAAAAAAAATCAAAAACTATTTACCTATTGGAACCTAAATTTTTAAAAATCTTTATTGTTTTATATAAAATGATTTTTATGCTGAACATGAATATATAATTGGTTTTAAAGTAAAAAAATTGTTTTAATAAAAAAATACACATTTTATTTACCTAACCAAAAAAAGTTGTATTGTTATTTAAAATAAACATTTAAATAACCGTTTTTGTAGGTAAAAAAATACACATTTATTTACCTAACTTAACTTAAATGTCTATTTATTCAACAAAACATCGAACGCTAATTCAACGTTAATAATGTTGGATTGGTTTGATGAATTCTGTTTTTGTTGTTAATGGTTGGAGCTTTTAATGATCACGTAATATCCGGTAATTGCGATTCGCCGTGAAAGTATTTTTTCAAATATATCTCGTGAAATAACTACTTGTTATAGACCAAAATAACATTCAAATTCGTATTGAGCGCAACAAAACACGGCAAATTAAAAAAATATAGTATTATAATATCATTCGAATAAACGAAAATATGTCAAAAATACTAAAGTTGTAACTTTAGTTTTTTTATAATTTTTCTGTTAAATCCGCAGATTTTTAACACTTTTTAGGTGAAAGGAAACTTTATTTATTTCTTTATTTCCAACGGACATATCCATTTACAATAATTACAAACTGCAAAAGAGAATAATGAGGAAACAACATAGACATTAACAGATAAATATGTAAAAACAACAAAACTTACTAATAACAATAATATAAAACATTAATAGAAATAACTACAAAATTAACAATTGATTATATATACATATAAAACAACAAAAACATTAACAGATAAATATGGAAAACAACAACAATAACTCATAACAAAGATATAAAGTATAAATAGCAAATCGCAAAAACAAATAACAAATAAATTATAAAATATGAAGTAGAAACAAGAACAAAGTACTGTACTGTTCTAATAAAAACAATTAACTAGAAAGTAAGTCGAAACTTGGAATTAGCATTAAGTGTAAAAGCAATTAGTTATTGTCTCTTGAAAGCCCTAAAAGATCGATTGAATAAATCTACTTGACCACAAATTTCATTTCCAATTCTTAGCAGGTGAGGGATGATGCTAGAGAATCCATACAAGGTGAAGAAAAGTCTTCTGTCAAACAATTCCGTAGATCTAGTGTACCATGGAACTCTGATGTCAATTGCATCAAACAGTTCCGGACACTTAATGGAGATATTAGTGAGTTTGAATAGAAACGCCACGTCCAACTCTCTTCTTTTAGCTTCAAGAGTGGATAAACCCAATATATCTTGCACATGATCTACTGGAACCAAGTCTGACACCAATCATCCTGATGAACCTGCACTGCACTCTGTCCAAAATATCACATTGGTTCTCATAATGAAACTGCGTAGTAACAAGAATATTTTGTAATTTATTAAAAAAATATACATTCAACAATATCTTAAAGAGTCAGATAAATAAATTAAGAAATAAATAATGAAAATAATATTTTATATAAAAATTCAGTAACTTTAAATGGTAAATGCACAACAAATGATTGATTTTCTTTCATTCTTTAATTAATATTTACCGGACCTTGTTAGGGATACATCTTATATTCACCATGCATTAGAAAATAATAAGTATCAGGGCTTAGTGAGTTCTAAGGTTTAGTTATAAATTCTCTTTCTATGTGCCGTTAATTCTGCCAGGATTGAGATGTCAAGCTTCTACAGGTTGTATTGAGCAAGAGGTACATTATTGTATAATTAGATCTGTGAGCCCCCTTCACTAATGGAACTTCACACTCAAAGTAAACAAAACGTATTTTTTTTTATTAATAGTGCTGGTCCTAGTAGTTAAAATATTATTATGTTCAAGTTAATGTTCTTATGACATTTTTTTAGAACGTTTGTAAGTTCAGTTAGTATTTTTTTCAGTTTACCACATTTTGATATAAAAATTATTTATATCAATGTATGATTATATTGATGAATAATCAATATGTGATTATTTCAATATATGAGTTTGATTCATTTGATTCAAATTTAAAAATTTGATGTTCCGCAAAACTGATGAACGTAAACGTTCCATTCCATATTCCATATTTTACCAAAACCGAATATCGTAAAAATACTTTAAATCATTTTTATTGTGTTTTAGCAAAAAAGAGGCATCCTAAGAGATGTTAGTTTCATTATTAACATTATACGACATGTGAATATGATAAATATTTTTAAAAGAATATTGTTCAAATTTTTCTTGAGTTCAAAAATTGTATATTAATAAAAAATTAAGTTAATTTTAAGCACTTTCAAAAGTACATTAAAATACTGATATTTCGTTATCGTTGTCAAGCTATAAAATATTCTAATTTGGGTATTTAGTATTCACAAATGCTTGTTGTATGCATTTGTAAATACTGAATACCCAAATTAGGCTGTTAATGGAATCAAGTTACTTACATCATAAGTGGTAGGATCATTCAGTGGACGTATTATACACATTTTGCTTTAATAGAGGTATGGATATATTATGAAATAATGATATTATTTATTTGAATAAATAGAGGTGAAATACTAAAATAGATATTGAGAATAAAGACAAAACATAAATAAAACTTAATTTGACTTCAAATTACAAAAATTGTTTGGATGTAGAAAGTGTTGACTTTTTAAAAATAATTGTGACTTACCAATGGTTAAATAAATGTTCCAACTCTAATTTCAATCAGTTAAGTTGAAAAATCACGGAAACTTGTTTTTATTGAAAAATCTAAAAACTGTTTATGCTGATAGTAAAAATAAACCAACTTTTTAAAAAAAAACTTCATTTTCTCATTTTACTTTTGTAATGCTGAACAGGAATATATACTGTAATTGGTTTTTAGTAAAACTATTTTTCAGCCCAAAAAATACAATTTACCTACCTAACTAAAAATAGCCTAAGTTATCATAAATGCCTATTTATTCAACAACAAAAATGTCTAATTTGCATTAAATTCGGGTATTCAATGTCACTATCCAGGAGGGCCTTCCAACCGTCTCTCTAGCGGTAATATAGGTTATTTCGGTTTCAGGTTGATATATATTGTGCTTGTAAAGATCACGTAATGTCGTCTAATCGCGTTTCACTTCGAAAGTAGTTTTTTCATAATATCTCGATAAATAATTGATACACACCAAAATACAAGTAAATAGCTTTAAATTCGTTTAACGCTTCAAACATATTATTAAAATATAATTTTGGAAATATGTCAATAATACTACAGTTGTGACATTGTTTCTTTCGAATTTGTCGGTTAACTCCATGATTTCCGCACAATTAAAAGCATATGTCTTGGAAATATAGCCAGTGCTTCATCTATTTTAGATAAAGTTTTAAAATGTTGTTAGGTAGCAAGAAAATGTCGTAATAACCAGGATATTTTCTAATTCTTTCAAAAATGTAACATTCAAAAATGCCGTTAGTCCATCACAATTCGGAGTAACTAGATATTGTCTCCTTTATTTTTTACCAACGAAGAAATCGATTACTTTGGTGCAACCCTCATATTTATGCCAATAGTATCCTTATTATATATCAATTTATTTAAATAAACAAATTGATATAGGCTGGCCATAGGCTATATGAACCAACCTAAAGTTTGATATCATCACACAAATTGATATAGGCTGGCCATAGGCTATACGAACCAACCTAAAGTTTGATATCATCACACAAATTGATATAGGCTGGCCATAGGCTATATGAACCAACCTAAAGTTTGATATCATCACACAAATTGATATAGGCTGGCCATAGGCTATATGAACCAAAGTTTGATATCATCACACAAATTGATATAGGCTGGCCATAGGCTATATGAACCAAAGTTTGATATCATCACACAAATTGATATAGGCTGGCCATAGGCTATATGAACCAACCTAAAGTTTGATATCATCACACAAATTGATATAGGCTGGCCATAGGCTATATGAACCAACCTAAAGTTTGATATCATCACACAAATTGATATAGGCTGGCCATAGGCTATATGAACCAACTTAAAGTTTGATATCATCACACAAATCCGCCCTCAAAACTACACATAATCGTTACAAAACGGGACAAACCTAGTTTTTTTTTTTTTTTCTATCTATCAAATCAAAATAGCATTTTATCATATTTATTTGTTGGTTAACATGTTTCAAAATATTTTAAAACATTTGTTCAAAACTATCTGAAACTAACAAAGTTGTATGAGCTAGTAAGACCTCATCATATGGAAGCAGACACTGAGGGTTGGTAAATGGTTATTTATGAGAAGGGGTGAAGGTTGGGTCTGTTTAATTATATCTCGTTCCGCTTGGGGGTTGTAAACAAGGGTTCGTTATGGAGCCATTAACCTTGTATGGAGGTTTCACGCCCCTTGGATAGTTCTAAGGAAACTAATTCTAATTGATTTTAATTTAAAAATAAATTCTGTCACTCAAACTACATGTTATTTATATTTGGAAAATAAAGGAAGATTGTGAGTTTTTACCTAGCACTACGCAAACAGTGCTGTTTCCTTTGCGAGTCTCTTCAGTCAGATTATGATGGACACTAAAGTTTAAAATGTACCGAATGAATTACTCAGGGAATAAAACACTACGTTTATTATAAGAAGTAAACGAATTGCTATTTAACTTCAGGAAAGGTCAAGTTGAATTTATCTTGAATTTTAAAACATATAATAAATTATCTACTCTGTGCAGGAAATTGAAAATAGATACAAAAGTGTATAAGTTGATGCATTTTGAAAAACACTGATAAGTTTAGTATAAACTATATGTTATACATTATAGTGTTTTTAAAGACTAAATATTCTGTGGCAGTATGTCAATATTGCAAACAGTATTGTAAATAATCTGATGTTTGAGATATCAAAATTTATAAAAATAAGAACAATAATTTCGCTTGAATATTTTTGAAACTATAAATTATAAAAAAAGGCTAAACCTTTCATAAATATATTTTTGGTTCCAAATTAATGATTGTTATGACATATTACAATTGTCAGTTTATTCAATATTATAAACAAAAAAGTGTTATAAATGTTAAAAGTGTTATTTGACCTAGAAAATAGCGCTTGACTCTTTTGAATGCATGTCTAATTAAAGAAAAAAGGGCAAAACTTCCATATAGCAGTTTGATAGGTTACACAAATATGAAGGTGTCTAATATGAGTTATTTTATTGTCTTCAGTTTCTTGTACAATTAATTTTACATATTCGATCATTGTGATTGTAGATGATTACAATGATCGTTAGCTCAGTGGGGATTCGAACCTTGGAACTTGCCCTCTGCAGTCCGATTCGATGACTTGCAACCCTAAGACTATTGAAGTTTGCTCTTTACAGACCTACTGTATTTAAAGCGTAATATATTATGTGCTGGGCAGAAATGTAATTTTACATTAAATTTTTCTCATCTTCTACCTAATTTTTTTCTACTTAATTTTTTTATTTCTTTAATGGCCTTTATATTGACAGGAATAGAATGACATTTTCGTATAGAATGAAAAATAATGCCATTCAATCAACAGCAGCTATACTTAAAGTTCCCTTTAGACCATACTTAATGTACTCCAATATTGTTTATATGTAGTTTCCTGTAAAATAAATTTGATTTATGCAATTTTCAAAACAAAATCCATTAAAATGTGAAATATTTTTAGGAAATCCAGACTTCATTTTTAAACCTACTCTGCCCATACGCCATTGACAAATGATTCTGTGGTAAACCTATTCAGACAGAGTAAGGAGTGAGATTCTGTACTACTGGGCTATGTGAGAATTGCTGCAAAAAGTCCTAGTGAAGTCCAGGATTCGAACCTGTGTCATTTCTTTTTGACGCCTCCCAACTGGCTCTCCCAAAATGTCACAAATTTAATGCACTTACAAATGGGATAAAATACATTAAATCATATGTATATTCTTATTTTGTTGCATCAGATCAGTTTACGACGTACATAAAAGAAAAATTAAGTTTATTAGCTGTTTTAATTCGTCTTAAGTAAAAAAGTTTTAAAATCGTTGTATTACAAGATTAATTGTGTCTATAACATTATGTTTGGGTTCTCTGTTATACTTCTGTATTGTTATTGTTATTTTTTTATTATCCTCCGTATTTGGTGTTGATCTAATACTACGGAGATGTCTACAAGTTTATCTTGTACTGATAAATCAATCTCAACAAGAACACTATCAATATCACGAATATTTATATAAACCAACATAAGCATCTTAGCACGTCTTCACATCCATACACTTAGCTCTTCCGTACATTATAAGAAGTTGTTGCGGCCATTGGAAAGTTTAACTATTTAGTAATATACATTTTCATTTCATGTTTTTTAGAATTTTAAGGAACGTATACCAACAGCTTTAAGAATACTTTTTATTTTGCACTTAAATCACGAATATACTTTTACAGATAAAATGTTAACTATGTAATCGTCTAAATATATCCCTTAAACACAATTTCTCAATTCCCTATGTTTACTAAGATTGCTTGATCAAATTATTCTGAACTAGATAGAGTTGAAATGTAGATGTCATCTCCTTTGAGATGTGAAATTATACCTTCATGAGACGCGCATATATAACCTTCTAATTCAATCCGCGTCGAGTACCACAAAATATTCATCAAAGGCCACGTTTTAATAGCCAAAGTACTAACTAACTAATCACAAAACTCATCCACCCTCCCCCTCCACAGCCGCTGTAAATAACGCTGAACTACTCGTATGTATACGCGTACTTACTGAAAACTTGAAAATATGTTTAAGTAAAACCATATAACTATATTATAAAAAAGGTTCACTATACGTCAAAATATATTTTCGTTAAGTTTTTCAAATTTATTTATCTTAAATATTTAGAACTATCCGTTATTGTGTGCTAATTATCAACATTTTATTAACTAACACGTTGAATAGTAAGAAGACAAAATTTATCGTTTTTAAGGATTCTGAATCAAGTTTACGTTAGATTGTCGGGTTTTCAAAAACATAGATAGATGCATACAATGTGTGGAAACAGTACAATGCTATTCAAGAAGTAGACACTGTAAATTAAATAAATTATTTAGTTATTTGCACTTTTAACGTTTCGTGTTTGATTCGGTTTTTGAAATTGATTTAGTTATTGAGCAAGAACAGATTCCCTTATCACGTTGTAAAATATTAATACGGGAAAATGAAAATTGTATTGTTAAATTAAATGTAAATATGTGCATTCTTTAACATTAATCTAAACAGCTCGCATACTCATGTTAGATCTTCGAGGTAAATATTTATGTAATGAAATAACAAACACTGATTTGATTTCTTTAGTTTTATATCAATTACTTCTCAAAAGTTAAAAAAATGCATATTTGCAAGTGTAAAGTTCAATTTCCATCAAATGTTGATATAATCTAATAAGTTTATTGGGAAACATAAATAGTTTTCAGGATATGGAAACAAGATATTAAACTGCCTCATCAAGTCCGTAACTATACATGAGGCCACTGCAGTAAAGTGCGTTTGTGGTTGTGGGTTTGTTTTTATATAAATCCAATCATAGACCAAATTAAATTTAATTTATTTTATCAAATTCATTCAAATATATGAAAGTGATACGTGATACTTACTCTACTTAAAAGTATACAAAAGAAATTATTATCGTAAAAATACATTCATTAATGTAATCAAAATGAAAGTGTTCAGTTATATTATATGGAATACAAATCCTCTTGTTTATAGAACAATGAAACAGTGAGTTGAGGAAAGAAATTTAACAAAGGTAGAAAACAAGTATTTGTTGGCGTATATTGTGGTACTTCATAACTACATAGTTGGGTTCACCGTGATTGCGTACTTCTTTAATAAAGGTAGAAAACAATTATTTGTTGGCGGAGATTGTGGTACTTCATAACTACATAGTTGGGTTCACCGTGATTGCGTACTTCTTTAATAAAGGTAGAAAACAAGTATTTGTTGGCGGAGATTGTGGTACTTCATAACTACATAGTTGGGTTCACCGTGATTGCGTACTTCTTTAATAAAGGTAGAAAACAAGTATTTGTTGGCGGGGATTGTGGTACTTCATAACTACATAGTTGGGTTCACCGTGATTGCGTACTTCTTTAATAAAGGTAGAAAACAAGTATTTGTTGGCGGGGATTGTGGTACTTCATAACTACATAGTTGGGTTCACCGTGATTGCGTACTTCTTTAATAAAGGTAGAAAACAAGTATTTGTTGGCGGAGATTGTGGTACTTCATAACTACATAGTTGGGTTCACCGTGATTGCGTACTTCTCCTTTAAACATTTACATTGGCAAACTTATATCTCTTTGCCACGCAGAATACTTGAACATTGTTTTATTATTATTTAATTTACGTCATCAAATGTAAAGAATCAACGTTTTTTTACTCTTTTTGGCGTCATAGTTTGACTTTAAATATAATAATAAATAATTACTGTATTAATTTTTTTAATAAGTGAGAGAATAATTTAATAATAAAAATAACATTAAAACGATTACTTTAACTTCATATAAAAAGAGGATTCTTTTAAAACATATTGTTGTATTAATGGTATGTTTGTAGTGTTTAAGTGTTATTATAAAATTTAACATCAATCCAAGTACCCGAATAAGCAACTTATTACCTGTCAATCCAAAGTGTATAGGAATATGTCCACAAATAAATGAATTTAATAAAAAATAAACAGGATAATAAAGTGCCCATACTGTGTTAAAATTGTAACAATTTTCCGTGAATGATTATTAAAATGAATATTTATTGTTTTGTATTATCACATAAAAATGTTTATAATAAGACAACAAACTGAAAAGAAAGGTTTCATAGGTGCATTACTAACCACACTAATTATTACATTTATTTATTTCATTTTTATCAATAAAGACAGTTAGCATTTCATTTAAAACAATATATTTATTTAATTTGAATGTGTTTATCAGTTAAGGTCCTAATAACTAAACATACAATACGCTGTTACACAAATGATTACATTTCATTCAATTGAAACACGTTGTTTTTTCTTAGTATAAATTGAATCGTGTAAAGCGATTAAAAACCATAACGTTTGAAATTCTATATTTTCTTCAAATTTACAGACTAAAAAACTATAGTTTAAATAAACATATAAAATAATGTGGATAGCAAAGGTTTTAATTTCAATTAACTAGAATTGTAATTGGCTTTTCCATATCACAATTGTCAATAAATAATTCATTACCTGACAGTGTAATGGCTGTCAATAAAACAGCTGGCTCGTAATATTTTACCACTGTACAATGTCAGCAGCAGCTGTCACACTCACGAGCATTTCATTATGTTAATTGAGTTTCCAATATCTGATAAATCGGCAAACATAACATACTCTAGTAGTTTATAGTTGACATTTACAGTGTTTCAACCGTATAGTTATAGAAGTCGTCGTTTATTGACAATGCAAAGCAATCCGCCCGTTTCGATGGATGTAGCTATGTGACGGGATATCATCATTAAAACAATAAAACACTATTACACTGTAGGCCTACTTTAGATGTCATTTTGATACTATTGTTTGTCTGATTTTATAATTTGATATGTATACCTACTTTTTTTAGTTAGGTATCCGGCTTTGAAAGACATGCGATATGTACTAAATTCTTAATTTTTTTTCTTAGGAATCATAAAAAGATATTGAAACTGTACAATAAGTAATGTTTATACTTTTCTCAACCATAAGAAAAATAGCTTGAAATACTTAAAATAAACATATATTATCAATAATTAAAGATATTATGTCCGATTCCAAAAACATAATGTTGGCAACACATACAACACTGTAAACAAATTTAACGAACTTTTAATATTCAAAAATCATTATGATGTATGGTTTAAAAATTACTCCCCCAGATATTAAGAAATTGCTGAAGTCATCCTGCACCGCATTTAACAACAACCACACATTTTTAAAAATTACCATTTTCCTAATAAAAATGAAAAACATTTCCTCCAAAACCTAGCAATGGTTTGCAACATGCTGCCTACAAACGCAATAAATTAATATTTTGTTGATTTATAATTTAAAGAAAATATCACGCAGCACAAATAAGTTATATGAGTCCATTTACAACTATTTTCTATAAAAAAAATCGAGGTTTTTATTTCATTAAAATGTGTAAGTCAACTCCCTAACTACTTTTTCACGCCAGACTAAACAATACATCGTTCTCGAATCTTAATATTATTCTATTCAAAAGTAAAATAATTATAGTGTTGCCATAACTTGTGTTTGGTATTTGAATATTTATTCAATATCGTCTAGTTGTAATGATATTAGGATGGACCTTTTTTGTGAAACTTTTTCAGGAAAGTAACTCGTATACGTTCAAAACCAGTGATTTTAAAATTTTAAACATCTTCACTTTAGGTTCACCATAATATGTTTTGTTTTGAATGTTTTACTTTATTGATAAGGTATTGAAAAGAGTGGAAAACTGTTGTTTTATTTGTTATTATTTATTTACAAAATATGGTTATTATTGGTATATTCAAAAATTTCTAAATACAAATGTATTTTAAAGTATTTAAATAACAATTTCTCACATTACAAAATGGATTTATAACATCATATACTGTACTTTAATAAATTTTAAATACATTTATTCATTGATCATTTCAAATTTTATTAATTACTAGATAAGGCGATATCCATATTACATGTGGATTTTCTAATTCTTTATATTTTTAATGTACAGAAAATAAAAATGTTTCTGCAGTCATAAGACGATACATTTTACAACACTAATTATTGAGGGAAAATCCATTTCACCTCATTAGAAACAAATAAATTTTACTGAAGTTCACGTATAAATTATTTGCACTAGTATAATATGTATTATTATTAATACAGTTTACTTTATTTTATCCCTTTTCAGACAAACTAATGGATAGTAAATTATTCTGACATATCTTAGTTTGCTATATAATGGTTTATTACAGAAAATATTTTTAATATAACTTTTGTTTTATCCTAGATTAATACAAAAATAGTATATCTTGTTTAAAGGTTCTAATGACAAATCATTAAAAAATGTTGTTTATTTTACAAAAATTGTTTTTTAAATATTGTTAAATTTGGTTTTCAAATTCCTTACTCTAAAAAAGTCGTCTTTTTTAATGTGTGTATCTTAATTTATAATTAACATTACAATCTCAAAATATATCACTTTTAAAGAGAATCTTAAGTGTACCTCAAAGAGGTTTCAGACAGTCTTAGATTTATATCTTGTCGAGTGATCTTTAGAAGTGATGAAGGTTTTAAGAAAGGAGAGGTTTTATGGCTTGGAAATGATCGCAACACATGGTCCCTTCTACGCTGGACTGGTGTTAAATTAGAAACAACTTAGCAGATCTGTAAAACTAAATACTTTGTAAGAAATGTTTCAACTACCCTGTAATATTACAAACTGTCATGTTTTTCGTTATATTCAAACAACAATCACAATCTTTCCATTGGATATCATTTTGTTAGATAATGCAATCACAAAATATTTTGGATTGAGCTTTCTTGAAAAAAAGTCGTTTGTAATTAACTAGCATGAAATAAAAAGCATAAAAATAATTCGTCATAGCACGCATAGATACTGTTGTAATATTCTAATGTTTACCCATCGTATAATTCCTTACGATGATATTGACCCTCCCACCCACTCATACATTTACTGTGTTAATGCCTCCAGCACTTCCATAAACATATTGTATTAATAACCCACTCGCCCACCCACACAAATACTGTGTTAGTGGCCCTCCCTCACGGTGACGTGCTACTTCCCACCCTGTCGAAAACCGTGCTACTTGCCACCATGTTCCAAGAAGCGCCTACCTGCCATAAACTCAGGTATACAAGTGTCTCCAAGCCCCGTGGGTGACATATTTGTAGTAAACAAAACACATTCTCCATGGTTGGACCAATGGTTAATAATACATATTACATAGACGAATATGTTTATTCTTCTTAAGAAACAGATACATACAAAAAGTTATACGTTAAGCAGAATGCTAAATAAAATTATATTTTAATACTAAAAACTAAGGCATTATAAAAGGTAATATGCAGATATTGAATATAATAAGCAAATAACAAATTACCAATCTTATATCTGCTTACTTTTGAATTTATTACAAAGACACATTCTAGCTCTAGCAGTGTATTTCGTTGTATCGTCGAAATAACATACAGTGTTTTAGCCACTTGCATGTTACTAGACCGATTAGGCATAAGTACTACAAACCAAGTCTGGCTGTATACGAAGCGGCTTGTCAGCCTTGTCAATTTGTGTGAAAGGTCAAATAATTAGTTCTAAAAAATATGCACAATCAACCTGACATACACAATAGTCAGCCGTTAGTTGACTTTATCTTAATTTTTAAAACTACCATTTAATACACATAACAGTTTGTATTTGCAGCCTTTAAAATTGTCTTTGTCTTTTCTTCATATTTATATTGTACCCATTACATTCCTAATTTCTGTTTTTTTCTTTTTTTTCTAATTTTCCTACGTATACTAACAGACGAAAGCATTTGAAAAGATCTTATTCCACATATGTTTTTCGACACTCCTTGATATTTTGTCAATTTCAACATATTTATTATTTCTTTTCTCAGGCTGAAGACTTAAATCTGCTGACATTATCTTGGCCTTCATTTATTCTGCGTCTTCTTTAATTTTACTTATGAACAGGAGACCGTTAGGTTGTGTATTCATACTAATCAAGTTATTTAGTTTTGAGTTCTACCCTTACCATTTTTGTCCTGAGCCTTTTTCCAAACGTATGGGAATAAAAGGGTTTTCAATCTACTGATCTGTGAAATAAAGTAAACATTAATAGTCTTCATTTGTTATTCTTTGGATGGTTCTGCATGATTATAAGGAAAGCATATTCCACTTTTAGGGTAGATACACAAGAGCTGCACAGCATCTGCATGCGTATCTGATATTTTAATTTTATGTCTACCCTACGGTCGTTCTCAAGCTCTGAAACTTCTTCCACAAATATTTATTAAAATTATATGTATATCCTGTCACTTTAGTAAAAACTTCAGCCAAAGCTTCCTGAACAGCCGATTCAAAATCGATTTTTGTATTATAACATACGCTGCCATTATATAAGCAAGAGTCATGGGTGAGTTTCGCTTTTTGCGCGTCTGATTTCTTAGAAATGGTACCTGTTATCCCTCGTCAAGAGATAAAGTGGTAAATAGCACGATGAAAATAGCGCGGAATCTCCCGTACACCCATATTAAACAACATTAATTAATTATACTGTGATAGTCCCCTCACCTGCCCATACTCTTACTTTGTTAATGGAACTGCCTCCCACCCATACACTTACTGTGTTACTGGCCCTTCCGACGGCCCATACATGTACTGTACTGTGTTAATGATGACTACAGTGGAGAGATGACCCTCAGTGGCTAAGGCTTCAGACTACTTAGGACAAATTCCAAGGTTCGAATCCCCAACTGAGCCCAAGTTCGGTATTTCACTTGTTACACAAAGAGATACTTTGAGTGTTTTTTTTATAAAAATAAAAAAAAGGACAGAAAAAAGGAACATTCTCTTTAAACTTATATGAACTAGAGCTTTTAGACACACGTTTATTACTTAGTAGTACATTCAATTATTAGATCATTGAGCTTCTAATATCTACACCTGCAGCTCCAAATGTTTTAACAACAACGAGAGGGATTGAGTTTTTGATGAAAGGTAAGCTTTCTTTGAGCCATTTATTTCCATTCTATTTACTTCAGAGTGTAGCATGAAGGAAATATGTTGACTCTGAATTAAATTGATTAGTTTGATTTGAAATTTTAATAATATTAACTTCAGCTGTTATTTTGCATGAAAACTATTTGTAGTATATATGTAGACATTCAATCAAAACTAATTGCTTAAAACATTCATTATTCCTAACATTAATAATTATATGTACATTATTTTTATTTGTTGTTGTTTTTCATTTTTAACTATTAAAAGCTGCAATTTTTATTAACTGCTATAAAATATAATGTTTTATTTCCAAAATGTTATAACATATACGGTATTTTAAAAACCTAAATACTTTGATTAGCAAAATTTTATTTCTCAATTCTGCTTACCATCAATGGAAAGCTCTGTTTACTCAAAATAATATAAGCCTTTTTTTTTTAAATAGTTTAAACAAGGTGAAATCTAAGTAAGTAAATAAAGTGAAATATCAGATTATTATTTGTTACAAAAAACACCTTACAACATTGTAATTTTTATACTTTAACGTGTCAAAATTGATTGGAGTATTACCGATTGTCTAAGTTCTTTTCTGCTTATTATAATTATTTAGAACTATTAACACAGTAATACTTTTTACATTTATAACATTAATATAACTAAGAAAATGTTTGTGTCAAAAGTAGTAAAGTTATTATTTGTTTAGCAAGAATTCATTGATCAGTTGGGTATCGTTAAATACTCATTATTATTTCAGTGGTCAGAACATCGACTTCTTTCCTTTCCAAATAATAAATGCATGAGGGTTGAGTCATCAAATATACAACAGATGCAGGAGGTTGGGTCAGTCTCAACCACAAAACTGTTAGTTCCCTCTTTATATAAACTCTGGTGTACACTTAAACTGGTGGAATAAACAACGTTTATGTACTTTATAGCTCAATCAACTTCATTTTTAGATTATATATTAAGATTATCAATGTCATAAGGTAAGCATATATGAAATCATATAATATTTAAACGTAACTTTACGTTCTATGTTGAAGATGGAGCTGTATTGATTTTCTGTATATAATTTGTAAAAATAAGACAATTTAAAGCAATAAAACTTTATTGGATTACAAATAAATATTTATCTGTGATGTGTCTGACGATGATAGCCTTGCTATCAAAAGGCCTCACTAATACAGTCTTTATTGGTTTAAATTGTCTTATTTCACAAATTATAAAAAAAATAATTTTACATAGTTTTAACTTTTTTTGAAGAATTTGGCCTAACTTCAAAGTTGTTTTTGTTTATCAAAACAAAAGAATGTACAAAAGGAACTATTACTACTACTTCAACTAATTACAAGATTACAGCTGATACTAATTACAAGATTACAGCTGATACTAATTACAAGATTACAGCTGATACTAATTACAAGATTACAGCTGATACTAATTACAAGATTACAGCTGATACTAATTACAAGATTACAGCTGATACTAATTACAAGATTACAGCTGATACTAATTACAAGATTACAGCTGATACTAATTACAAGATTACAGCTGATACTAATTACAAGATTACAGCTGATACTAATTACAAGATTACAGCTGATACTAATTACAAGATTACAGCTGATACTAATTACAAGATTACAGCTGATACTAATTACAAGATTACAGCTGATACTAATTACAAGATTACAGCTGATACTAATTACAAGATTACAGCTGATACTAATTACATGATTACAGCTGATACTAATTACAAGATTACAGCTGATACTAATTACAAGATTACAGCTGATACTATTTTAAATAGTTATTTGGCTAGAGGGTGAGAAGTGTATAGGATATTAAAATATACTTTGTATGTTTTATTTGATATTTGCTTGTATTTTAACATTCTATAGTTCAATAGGCCATCTAATATAAAAGAAAAATATTTCTTAAGGCGAATTAAAGGTAATATTCCGTGCATTTACTGCGTGCACCAATGAATTAGCAATTGCCAAACGTGTTATCTTATAAAAACGATACACGTGAATGTATTTGGCAATGAGGACCAACATAATCATGAAAATGTAGTAAACTTATTGAATTCCCGATGATAGCTAGAAATCTCGTGGGTGAGACGGATTTCTGTGTACAATTGTCTATAATCTGATGTTTAAATTAAGATACGGGTAAATTTAAACCAAATTCTTATTTTAAGTTTATATTCTAATAATACTCATTTTCAGATATGTTATAGGACTCAAAGAAATTAGTTCATACTACTAGATATTTTCCGATTGATTAGTCATATTTTCTAACATTAGTCATTCATTATTTATACATGATACTTTATAAATCAAAATTTAGTTATTCTAATAATTTAAAATCCTTTATGGCAAACGTATTAACACCGTTTCCAAAGTTTAAATTCAGTAAACATTTGTTAACTATCACAAAATGATTATTTTTTAGTTGATTTTAATACAAGTAAGGATTTTTAACACTACAACAAGATAGCATAAATATATTATAAAACAGAAGTATTATTTTTTCAAATCAGAAATAATTGAAAACAAATACTAGAATGTGAATCGATAATAAACGATTACATGTCGTAAATTAATGATCATCTTTGGTAAAATGCAGTTGAAAAAATAAGCGGCTAATAGAAACAATGTCTGCCAAAAATTTAAACTTGTATTTTCAGTGACAAGCACATCAATTTACTTTGTACACTATTTACAAGTTTAAAAAAATGTAATATCCTAGACGAGTCCTAAAATTATATGCTACAATATTACGTATATAATTAGAATATATGTAATAATAATTTGAATTAAATGTTTTAAATAGAATTAATTAGATTTAAAAAGGTAAATTTAGATTGAGGGAATGTAAATTTATTTTAAATCCTTCATGACAGCATATGTTTTAAACTATTTTATTATTTATATTACATATATAATTGTACACAATACTTTATTCCTTTATAATTAAAAAATTATAACAATATTTTGTGGTAGCTACCATAGCTGGGAGATCACAAAATCGTGACAGTCCAATTGCTAGTTTATAACTAGCCAGGGTGTACGTACGTGATTTGTTGTGGATGTGAACAACACCACACCCATATCTTCACAAAACAGCAGCTAAAATTTAAACTAGGGGAAATGTATTACATCATATTGCTGGAACAACCTGGGGAGCCAACGCACACGTCCTGCGTACTACTGTTTTGTCACTGGTCTATTCAACTGTTTAATACAGTGCTCCCGTTCGGCTAAATAATGTCCACACTAAAGCTATTGATGTCCAACTTAATAGGGTCATGTGAGCTATTAGTGTCACTCTCATGTCAACTCCACTTCCTTGGCTCCCGGTGCTATGAAGACTAAAGCTCCTCCAGAGATAAGACGTCAGGAGGTACTACTGAAATAATTCAATAAGATCTTGAATGCCCCGCACCCCCTACGTCAGAATGCTCACCTAAAACCTCGAAACCCACATCTACGCACTGCTTTCCAGTTGAGCAGAAAAAATTACTCGCTCAATCTAGCTGGGCGATAGCGTGGAACAGTTTTGATGTTGATGGACGAAGTAAGTTCCTTATTATTAACGATCCGTCAATAGGAGATTGAAAATAGGCTACTATTAACCTCCCTCATTGGGAGTGGACACTCTTGAATCGGTTTCGAAATCGGCAGATATAATTACTGGAAGTATAAATGGGGATTGACACTAGATCAGTCATGTGATTGCGGGGAGTCTATCCAAACAATGGATCACCTAGTTACAGAGTGCCCCCTGCGCTCTTTTACGGAGGGATTAGCCAGCATAAACAGAATCAGTGAGGCAGGTCTCAAATGGTGGGATGTATTCGACAGCTTTGTGTCAGGAGATCACGTAAAATTTGTATTCAATAAATTTGCCGTAATGACTTTTGGATCTTTATCCAAATATACATCGCAGCTTTCTAAAAAATTATCAAATAATAGCTGACAGAAAACCATACGATATTCATTATACCAGTAATTATAAAAAATAATTAAATATTTAAAGCTAAAAATTTCATTACTTCCAAAACATGTTTAAACATTCTACAAACAACATAAACAACATACAAATATGTTTGAAAAGTAATTCACCTTTATTCTAACTCAATACTAATGTATACTATGATTGTTACTTACACAAGTTTTTCATGAAGTAAAAAAAGATGAAAATCTAAGTTACGTTTTACAAATAAAAACTAATTTGAGCTGTATATAAGATTTGTGTGATATTATTATAGATTTTTGCTGGAATGAATAATTTACTTATTCATTAGTTCAATATGTTTTGTGAGAGTCCTTTCAAACATGTTTTGTGGCTACATGAGGACACAAAAGCAGCTATTGCAGCTAAGCCGCTTGTCTCAACACATCCTTCAATAAAGACAATATCTTTGTTGTCGACTATTTTTAAACATAGTAATACATACCTAACATGTGTTTACTATTTACTATTTAACGTATTTACTAACAACTTAACGTGTTTGGATGAACTAAAATGAGATATATCATATCTGTACTTTAAAAATAAATGTTCTCAATATGTTTGTTTGTCGTAGTTTTAAGAGTAAAACTGTATAAATTAAGGAGAGAGAGAGAGGGGGGCGTTGACCATGTGTTAATCAGGAATGAAAGATTAACAAATTACCAAAAATACATCTTCTTTAAAACACATAACAACCCATTCCAGCAAAATTTATATGCAAAACATAACTCTTAAAATATTTATAAGAGGTTACAACTAATAGAATTATAGTTACAAGTCAAGAAATTCGGAAATCGAGTAACAAGCTCCATCCAAAAGATACGGGTGTAGTAGAGTTTTGAATTTTGAATTACAAACTTCTTGTTTAATTGTATCCGGCAGTTTGCTATATAATTTAGGCCCTATATTTTGAGGAAGCCAGGCAGCTGATTTTAATCCATGAGAGGCCTGTCTCTGTTGGATTCTCTGTCTCGTGTTATAGTTATGAATATTAGCGCTAGTTATTATTGTTGTGGATATTATAAAATAATAATAATTCATAAATGTATATCATTGCTAATGTTAAAATTTTAAATGATTTAAAGTACTCTCTGCAAGATGGTCTTTTGTTCAGCCCAGCCATGATATGAACCGCTCGTTTTTGTAGACTATTGGTCGGTAGCGTAGTTGGTTCAATCCCAGCTTCATGTGCTAAAGGTTCTCAGTTCGATCCCAATCAGAGTTAATACATTTTGAGAAGGATCAGCTGATAACCACCGGCTGTTCATTTGTCATTGGGCTATTAATTAATGACACTTTCTAAGGAATAGTCGGCCTTAGTTTGTAATAATGCCTACATTCGCTCATTTACACTCATCACACTCATTCGAAATCCATATTCACCCATATCTTGACGATCGGCGTCTTATGAATAAATAAAAATTAAAATAAATAAATAAAATAGACGGAACACGCATTGGAAATTTACATGAGAGGTGGCGTCCCATAATGCAATTCCGTACCTTATCCTTGACTCAATGAGTGATGTATACATCACTTACCACCTTTAGTGGAATGTCCTAAGATTACTTTAGTTATCTTGTACCAGCATACAATTATTTATTGACTGAGAAATGGATTCTGATCAAACACCAAACAGTTCTAGGGCATCCAAAATACTGCTTACACTTACATCAATGTATACCTTTAAATGTGGACCCTATCTGAACGTGGATTTGAGAAAATATGATGTAATAATATTTATAAGCACTGTTTACGAATTAATTGAAACGTCAGTTCAATACACTTGTGACTGAAGATTGCTTTGTAAGAGTAATTATAGTAAACTAACTTTATATGATAAAAAAATATAATAAAAAGTCGTAAATATCCATTAAATTCAAATGCATATTACATTAATACTTAATATTGTATTTCACATAGTATACTCTATCATTATCTGTAACCATGATTAATCCATCAAACTTGGTCTAATTTTGTTAATCTACCAATATTAGGGAGTCAAAGCTTTGACGTAACATCAACCAGCTTTAATGACAAATATGATGTCACTCCACTGTTAAGCTGACCAGATGAACATTGGATTCAGTTAGAACAGCTAATAAACACACTCGTAAAAATATGTTTGTAATTATTTCTATGGAACAGTTTATTTTTGGTGTATTGGGTCACTTAAATGTACATATACTTTATTTATTTACTTATGTTATTTATATTACAGTATATCATATTATACTTAAATAAGATATTTTACTCCAAAACATTTAAGAGGAAAATTCTTGTTTACATACCTGTTTTGTCACAGTTAAAAAATCAAAATGGAGAGAGTAGAAGTGGGAGCAGTAGAGAATTAAGTCTCAACATCTGAGAGGATAATCTATAACATATATTATGAATAAAAAACAACAAACAGATAAACAAACCAAGGCTAAGGGCATTAACATTTATACCATATTTATAATTTAAAATTATATGATAAATGGAACAATCAATTACAAAGCAACAAACAAAATGACCTACCTTCAACCAAAACAAGTACGATAATACTAACTCAACCATCTACACTCACACGTACGGTGATACTGAGCACCTGACTACCTATTCACGAATGGTGGTATTGTATGAAGCTGGCCTAAAACACAATGAATACATAGTAAAAAATATTTATATATATCCAACTACTGAATAAAAACATAAGAATTTAGCCAAAATTTGAAATGAAATTTCAAAAAAAATTTATGGTGAGGCTAAACTTTTGTCCCACCTCGTGATCCTATCTAACGATTCTGGCAAGACTATGCAGCTCATAGTGTTGCTAATAAATAAAAATCCGTAAAGAATAGTGATTTAATATGATTCCTTCAAACATATATAAAATTATTGAACGAAAAATATAATAGAGGGTAATTATAAAATAAAAAGTCAGTAAGAAAACCACAAAGCTGAGGATTTCAGTCATCCTCAGAAATATTAAAAAAAGTAAAGCTATCTGGAAATCAATCTACTAGAACGAAATAATTCATTAATAACATTTTAAACTGAAGAAATGTAATCATAGAAAGTATTGTACAATAATGATATCCTTCCTACAAATCAAATTTAAAAGAATTATATACTCTGGTGCAAAGAAAAAGAATTTTGCTCTTACAAATCTCTTTATCAAACCTTAATAAACATTAAATAAACTGGTGAAACTAGGTGGCTTTGAATTTAGATAATCAACATTTCTAGTATGGATTAAACATTTCATTCAAAAGGAAATTAGTATATCTTAATTAAAATTGAAGTTAGTTAATAATTCTGGGTCACCGATAATGAGTATTTGAAATCAATAACCTTTCACAAATAATTTCTGACAATTTGTATGGTTTCTTCTTTATATTAAGAGTTATTCAAAATATAATTTAGTTGGAATATTTGTTACTAAACGAATAAGCATTAGATATTTTCTTTTTGATAAAATGAAGGAGTTTGAAACTCATATTAAAACAAATGAAACCAATTAACATGTTTTCTGAAAACATATTACCTCCTGTAAATATTTTATTTTGTTAGGGTTAGTAAATTGTGGTTAAAAATCTGTTAACTTAGCGTTTTATAGGAGATCCTACTGTTCTACTGAGGACATAATCAGAGAAAATGGCAAATCCCTCTTATATTATAAGTGAATATATATAAAACAGTGTAAAACAGACCGAATATTCATCCCACTTTTTTTGCATATAAATAAATTGAACCAAGAGTATATTTGACTTTAATAAAGGGGTCATCTGTATGTAGAGGGTTTCTTCAAAATTGGAGAACGAGACAGCTTTTTTATCATTGAAACATAGAGACCCACTAAGAGAGCATTTTTTTAGTTTCTTTTTTCAACATTTCTTTTTTCCATCGTCATATTTTCATTTAATTAATATATTTATTTCAAACTGCTTACTAAAAAGAACATGGACATAAAAGATTAGCTATTTCGTTGTCATAGTGAAATGTTTGAGGTCAACTGTGAAAACTGTGTATTACAACTGGCCGCAGGTTAAGTTATGTGACGGTTTAGAGATAACAACGTAGGGAAGGTTAGTAAGTGTAGAGAACCACATGTAGTGAAGCATGCGCTTTCGGCTAGAGTTTTTTTCTGTTATATTTTACGGCATTTATTTTAATAATATGACAGATCTTAGGTTTACTTTCTTCCGTATACGTTAGCGTAGAGAAAGTATTGTGATCTTAAAAAAAATTGTTTACGAGTTGGTCTAAAAATCCATTTTAGGGTTCCCTGAATATAGAAAAAGTGTTTTTTCGAGACAAATATTTTGGTGTCTGTCCGTATATGTGTCTGTCTGTGTGTATTTGGAGTTCGCTGGAGATAAATGGATGGATACATTTTTATGGATGGCAAAAAACCTATTTCGGAATCAAACTGGTAATTTTCAAAGTTTTTATTTTCAGTTTTTAATGTGGGGTAAAGTTTGAGCCAATTTTTTGAAACCATTTATTTATTGTGAGTCAAAATTTTGCATAAAGTAATAATTTGTGTATTATTTTATTTTCAAATTTTAACCAAACCAACCCCTTGGTTATAATTTACATAATTTAATGGATTTATTCTTAATAGAAAAATTATTTTTATCAAACCAGTCAAAATATATTAGAACAGTACAAAGCCAATGTAAACAAATAACATAATACTTACTTTTTCAAAAACCTATTGTTTTAAGATTACATTAAAAATTTTCTGGTTAGCAAAATAACGTTTACATCGATTGAGCCATTTTACACACGTTTCTATATTTTGTCATAGTACTCATCCTTTACTCTCATAGTAAAACTACAACCTGGAATATTGGTGTAGCCTACTTTGTTTCATAACCAGAGCACGCTGACCAGTCAAATATCGTTTTTATTACAGTGACCAAAACGTCTACTACATTCCTCCCCAAATAATAAATGCATGAGGGTTGAGTGATAAAATGTACAACAGATGCAGCAGGCCGATTCAGTCTTAACCACAAAAAGTTACCTCTCTCATGTACATTGAGCAATCCACTTATACTTAATTTTACGCAGTCATATGCGAAAAACCCTACAAGGATCAAATATGAATTAAATATAGTATTAACTAGTTTTATTGAATAACTAAGGTACACCACTGCACTCTTGGAGTGCCAGCCCCAAAACTCCTTGCACTCGTGTGATTTGGTAATTTTTCTCCACACGCTTCCATTTTCCAAAACAACCTTTAAAGTCAAGGTGAACTATTACAACAATTCTCTCCTATTTTTGTGGTGAATGTTAACAAATACTGTGATTGTCTGGTATCTGGATATTTATTATTGCCTTATTTTAGCTTTTTTAAAGAAAATATTTTAAAATCCATTACTGGTCTTTTAGAAACTGTGATCAGTCAGTCAGTCAATGGTATTTGGATTTTATATCTATAGATATTGAACTGGCTATCATTAACCAATATTTTAAAAATCTGTCCGTTAGGTATTATGTTTATAAAAAAGATATTATTTGAATTGTTTAAAAACCTAGACCTATGTAATGTGATGTATACAAAAAAATAATTTAACGTTTATTTAATTTGTGTGTCCTAATTTACTATTATTTTCTTAATTCCTACATATGAGACGCCAGCACAACTCTGAGCGTATTTTAATGCAAATACGAACTATTACATGAGTACATGATGAATGACCTATGTAGTACGATTACTAACTGAGCTTGACTGCTCACCAGTAAGGGCCATTTATTAATTAATATCCCAACAGCCAGGGCAACAAAAGGACCTGTAGCTTTACGCGGAGTCTGAACCACGAAGTATTGGTTTGATTTTAAGCTAATTGACAATACTGATATAGCTCAGTTATCTCCACTATACAACATTTGGACACTGACTACCACTCAACATGGATACACCAGACTTCTCTATCAGTGTCCACGCCGATAACAACTATAACCAGCTCTTTTGCAGTAAATGCAATAAATTACAGATAACTAATCTAAAAAATGGTTTTTTGAAGATTGTTTTTCCTAAATCGGCATCTGATAACTACGAAGTAACCAAAGTAATAAAATATCCATTAACGATCCTACACGTTGCAAATATTTCAACTAAAAAAGTTGTTTCACACTTTTTTTTAATTAATATTGCATAAGCTAACACTTGTGCAATAGTAATAAGTGATTGGGTCCACCCAATAGTGACGTTATGTTATAGCATATTAGCGGTAAACAAACACATATTCACATTGTAAACTCAATAGTTACTGTGCTACGTGTTAAGTTATATCATGCGCACCCATACATTGCCAATGGGAAATTATTTAACACACTAAAGCACTTGTGAGTGTCAGCTGGCATTGACATAAAACCATTGGAAATATTACAAGCCACCTCGTTTTATAAATAACTGTGCATTAATCAGAACCTGATTAAACCACTGACGACCGCTCTGAGGCATATCGGGTATGTCGGATATAAATATTAGTAATACTTGTCAAAAATTAGAATTTTGATAATGTTCAAAAATGCAAACGGTGATAAAGAATTTGATTTGGCCCACCCGCACCCATCAAACACGGATACTGGTATTGACTCACCCTCCTGCCCATACACTTTCAATGGTATTGATCCACCACCCACCCACCCAAACACGTATAGGTCTAGTGGTATTGACCCACCCCGCCAACAGAAACATGTATAATGGTATTGACCCACCCATCTGCCCATACACGTTCAAAGGAAATGTACTTAATGCAAAATTCCTATCAGATTAATTTGGTATAATGAAGTAATTTGTCAGGAAATTAATATTAAGATTATATGTACACGTACACAGATTACCAAAACCAGAAACACCAAATAAGGAGTCAAGAAGGTCAGTCCCTGGATTCTTAAAAGAAGAAAACATTTGGTAGAAGCACAAATAAATATTCTAAAAATGTAGAGGAGGAAAATGTGTACACGAAAGATGTAAAAGTGAAGTGATATCAAGGAATGATGCGCCAAGTAACTATATGGACGTATGATTGAAGGAAAAGCCACAGAAAGAAAATATGAAAGCTGTGGGGAAAATATGTGAAACCGCATTAAACATCCAAAGCAATAAAATTGCGTTCCATCAGTCTACAGTGTCCAAAGGCTAATAATATTATATATTAATCACCGAACACACATATAGGCTAACATAGTTACTGTATAACAAAACAAGAAATAAGTTTTAATTTTCAGACTTAAAATGTCCTTTACCAAATTTGCACTTCTACACACTAACCAAATTTGATTTCTTACAGTATTGAATAATAATTTAAAAATATACAAATTTTGAGAACTAAACAATAATTCTAGATCATATAATTTTATAGAAATATATTACAATTTAAGTTATATTTTGTCGAAATAAACTTATCTAACTGTAATATTTCAATTAATATGACAAAAATTATTTTACAAATACTTAGATAAGCCAAGTATTATTCTTCTATGACCTAACGTAGTTTTAACAAATACAGTTATTTACTGTTCATGAACAACTTTATAACTGTATAAGGCCCCCTCTTTAATGTGGATTAATGAGATAAAAATCGACTGTAATTATGTTAATAATTAAAACATATAAAGAAGCCTTGTAAATAAACATTTTAAAGACATAAAAACTCTACAATTTATAATACCTGTCGAGGTTCATGTAGACAACTGAAGCTGCTAATAGAGTTAAGCCGATTTCCACAATAGACCTGTAACTGAGATCACTCTGTATGGCAAGTGCTCAGATCCAAATTACTGTAACAGAACTACAAATTTCGAATTCCTAAAATGGAAAATAAATATTCTATCTATTCATTCATAACTATATTTCCAACAAAAATTATGCTTTAATTACAAATAATATTTGTTAGTTTCATTTTTGTCTTAAAGAAAATGATACACAAATTGTAAAATATACTTTTCTTAATCAAAATTACAAATTGTAGTAAAGTACAAAATTTACTAACACTTGTAGGTTGAATAAATAATTGTTCAATTACTATTTGAAAAAGTATTGGTGTATTGGTTTTTTTAAATAAATTGTTTCGTATAAAATATTAAAATATTTACACAAGCTTGTTCTACCACTTAATTCGTAAAAATGTTACCTCTTAGTCTTGTTAAGGGGTATTAATTATTATTAGTTATTAAAGTAGTGATTAAAGTATTAGTTGTAGGAACTGGGGGCCTGAGACATTAAAGTATTAAATGTAGGAACTGGGGGCCTGAGACATTAAAGTATTAGTTGTAGGAACTGGGGGCCTGAGGCATTAAAGTATTAGTTGTAGGAACTGGGTGCCTGAGACATTAAAGTATTAGTTGTAGGAACTGGGGGCCTGAGACATTAAAGTATTAGTTGTAGGAACTGGGGGCCTGAGACATTAAAGTATTAGTTGTAGGAACTGGGGGCCTGAGACATTAAAGTATTAGTTGTAGGAACTGGGGGCCTGAGACATTAAAGTATTAGTTGTAGGAACTGGGGGCCTGATACATTAAAGTATTAGTTGTAGGAACTGGGGGCCTGAAACATTAAAGAATTAGTTGTAGGAACTGGGTGCCTGAGACATTAAAGTATTAGTTGTAGGAACTGGGGGCCTGAGAGATTAAAGTATTAGTTGTAGGAACTGGGGGCCTGAGACATTAAAGTATTAGTTGTAGGAACTGGGGGCCTGAGACATTAAAGTATTAGTTGTAGGAACTGGGGGCCTGAGACATTAAAGTATTAGTTGTAGGAACTGGGGGCCTGAGACATTAAAGAATTAGTTGTAGGAACTGGGGGCCTGAGACATTAAAGTATTAGTTGTATGAAATGGGGGCCTGAGACATTAAAGTATTAGTTGTAGGAACTGGGGGCCTGAGACATTAAAGAATTAGTTGTAGGAACTGGGGGCCTGAGACATTAAAGAATTAGTTGTAGGAACTGGGGGCCTGAGACATTAAAGAATTAGTTGTAGGAACTGGGGGCCTGAGACATTAAAGTATTTGTTGTAGGAACTGGGGGCTTGAAACATTAAAGTATTAGTTGTAAGACCTGGGGGCCTGAGACATTTAACAATTAGTTGTAGGAACTGTGGGCATAACCCATTAAAGTATTAGTTATAGGAATTGGGGGCTGACATTAAAGTATTAGTTGTAGGAACTTGGGGCCCGAGACATTAAATAAACAATTTTAGGAATGAAAACATAGTTAAAAACAAATAATAATTTGTAAAATAAATGTATATATTTTGTTACTATTTAACGTGAAATATAGCATTTCAATATATGTCTATAATCCTGATTAATCAATCAAACATGGTCCACTATAGGTAATCCACTGATGTTAGAGGTATCAACGCTTTGACGTAACATCAACCAGCTTTAATGACAGTTGTGATATTACTCCACTGTTAAGCCAACCAGATCAACGACAGATTACATTTATAAACACCCATGTAAAAACTATACATATTTAGTTATTTCCTCAGTCCAAAAATTCGTTATTTTGCTTGAATTATTTCTAAATTTTGTTATCTTCAATATATACACGCAACCCATAATATCTTTAACGGGAGTATTTTTTTCCTTTTTTATAAACCAGCAATATAGTATTTAATAAAATATTAGTTTCTTTGATTACTTTGCTGAATTACTTCAAGTAGTTGTTGAAGTGAGGGTAAAGTATATATAGGGTATATAGTGAGTTCACGAAACTATCAGGGTACAAGTCGATGTATACAAAGTACCAGTATACATCGACTGGTACTTTGTAGACATTAAAAATTTTGTTAAACTCAATTTGTGAGTTTTTTTACCGGTAATTGTATTTTCATCAGTACAATGGTATCACGTAAACTAATATAACACAATCAACATGCGCACAGATCACTCCGGCTAGCAAATTAAATGGCGAATTGATTGAACAACATAAGGCGAAAAGGGTAATGGATAATTCTTTACGATACTCAACTAAAAGCTATTTAATACCTAGTTATGACTTCTGCTTAGTTATGGCCAAACTGAACAGTATTTCATTCCTAACAGTTTACTTACTCCAATACATAAGGGGTATTAGCCCACCCACCCACCCCTACACGTACAGAGGTATTAGCCCACCCACCCACCCCTACACGTACAGAGGTATTAGCCCACCCGCCCACCCCTACACGTACAGTGATATTAGCCCACCCGCCCACCCCTACACGTACAGTGATATTAGCCCACCCGCCCATCCCTACACGTAAAGAGGTATTAGCCCACCCGCCCACCCGTACACGTACAGAGGTATTAGCCCATCCGCCCACCCCTACACGTACAGTGATATTAGCCCTCCCGCCCACCCCTACACGTACAGTGATATTAGCCCACCCCTACACGTACAGAGATATTAGCCCACCCGCCTACCCCTACACGTACAGTGATATTAGCCCACCCGCCCACCCCTACACGTACAGAGGTATTAGCCCACCCACCCACCCCTACACGTACAGAGGTATTAGCCCACCCGCCCACCTCTACACGTACAGTGATATTAGCCCACCTCTACACGTACAGTGGTATTAGTAGGGTATGAGTAAGAACCATAACCATCTGCATACCAATGTTAGATGTTATAACAAAATATATTTAGGTCATTTTAGTTTTTTAAATCCTCAAGTGTCACTAGAGGTAAGTTCTACTCTAATTATTTATTTATTTACATTATGTTAGAGTACATTGTGTTTGGGAAATGTTATTTATAATGAGCGTTAGACAGAGTATAAAACAAGCTCAGATATAAAACTGTAAATAAAGGTTCTTGAAATGTTCATGCCACCTTTAAAACACAGGCCTTTAATAGCCTGGATGTGTTATATAACCCCCAGCAGTAAACGACATGGAAAACACGTTGAACCTTGAATATACACAATTTAATAGTGTGTTGTATTGTACAGCCATAATTTTAGTTACGATACCATTTAAATTTTAACTAATTCAGTACATTTTTTTCCTTAAAATATTATAGATCTCAATGCGTCCAACCCGTAACTTAACAGATTAATCTAATATGTAAGCACTTAATTTAATCACTACGTGTAAATAAATTTGTTCTCATTTTATTTTTGTTATACTATACTTATAGTGAAAGGATATTTAATTTTCATATTAAAATGTAGCAAATTATTGAATGAAAAGTAATTATTACTAGATAAGGATTTTGTTTACTTAGTTCCATAAAATATTAATAAATATTATTATTTTATCCTGCTTGCTTGAACAGTGTACCTTATATGTGATTGTATTGATACAAGGGAATGTTTGGATCAAACTATAATTGAACCTTATAAACTATATCAGCAATAAATATTACATTTTTTCAACAGGCAATCATTCGAAATTAAAGTAATTATATTGTTTATCATGTAATGATACTTTCTATCGATGAATTTTCTCCCACAGTTTTGAAAAATTATATAAAACATTTAATCACACCTTTGACTCACATTATCAATATTAGTTTAAATTCCGGTGTATTTCCAAATTCATTTAAAATTGCTAAAGTCATTCCACTTTATAAATCTGGCAAAAAATTGACATATAGTAATTTTAGGCCCATCTCCTTGCTCAGTACACTGTCCAAAGTATTGGAGAAGTGTGTAAAAAAACAATTACAAGTATACCTGGAGTCAAAACATCTACTTTCAAGTCGACAATTTGGCTTTAGAAGTGGTAAGAACTCTGCGGACGCTTTATTTATGTTAAATAAAATCATAATGAATAACATTAATAAAGGCGAAAAGATTTTGCTGGCCTTCATTGATCTAGCGAAGGCTTTTGATTCAATCGACCGGAAAAAACATTTTTCAAAAATGACTGAGCTAGGAATAATTGGATTACCTTTGAATTGGTTTAAAAGTTATTTAAGTGACCGATACCAAAAGGTACTATTTTAGTTTAAAAAGCTACACATCACTTAGTTTTTAAAAAAATGTTATATTTCGGCTTACAATCTAAAGCCATTCTCAAACATTAGACAACATAAATAGTTTTAAAAAATTATATAAATTAATTAATAGATCATATGTTTAAAAAAATATATAACAGATGATTTGATCAATGAAAATAGTTGAATATATACTATATAAATTTTGATAAAAAATTGTTTAGTCACTTATAAATTTTGAATTTTGAATTTTATTTAATACTTCTGATTTAATAATAGGCAGGTATATTGAGCATAAGGTGGCACTAGGTTGTGAAATGCAGCTTTCTACAGCCATACATGCTGCTTCTTTTATTGTTCTTTCTTTCCATTTACTTTCTTTATATACTATACTTGCTGCTGTCCATTGCACCGTATGCTCTTCCGCCAAAACATGATCTGAAAGTTTAGAATAGTTTTCTAATTGATTTTTTATGCTGTTTTTGTGTTCTTGTATTCTCTTTTTTAAAGGTCGAGATGTTTGTCCAAAATAATTTAAATTACATTGACAGGGAATTTTGTAAACAACATTTTTGGTTTCTTGATTTTGATTATATGGTTTAACTTTTCTTAGTAAGTTTCCAATTTTTGATTTTGTAACAAATGAAGTTCTAATATTAAATTTTTTGTTAATTCTTCTGATTTTTTCTGATTTTCCTTTGATATAAGGTATAACAATTGTTGTTAAAGGTTTTGATTCTGTATTATGTTTATTTGTATTACTTAAAATTTTTTGTTTGGTTTTTATATAGGACTTGTTTATGACTTTTAGTGGGTAGTCATTGTTTTTTAATTCTTGATATATAAGTTTTATTTCTTGGTCCAGTCCTTCTTCTGTTGATGAAATTTTGAATGCTCTGGTGAATAGTCCTTGTGCAATTGCATGTTTAACGTGATGTGGTGTGTTTGAATGGAAATTTAGATACTGTCCAGTATGTGTCTTTTTTCTATAGACTGATGTTTTTAATTCTGTATTTGTTTTTTCAACTAAAACATCTAAAAAAGGAAGTTTGTTTTCTTCTTCATGTTCTACTGTAAATTTGATTGATGGTCTAATGGAATTTAAATGTTGAAAAAAACCATCATGATCATTTTTAGCAGATTTCCAAACACAAAAAATGTCATCAAGATATCTTAACCAAAGAATAGGCTTTTCATTCCAAGTTTTTAGTGCCAGATTTTCAAAAAAATCCATATATATATTACTTAGAAGTGGACTGAGAACTCCTCCCATTGGTAAACCTGAGTTTTGAAGAAAATATTTATTGCCATACTGGAAGTAACTATTATTAACACATACATCTAAAAGCTCCATTACAGATGATGTTGATAGTGAAGTCCTGCTTGATAAATTGCTATCATTATCCAATTTCGTCTTTATAATATTCAAAATTTCTTTTACTGGAATATTTGTAAATAAGCTTATCACATCATAACTAACCATATGGTTATCTTGCTGTATTGATACTTCCTTAATCTTATTAACAAAATCATAAGAATTTTGTACATATGAGTTTTCAGAACCAAATAGAGGATTTAAAATTGGTAGGAGGAATTTTGATAGTTCGTAGTATGGGGAATTTATTGAACTGACTATTGGTCTGAGAGGAACTTCGTTTTTGTGTATTTTTGGAACTCCATAAATATGAGGCGGTTTTGCAAATTGAGGAGAGAGTTTTTTAATTGTATCATTTGATAAAATAGTGTTTTGTTTTCTTATAACAGATTTTACTTTATTCATTATATTTGTTGTTGGATCTTTATGTATGTTAGTGTATTGTCCTCCATTTAGTAGGTTATTCATTTTATCTTCATAATCAATTTTATCTGTTATGACAGTTGTCCTAACTTTATCCACTGGTAATATTATAATTGTATCATCATTTTTAATGTGAGTTCAATGCTGTAATATCATTTTTATTAAGGTTTTGTTTTGTTTTACTTTTAATTTGTAAAGCATTTACTATGTTACTTCTGTAATAATCTTGTTGATCATGAGGGAGTAGCTCTGTCTTACTTTCAATAGATGCAATTATATCTAGGTTGGATATTGAATTGTTTGACATATTAAAGTTTAATCCTTTCGATAATAAGTGTTCTTCATCTGCTGTTATGTCCCTTTTAGACAGATTAGTTACAAACTTATTTTTGTTTTGTGGATTGGTTTCAAGGTTATTCTTTTTAAAGGACATGTTTTTCTTTGATGATAATCTGGTTAATTTGTTTTGTTGCTTAATTTTTGTTGTGTTGAAAGTTTTTATGTAAGATAGTTTTACAGAATCTGTAATTTTTTTATAATCAGAATCAGTTGTTACATTTTTTAATTGTACTTCTAAAATTTGAATTTCAGATTGTAAATGATTAATGTTTAAATGATTTTCTTTTATTGAAGCCAAAAGTAACTTTTTTTCAGTATTTATGATAATGTTTTGTTTAAATTTACTCAAATGTTGTTTTTTTATTCTTGCAAAATTTGGAATAATGTTCATATCTTTACATTTATGTGTAAAAGTTAAATGGTTTTGTGCTTTAGCTAATTTGTTGTAAGTTGTTTCTAACTTTCTGAACATACCTGTAGTTTCACTGCCATAGTGTAATATCAATTCTTGACGGTATGTTTTTTTCGTGATGGTGTTCATTACTATTTTAGTTTAAAAAGCTACACATCACTTAGTTTTTAAAAAAATGTTATATTTCGGCTTACAATCTAAAGCCGTTCTCAAACATTAGACAACATTTTGATTTTGTTAATAAGATTAAGGAAGTATCAATACAGCAAGATAACCATATGGTTAGTTATGATGTGAAAGCTTATTTACAAATATTCCAGTAAAAGAAATTTTGAATATTATAAAGACGAAATTGGATAATGATAGCAATTTATCAAGCAGGACTTCACTATCAACATCATCTGTAATGGAGCTTTTAGATGTATGTGTTAATAATAGTTACTTCCAGTATGGCAATAAATATTTTCTTCAAAACTCAGGTTTACCAATGGGAGGAGTTCTCAGTCCACTTCTAAGTAATATATATATGGATTTTTTTGAAAATCTGGCACTAAAAACTTGGAATGAAAAGCCTATTCTTTGGTTAAGATATCTTGATGACATTTTTTGTGTTTGGAAATCTGCTAAAAATGATCATGATGGTTTTTTTCAACATTTAAATTCCATTAGACCATCAATCAAATTTACAGTAGAACATGAAGAAGAAAACAAACTTCCTTTTTTAGATGTTTTAGTTGAAAAAACAAATACAGAATTAAAAACATCAGTCTATAGAAAAAAGACACATACTGGACAGTATCTAAATTTCCATTCAAACACACCACATCACGTTAAACATGCAATTGCACAAGGACTATTCACCAGAGCATTCAAAATTTCATCAACAGAAGAAGGACTGGACCAAGAAATAAAACTTATATATCAAGAATTAAAAAACAATGACTACCCACTAAAAGTCATAAACAAGTCCTATATAAAAACCAAACAAAAAATTTTAAGTAATACAAATAAACATAATACAGAATCAAAACCTTTAACAACAATTGTTATACCTTATATCAAAGGAAAATCAGAAAAAATCAGAAGAATTAACAAAAAATTTAATATTAGAACTTCATTTGTTACAAAATCAAAAATTGGAAACTTACTAAGAAAAGTTAAACCATATAATCAAAATCAAGAAACCAAAAATGTTGTTTACAAAATTCCCTGTCAATGTAATTTAAATTATTTTGGACAAACATCTCGACCTTTAAAAAAAAGAATACAAGAACACAAAAACAGCATAAAAAATCAATTAGAAAACTATTCTAAACTTTCAGATCATGTTTTGGCGGAAGAGCATAAGGTGCAATGGACAGCAGCAAGTATAGTATATAAAGAAAGTAAATGGAAAGAAAGAACAATAAAAGAAGCAGCATGTATGGCTGTAGAAAGCTGCATTTCACAACCTAGTGCCACCTTATGCTCAATATACCTGCCTATTATTAAATCAGAAGTATTAAATAAAATTCAAAATTCAAAATTAATAAGTGACTAAACAATTTTTTATCAAAATTTATATAGTATATATTCAACTATTTTCATTGATCAAATCATCTGTTATATATTTTTTTAAACATATGATCTATTAATTAATTTATATAATTTTTTAAAACTATTTATGTTGTCTAATGTTTGAGAATGGCTTTAGATTGTAAGCCGAAATATAACATTTTTTAAAAAACTAAGTGATGTGTAGCTTTTTAAACTAAAATAGTAATGAACACCATCACGAAAAAAACATACCGTCAAGAATACCAAAAGGTTTCGATAAATGAAGTGAAAAGTGACACTAAGAGTTACGACTACGGAGTAGTTCAGGGAAGCAACCTCGGCCCATTGTTATTTTTAATTTACATAAATAATATAGATAAAATAAATATTACTGGAGATCTGTTTTTGTTTGCGGACGATACAGCTGTGCTGTTCCATGCTGAAACCTGGACCGATGTTTTCAAAATGGCGCCACAAAACTTAACAATAATTAAGCAGTGGTTTGATCAAAATGTCCTTACAATGAATATTAAGAAAACAAAATATTTACCCATAGCTCTTCGCAAAGGGTCAGAACCTGCTGCGGAGCTGAGAGTAGTGGTGCACTCTTGCGATGACCCCGCTAAAGAACACTGTGACTGTCAAGTCGTAGAGAGAGTCGACCACTACAAGTACCTGGGTATCATTATTGATAACCAGCTACGGTGGGAAAAACATATAGATATGTTAAAGTCTAAACTAAGAAAGTTCATATACGTTTTTAAACAATTAAGTACATTTTTAAAAACTCATGAAATTAAAACTGTATTTTTTGCATACGTTCAATCCATTTTAGAATACGGTATTATTTCTTGGGGAGGGGCTTTTAAATCTATAGTAAAACCGTTATCTGTTATCAAAAATTCTATTTTGAAGACAGGCTTCCGTAAGATAAAAATGTTTTCATCCGACTTACTTTTTCAAGAAACAGGTGTTCTCACCATAAGACATATATTCATTAAAACTCTTCTAAATTTCATTTTTCATCATTCCGATTTAATATCTACTCCTATTTTACATAATTACAGAACAAGAAATGCCTTGAATGTTGGTGTCCAAGTCCTTAGAACAGTTAAATCTGTAAACAATACGAATTCCTTCTACCTTGCAAATGTTTTGTATCGCAACATACCGAGGGTGATAAGTGATCTACTTGGCACCGTCAGTCACAGTGTGTACAAAAAGCGTGTCTCTGCCTGGCTGTTAGGGACCAATTGTGATTACGCGGAGGACCTCCTCAAGTCAATCTACACCAGACAACACGATTACTAGACTTATTACTTTACTTTGACCTCATTACTTCTATGCTTTGCTTCCGTAACTATTACTAATTTACTTGACTCCATCCAATGGCATCAAACCCTCATAAGTAACTAATATATATTTTAAAATTAAAAACTCACGGTACTCGCTTACTTTCTTTATTTGAATAATCTATTTTTATTTTTCACTGTTATAGGAATATGTCTTATTTTTTATAATGATTTTTTCTATGTAATAGTCAGTATCTAACGAATTAGTGTTATTTTTTATTTAGTATAGAATATACATTTTTGTTATTTTTTTCTAATAATAAATTATATGCAAGTACCTTTCTAAGTTAATTTGTTTGATCAAATTGTAATGTAATGTTCATTTGACTAGTTTTACGCACAGGCATAAAAAAGCCTATGTAAAACTTTATTTTCCTTTGTTTAACTTGAACTTGAACTTTGTTTAACTTAAATTGTTTAACTTGAACCTTTGTAACTTAAAAAGGGAAATAAATTGATTTTCTTTCTTTCTTTCTTTCTTTCTATATGTATTTTATAGTTTTATCCCAGCATACGTCATCGCCCCTACAAAAAGAAGCTGTGGTCAGATATTAAATACGGATTCCCACTTACCTCCTTATGTAACACTCTAAAATTCCTTAAATAATTTTGAATCGTTGTGTTTTGGTCTGACGATGTTATCTTTGGCAACGTAATGTCTCATCTATTAAAATATTAAACTTTTGGAATGTGGAAGTGCAATTATTTTAAAATTATAAAAAGTATATCTTTAAATAACGTTTCAATGTTACAAAATTGTTTTTAACCTAAGACTTTTAATCTAAGCACAGCTATATAAATCCATAAAACATACAAATAATAATTATAAAATAATTAGTTAAATATCGACAGTTGTTCGGAATCTGTCGCCATCTGCAGGACTATCATTTTGACATGTAATCATTTGGACTTGGTGGACAATAATTTGGACATAACAAGTTTTTATACTAAATCCTTCAGGATCTAAAGCAAGTTATTTTACCTAAATCACATATCCTCTCTCTTGGAGAATAGACAATAAGTAATTGGAAACGTTACTGCAAACGGTAGAGTCTGGTTCATGCTCTGTAACTAGGGGTGCTCCTCAGGGTTTCATGTTTGGCCTCATACTTTTACCAGACTTTTTTTTACCCAATAAAAAAAGTATTGGGTAAACACAATACTTTATTGATTCAAAGTCAAATATAGTACTTTGTGCCCTCTAAAAGTAGACTTACAGATTTTTCTAGACTTTGAAACTTTTTTATCTAAGAGAACAAACTGATTTTAGACGAAAATTTACAATTTAATTTTACCAAATGTATAGTCAGTTCACAGGAAATGGATAAATATGGCGGGAAACCCGATATTTCACCGATTCAAAGTCAACTACAGTAATTTGTGCCCTCTAAAAGTAGACTTACAGGTTTGTCTACACTTTGAAACTTTTTTATCTAAGAGAACAAACTGATTTCAATCGGAAATTTGTAAATGTAATATAACTATATATATACTTTATAAAAGACTATACTTCCCATTGACTTTAAATGTTGTACATAGGTTTATCTTGGCCCTAGAGGCTCACTAAGAAAGCGTTTTCTTCTCCGTCCCGCTGGCCTCCGAAATTCCCATGGTATTCTTAAGGGGCTATATAAATTGATTGATTTATTTGATTAACAGCTGTTAAATAAAAACAAATTAAATAAAATTGTGGTAGGCTAAACTTTTAAAATGAAAAATAATTGAGTACAGTAAATATACATAATATCAGCTGTCCTAATTGGACTTTAGATTAATTAATTGTTTTTTCGAAGTATTTAGTTTGATTTACTCTAAGTTGTTTTTGAATGTTCTTGAATTTGTTAGAATGTTTACTTATATTTTTAATGCAAGTCTTCAAACTCAATATTATGATCGGCGAAGCAGGCGGGTAAATTTAGTTCAATATAAGTTCAAATTTGTTGATAGTTTATTCATGTTGTTATATTATGAATAAGTATAATTTTTATTGTCTGTACGTTACACAATGAACACACAAAAAATAATTATTCCGCTCAAAAATCTGAAAAAAAGAAACGAACTTGAATTGTATCAAACCTAAACGTTTTCCGTTATGCAGAAGTTTTGTTCCTTTATTAATTATATTCATGTATTCATTAGATCAGTAAAATGCCATGAAATGTCTTGTATTTAATCTAAGAATTTTAATTCCATCACAGCTATATAGATCCAACAAACATACGAATAATAATTATAAGGTAATCAGTTAAATATCATCAACTGTATGGGATCTGTCACCAAGAAGATTAATATTAAGCAGTACGCCACCTCAGATTAATTCAAGCTTCCCAAGGATAGTCTTAATATATTAAGGTAATCTCCTTTGAACATTTTATTTTATGTTTGACTAACATTAATTACTGCATATATTAATAAATTGATAAACAGTGATATTTCATATTTAATCTCTAACATTATGTTCACACTGAACCATCATGGTTGTTATATGTTAAGGGTATCATATAACAAGTGTAAGTAATCAGGTCTTTATTGTGAAACAGTCATTAATTAATTCTGACAAACAGGAGTTAGGACCATCAAAGGCCTCGTCATTAGTAAATCCTCTTTACTCTATTAGCAGACCTGTCTCGTTGTCCTGCTGAATTTAATTTATCGGTGTTACAATAAAATATTGTTAAACTGGTGTTCTTGTCTGTCAAGAGTGTTTAGTCATTTGTTAGTGAACAGTTGCTACTAAGTGAAATATTATCATCAAATAATATGTTTAGAAAGTAAAGCCACTTACTTAACGATGATATCAAGTGAATAACATATAAGTGTTAACGATAATAATATGTACTTGTTATTTTATAGCATATTATGAATCCAAATTATGTTTTGGTATTTAATGTTTGTTTTCATCTGATGTGTAAAATTTCATAGGCATGTTAACTATATACCCTTGAATATATGAAACAGGTAAGGTTTTAGCATTCTATATACAATTACAATTCTAATAAAAACTATTTATTAGTAAATGTGTTAAAATCAATTATCAAGACTGGTACAAATACGTTAATTTACTGCCTACCAAAAACTTGACAATATGTACACTTAGTGTCCCTCCACATACGTAACAGAGTTAGCTCCCACAGTTTGTATCTATTTGGTCCTCTCATCATCATTTTACGTTAATTGACTGCCTACCAACCACTTGACAATATGTACACTTTGTGTCCCTCCACATACGTAATACAGTACGCTCCCACAGTTTGTACCTATTTGGTCTTCTCATTATCATCTTACGTTAGTTGACTGCCTACCAACAACTTGACAATATGTACACTTAGTGTCCCTCCACATACGTAACAGAGTTAGCTCCCACAGTTTGTATCTATTTGGTCCTCTCATCATCATTTTACGTTAATTGACTGCCTACCAACCACTTGACAATATGTACACTTTGTGTCCCTCCACATACGTAATACAGTACGCTCCCACAGTTTGTACCTATTTGGTCTTCTCATTATCATCTTACGTTAGTTGACTGCCTACCAACAACTTGACAATGTGTACACTTAGTGTCTCTCCACATAAGCAACACAGTACGCTCCTACAGTTTGTATCTATTTGGTCCTCTCATCATCACCTCACGTTAATTGACTGCCTACCAACATCTTGACAATGTGTACATTTAGTGTCCCTCCACATACGCAACACAGTACGATCCCACAGTTTGTATCTATTTGGTCCTTTCATCATCACCTCACGTTAATTGACTGCCTACCAACATCTTGACAATGTGTACACTTAGTGTCCCTCCACATACGAGAAAGAGGCCAGACAGGGCCAGACAGAGGCCAGACAGAGTGCAGACAGAGACCAGAGAGAGACCAGACAGAGACCAGACAGAGACCAGACAGAACCCAGACAGAGGCCAGACAGAGGCCAGACAGAGGCCAGAAAGAGGCCAGACAGAGGCCAGATAGAGGCCACACAAGGGCCAGACAGAGGCCAGACAAGAATATGGATTAGATACAGTACGCTCCCACAGTTTGTATCTATTTGGTCCACTCATCATCACCGCACTTTAATTAACTGCCTACCAACAATTTGACAATGTGTACACTTGGTGTCCTTCCACATACGTAACACAGTACGCTCCTACAGTTTGTACCTATTTGGTCCTCTCATCATCATTTTACGTTAATTGACTGCCTACCAACCACTTGACAATATGTACACTTTGTGTCCCTCCACATACGTAATACAGTACGCTCCCACAGTTTGTACCTATTTGGTCTTCTCATTATCATCTTACGTTAGTTGACTGCCTACCAACAACTTGACAATATGTACACTTGGTGTCCTTCCACATACGTAACACAGTACAATCTCACAGTTTGTACCTATTTGGGCCTCTCATTATCATCTTACGTTAATTGACTGCCTACCAACAGCTTGACAATATGTACACTTGGTGTCCTTCCACATACGTAACACAGTACGCTCTCACAGTTTGTACCTATTTGGGCCGCTCATTATCATCTTACGTTAATTGACTGCCTACCAACATCTTGACAATGTGTACACTTGGTGTCCTTCCACATACGTAACACAGTACGCTCTCTTAGTTTGTACCTATTTGGTCCTCTCATCATCATCTTACGTTAATTAACTGCCTACCAACAGCTTGAGAATATGTACACTTGGTGTCCTTCCACATACGTAACACAGTACGCTTTCACAGTTTTTACCTATTTGGTCCTCTCATTATCATCTTACGTTAATTGACTGCCTACCTAAAACTTGACAATGTGTACACTTGGTGTCCTTCCACATACATAACACAGTACGCTCTCACAGTTTGTACCTCTTTGGTCCTCTCATTATTATCTTACGTTAATTGACTGCCTACCAACAGCTTGACAATATGTACACTTGGTGTCCTTCCACGTACGTAACACAGTACGCTCTCATAGTTTGTACCTATTTGGTCCTCTCCTCATCATCTTACGTTAATTAACTGCCTACCAACATCTTAACAATGTGTACACTTGGTGTCCTTCCACATACGTAACACAGAACGCTCGCTTAGTTTGTACCTATTTGGTCCTCTCATCATCATCTTACGTTAATTAACTGCCTACCAACAGCTTGACAATATGTACACTTGGTGTCCTTCCACATACGTAACACGGTACGCTCTCACAGTTAGTACCTATTTGGTCATCTCATTATCATCTTACGTTAATTGACTGCCTACCTACAACTTGACAATGTGTACACTTGGTGTCCTTCCACATACATAACACAGTACGCTCTCAGAGTTTGTACCTCTTTGGTCCTCTCATTATTATCTTACGTTAATTGACTGCCTACCAACAGCTTGACAATATGTACACTTGGTGTCCTTCCACGTACGTAACACAGTACGCTCTCATAGTTTGTACCTATTTGGTCCTCTCACCATCATCTTACGTTAATTAACTGCCTACCAACAGCTTGACAATATGTAGACTTGGTGTCCTTCCACATACGTACACAGTACGCTCTCAGAGTTTGTACCTATTTGGTCCTCTCATCATCTTACGTTAATTAAATGCCTACCAACAGCTTGACAATATGTACTCTTGGTGTCCTTCCACATACGTAACACAGTACGCTCTCACAGTTTGTACCTATTTGGGCCTCTCATTATTATCTTACGTTAATTGACTGCCTACCAACATCTTGACAATGTGTACACTTGGTGTCCTTCCACATACGTAACACAGTACGCTCTCACAGTTTGTACCTATTTGGGCCTCTCATTATCATCTTACGTTAATTGACTGCCCTCCAACAGCTTGACAATATGTACACTTGGTGTCCTTCCACATACGTAACAAAGTACGCCCTCACAGTTTGTACCTATTTGGGCCTCTCATTATCATCTTACGTTAATTGACTGCCTACCAACATCTTGACAATGTGTACACTTGGTGTCCTTCCACATACGTAACACAGTACGCTCTCACAGTTTGTACCTATTTGGTCCTCTCATCATCATCTTACGTTGATTAACTGCCTACCAACAGCTTGACAATATGTACACTTGGTGTCCTTCCACATACGTAACACAGTACGCTCTCACAGTTTGTACCAATTTGGTCCTCTCATTATCATCTTACGTTAATTGACTGCCTACCAACAGCTTGACAATATGTACACTTTGTGTCCTTCCCCATACGTAACACAGTACGCTCTCACAGTTTGTACCTATTTGGGCCTCTCATTATTATCTTACGTTAATTGACTGCCTACTAACAGCTTGACAATATGTACACTTTGTGTCCTTCCACATACGTAATACAGTACGCTCTCACAGTTTGTACCTATTTGGTCCTCTCATTATCATCCTACGTTAATTGACTGCCTACCAACAGCTTGACAATATGTACTCTGGTATCCTTCCACATACGTAACACAGTACGCTCTCACAGTTTGTTCCTATTTGGTCCTCTCATTATCATCTTACGTTAATTGACAGCCTACCAACAGCTTGATAATATGTACACTTGGTGTCCTTCCACATACGTAACATGGTACGCTCTCACAGTTTGTACCTATTTGGTCCTCACATTATCATCTTACGTTAATTGACTGCCTACCAACAGCTTGATAATATGTACACTTGGTGTCCTTCCACATACGTAACACGGTACGCTCTCACAGTTTGTACCAATTTGGTCCTCTCATTATCATCTTACGTTAATTGACTGCCTACCAACAGCTTGACAATATGTACTCTGGTATCCTTCCACATACGTAACACAGTACGCTCTTACAGTTTGTACCTATTTGGGCCTCTCATTATCATCTTACGTTAATTGACTGCCTACCAACATCTTGACAATGTGTACACTTGGTGTCCTTCCACATACGTAACACAGTACGCTCTCACAGTTTGTACCTATTTGGGCCTCTCATTATCATCTTAGGTTAAGTGACTGCCTACCAACATCTTGACAATGTGTACACTTGGTGTCCTTCCACATACGTAACACAGTACGCTCTCACAGTTTGTACCTATTTGGGCCTCTCATTATCATCTTACGTTAATTGACTGCCTACCAACAGCTTGACAATATGTACACTTGGTGTCCTTCCACATACGTAACACAGTACGCTCTCACAGTTTGTACCTATTTGGGCCTCTCATTATCATCTTACTTAGTTGACTGCCTACCAACATCTTGACAATGTGTACACTTGGTGTCCTTCCACATACGTAACACAGTACGCTCTCTTAGTTTGTACCTATTTGGTCCTCTCATCATCATCTTACGTTAATTATACTGCCTACCAACAGCTTGACAATATGTACACTTGGTGTCCTTCCACATACGTAACACAGTACGCTTTCACAGTTTGTACCTATTTGGTCCTCTCATTATCATCTTACGTTAATTGACTGCCTACCAACAGCTTGACAATATGTACACTTGGTGTCCTTCCACGTACGTAACACAGTACGCTCTCATAGTTTGTACCTATTTGGTCCTCTCAATCATCACCTCACGTTAATTGACTGTCTACCAACAACTTGACAATGTGTACACTTGGTGTCCTTCCACATACGTAACAAAATACGCTCTCTTAGTTTGTACCTATTTGGTCCTCTCATCATCATCTTACGTTAATTAACTGCCTACCAACAGCTTGACAATATGTACACTTGGTGTCCTTCCACATACGTAACACGGTACGCTCTCACAGTTTGTACCTATTTGGTCCTCTCATTATCATCTTACTTTAATTGACTGCCTACCTACAACTTGACAATGTGTAAACTTGGTGTCCTTCCACATACATAACACAGTACGCTCTCACAGTTTGTACCTCTTTGGTCCTCTCATTATTATCTTACGTTAATTGACTGCCTACCAACAGCTTGACAATATGTACACTTGGTGTCCTTCCACGTACGTAACACAGTACGCTCTCATAGTTTGTACCTATTTGGTCCTCTCACCATAATCTTACGTTAATTAACTGCCTACCAACAGCTTGACAATATGTAGACTTGGTGTCCTTCCACATACGTACACAGTACGCTCTCATAGTTTGTACCTATTTGGTCCTCTCATCATCATCTTACGTTAATTAACTGCCTACCAACATCTTGACAATGTGTACACTTGGTGTCCTTCCACATACGTAACACAGTACGCTCTCACAGTTTGTACCTATTTGGGCCTCTCATTATCATCTTACGTTAATTGACTGCCTACCAAACAGCTTTGGACAAATGTACACTTGGTGTCCTTCCACATACGATAACACAGTACGCTCTCACAGTTTGTACCTATTTGGGCCCTCTCATTATCATCATTACTTAGTTGACTGCCTACCAACATCTTGACAATGTGTACACATGGTGTCCTTCCACATACGTAACACAGTACGCTCTCTAGTTTGTACCTATTTGGTCCCTCTCCATCCATCATCTTACGTTAATTAACTGCCTCTACAACACGCTTGACAATATGTACAGATTGGTGTCACCTTCCCTCCATACGTAACATAGTACGCACTTCACAGTTTGTACCTATTTTCGTCCTACTCATTATCAATCTTACGTTAATTGACTGCCTACCAACAGCTGACAATATGTACACTTGCGTGTGCCTTCCACGTAAGTAAACACAGTACGCTCTCATAGTTTGTACCAATCTTGGTCCTCTCATACAATCATCTTACGTTAATTAACTCGCCTACCCAACATCTTGACAATGTGTACACTTGGTGTCCTTCCACATACGTAAACACAGTCCGCTCTCTCTTAGTTTGTACCTATTTGGTCCATCTCATCATCATCTTACGTTAAGTAACCTGCATACCAACAGCTTGACAATATGTACACTTGGTGTCCTTCCACTACGTAACACGGTACAGCTCCTCAACAGGTTTGTACCTATTTTGGTCCTCTCCATTATCAGCTCAGTACTTCTAATTGACTGCCTACCTACAACTTGATCAAGGAAGGCTCCAAACATAACAGTAGCTCCACAGTTTGTACTTTTGGTCCTCATATACACTTAATTATGCTACAACATTGACAATGTACACTTGGTGTCCTTCACTACGTAACACGTACGCTCCAAGTTTGTACCTATTGGTCTCTCACATATTTACGTAATTACTGCCTACCACACTTGACAATATGTAACTTGTGTCCTCAATACGTAACGTACGCTCCAAGTTGTACCATTGGTCTTCATATCTTACGTTATTACTGCTACCAACACTTGACAATATGTACCTTGGTTCCTTCACATACGTAACACAGTACTCTCACAGTTTGTACTATTTGGCTCTCATTTCATCTTCGTTAATTGACTGCTACCAACAGCTTGACAATATGTACACTTGTGCCTCACATACGTAACACAGTACGCTCTCACGTTTGTACTATTTGGCCTCATTATATCTTACTAATGACTGCCTACAACACTGACAATTGTACACTTGTGTCCTCCACATACGTAACACAGTACGCTCTCTTAGTTTGTACCTATTTGGTCCTCTCATCATCATCTTACGTTAATTAACTGCCTACCAACAGCTTGACAATATGTACACTTGGTGTCCTTCCACATACGTAACACAGTACGCTTTCACAGTTTGTACCTATTTGGTCCTCTCATTATCATCTTACGTTAATTGACTGCCTACCAACAGCTTGACAATATGTACACTTGGTGTCCTTCCACGTACGTAACACAGTACGCTCTCATAGTTTGTACCTATTTGGTCCTCTCATCATCATCTTACGTTAATTAACTGCCTACCAACATCTTGACAATGTGTACACTTGGTGTCCTTCCACATACGTAACACAGTACGCTCTCTTAGTTTGTACCTATTTGGTCCTCTCATCATCATCTTACGTTAATTAACTGCCTACCAACAGCTTGACAATATGTACACTTGGTGTCCTTCCACATACGTAACACGGTACGCTCTCACAGTTTGTACCTATTTGGTCCTCTCATTATCATCTTACGTTAATTGACTGCCTACCAACAGCTTGACAATATGTACACTTGGTGTCCTTCCACATACGTAACACAGTACGCTCTCACAGTTTGTACCTATTTGGTCCTCTCATTATCATCTTACGTTAATTGACTGCCTACCAACAGCTTGACAATATGTACACTTGGTGTCCTTCCACATACGTAACACAGTACGCTCTCACAGTTTGTACCTATTTGGTCCTCTCATTATCATCTTACGTTAATTGACTGCCTACCAACAGCTTGACAATATGTACACTTTGTGTCCTTCCACATACGTAACACAGTACGCTCTCATAGTTTGTACCTATTTGGTCCTCTCATCATCATCTTACGTTAATAAACTGCCTACCAACAGCTTGACAATATGTACTCTGGTGTCCTTCCACATACGTAACACAGTACGCTCTCACAGTTTGTACCTATTTGGTCCTCTCATTATCATCTTACGTTAATTGACTGCCTACCAACAGCTTGACAATATGTACACTTGGTGTCCTTCCACATACGTAACACAGTACGCTCTCACAGTTTGTTCCTATTTGGTCCTCTCATTATCATCTTACGTTAATTGACTGCCTACCAACAGCTTGACAATATGTACACTTGGTGTCCTTCCACATACGTAACACAGTACGCTCTCACAGTTTGTACCTATTTGGTCCTCTCATCATCATCTTACCTTATTTAACTGCCTACCAACAGCTTGACAATAGTGTACACTTGGTGTCCTTCCACATACGTAACACAGTACGCTCTCACAGTTTGTACCTATTTGGTCCTCTCATCATCATCTTACGTTAATTAACTGCCTACCAACAGCTTGACAATATGTACACTTGGTGTCCTTCCACATACGTAACACAGTACGCTCTCACAGTTTGTACCTATTTGGTCCTCTCATTATCATCTTACGTTAATTGACTGCCTACCAACAGCTTGACAATATGTACACTTGGTGTCCTTCCACATACGTAACACAGTACGCTCTCACTAGTTTGTACCTATTTGGTCCTCTCATCATCATCTTACGTTAATTAACTGCCTACCAACAGCTTGACAATATGTACACTTGGTGTCCTTCCACATACGTAACACAGTACGCTCTCACAGTTTGTACCTATTTGGTCCTCTCATTATCATCTTACGTTAATTGACTGCCTACCAACAGCTTGACAATATGTACACTTGGTGTCCTTCCACATACGTAACACAGTACGCTCTCACAGTTTGTACCTATTTGGTCCTCTCATTATCATCTTACGTTAATTGAACTGCCTACCAACAGCTTGACAATATGTACACTTGGTGTCCTTCCACATACGTAACACAGTACGCTCTCACAGTTTGTACCTATTTGGTCCTCTCATTATCATCTTACGTTAATTGACTGCCTACCAACAGCTTGACAATATGTACACTTGGTGTCCTTCCACATACGTAACACAGTACGCTCTCACAGTTTGTACCTATTTGGTCCTCTCATTATCATCTTACGTTAATTGACTGCCTACCAACAGCTTGACAATATGTACACTTGGTGTCCTTCCACATACGTAACACAGTACGCTCTCACTAGTTTGTACCTATTTGGTCCTCTCATCATCATCTTACGTTAATTAACTGCCTACCAACAGCTTGACAATATGTACACTTGGTGTCCTTCCACATACGTAACACAGTACGCTCTCACAGTTTGTACCTATTTGGTCCTCTCATTATCATCTTACGTTAATTGACTGCCTACCAACAGCTTGACAATATGTACACTTGGTGTCCTTCACTACGTACACATACCTTCACAGTTACCTAATTTGTGCCTTCCTTACATCTTACGTATACTGCCTCAAAGTTGACATATTCACTTTCCTTACTAGTAACACTACCTCCACATTTGACATTTGACCTTTTCTCTACTAGTAACAGCTCCACATTTGACATTACTTGGGTCTCATTACTCATCTCTTATTGACTTTCCCACTACTTAGTAATTTGCCTCCACACGAACAATGTCACTTTGTCCATGTACCTCCTTTACTTTTACTTGGCCTCCAATCTTACATTGACTGGTCCTCACTTACATATGTCACTTGTGTACTATTTACCTCGTCTCATTTTACTATTGCCTCCACATCACTGTAATTATGCCTCCACATAAGTACACTGTCCTTCACAGTACAGTCCTCTCTTATTTTCCTATTGGTCTCTACACACTACTTAAATTGCCTCACACGTAGTACACGTCCTCAATGTAACAGTGCCTCACATTTACTTTAGTCCTCCTACAACTTACAATTGACTGCTCCTCCACAATGTAAACGTGCTTCATTACGTACCTATTGTCTCTTGTCTCTATTATTATCTACTAATTGACATACACACTTGCATTACATGTCCACGTACTCACAGTCTCCTATTTGTCCTTTTGTCTCACCATAATCTACTATACCTACAACTGACAATTGTAAACTTGGTGTCCTCCACATACTACACAGTACGCTCTCAAGTTGTACCTTTTGGTCCTCTCATATACTTACGTTAATTACTGCCTACCACACTTGACAATTGTAACTTGGTGTCCTCCCATACGTAACACAGTACGCCTCACAGTTTGTACCTATTTGGCCTCTCATTAATCTTACGTTAATTACTGCCTACCAACAGCTTGACAATATGTACTTACGTCCTCACAGTTACATCCTTCTCTATTGTACTCTCACTCTACAATTTACTATTCTCCCTACAACAGCTTCTAGTTTGTCCTTCCTCTCACATACTCTAATTTGTACATTGCATATTACACTTGTTTACTCTACAAACTTACATTGTACCTTTGTCTCCTTTCACTTACGTAATGACGCTCACCTTTGTACTTGGTCCTTCACTACGTAAACGCCTCTATAGTTACATTTGTCCTTTTCACTACTAATACTGCTACACTCTACATTTACATTGTTCTTCCACATACGTAAGAGCCTCTAGTTGATATTGTCTTATCTCACTACGAATAATGCTCCACGTTGCATATTGGTTCCTTCACTTACGTAACGACGCTCACAGTTTACTATTGGTCTCCTTACATACTTATACGTACCTCTACATGTACTTGTCCTTCCACATCTACACATACGCTCCACAGTTTATCTTTGTCCTCCATATACTTACGTTTACTCTACCAAGCTTCAATATTATTGTTCCCTCCACGTACGTAACACTTGCCTCATAGTTACCATGCTCCTATTTGATATTTATCTACACCTTCAAATTAACTGTCCTTCCAATAGTACAGTGCTCTCAATTTGTACCTAGTCTCTCACATTTACTATTATGCCATACACTTCATATGACTGTTCCTCACTACAAAGTACCTTTTGTCTATGTCCTCTCATTACTCTACTAATTTGTACCATTGGTCCTGTCTTCACAACGTAAACGACGCTTCACAGTTACTATTGTCTCTTTATCTTACATACTCACAACAGCTTACATTTGTCCTTTGGTCCTCCTCTATACTACTTAAGTTGTACCATGGTCTATATCACTACTTTGATCCTCAAACTTACAAGTACTGTCTCACATGTACCAGTACCTCTCACATTTCTATCTTATTACTCTACAACAGCACACATAATGTACACTTGGTGCCTCCACATACGTACACGGTACGCTCTCACAGTTTGTACCTATTTGTCCTCCATTCATCTTACGTTAATTGACTGCCTACCAACGATTGACATTGTCCAATGTCCGTCCCCCATTTACCAAGCTTCATTTTTATTCTCTCCACACTTACATATTAACTGCTTCCACATACAAATGTCCTTTGTGTCCTTTCGTCCTCTATCACTCTCAATACTCTACACAGTTGACATTGTCTCTTTTCCTTACTTAATAACGCCTCCACAGTTGACTATGTCTGTTTTCACTTACTATACGCCTCTAACAGTTGACTATTACTTTGTCTTCACATCTTACTAACGCTCCACAGTTTGACATTGTCCCTTTCCTTACTAATACTGCCTTACCTTACATTGTACTTGCCTTCACATAACATCGTTAATTTGTCCATTTGCCTATTCACTTGTTATTCCACAACGCGACAATATTGACATTGGTCCTCTATCACTACGTTAATTTGTACCAACTTACATATCTTTCTTAATATCTACCACAGAGCCTAGTACTTTGTCCTCACATCTAACACGTATTAATGTACCATGCTCTATTACACTTGTTATTGACTACTACAACGCTTACAATTGTACAAGGCCTTACATCTACATACGCTAACAGTTTGACAATTGTCCATTCCTCCATATAACGTCAACAGCTCAAGTTTGTTCCTTTCTCTACTTACTTCTTACGTTGTACCCTATTTGGCTTTATCTCTTACATATAACGCCTAATACAGGTTCATTACTTGTTATTGCTCCTACAACATTTGCATGTTTTGTTCTTCATCTCACATCACTCCTAAACTGCTACCAATTGCATGTCACTTTGTCTTCTTATGTAACCACCTACAGTTTGACAATTGGTCCTTTTTCACTGTAATACTCCTCACAGTTGTATCACTTTGGCTCAAATACGTACACAGTACGCTCTCACAGTTTGTACCTATTTGGTCCTCTCATCATCTTACGTTAATTAACTGCCTACCAACAGCTTGACAATATGTACTCTTGGTGTCCTTCCACATACGTAACACAGTACGCTCTCACAGTTTGTACCTATTTGGTCCTCTCATCATCATCTGACGTTAATTAACTGCCTACCAACAGCTTGACAATATGTACACTTGGTGTCCTTCCACATACGTAACACAGTACGCTCTCACAGTTTGTACCTATTTGGGCCTCTCATTATCATCTTACGTTATTTGACTGCCTACCAACAGCTTGACAATATGTACACTTGGTGTCCTTCCACATACGTAACACAGTACGATCTCACAGTTTGTACCTATTTGGGCCTCTCATTATCATCTTACGTTAATTGACTGCCTACCAACATCTTGACAATGTGTACACTTGGTGTCCTTCCACATACGTAACACAGTACGCTCTCACAGTTTGTACCTATTTGGGCCTCTCATTATTATCTTACGTTAATTGACTGCCTACCAACATCTTGACAATGTGTACACTTGGTGTCCTTCCACATACGTAACACAGTACGCTCTCACAGTTTGTACCTATTTGGGCCTCTCATTATCATCTTACGTTAATTGACTGCCTACCAACAGCTTGACAATATGTACACTTTGTGTCCTTCCACATACGTAACACAGTACGCTCTCACAGTTTGTACCTATTTGGTCCTGTCATAATCATCTTACGTTAATTAACTGCCTACCAACAGCTTGACAATATGTGCACTTGGTGTCCTTCCACATACGTAACACAGTACGCTCTCACAGTTTGTACCTATTTGGTCCTCTCATCTTAATCTTACGTTAATTAACTGCCTACCAACAACCATAGCTAAACATGTCGAGGCCTCTGTATTCGTCTTATTCATACACCATTCATAAGTATACTGAGTTTATAGACTACAAAACCTATTAGTATAACGTATAGTAGACATTAGTATAATCATTGGTTAGTACATACTAATATTTTACGAAATACATAGGTTAATTCTACTGTTTTAGATATGTCATAGTCTTTGATATTCTTTTAAAGAAGGAATAGAGGACCCATAAAGCAAGACAATCAAAATTCGTATTCAATCTGTTAATTCTATAATTCTATATTGTGCCTTATGATAAAAGAAAAACTAACAATAAAAAAAAGAAATAAAAGAAAATGATTAGTTATACAATAATACTATAGATTAACAAATAACATTCAACAACATAGAAACGAAATTGAAGTTTATGTTTTATTGGTACAAATAACTATATAAATAATGAAATTTATAAATTTAATAAGAGCATAAAGAATTCTAAGTATATACACCAAATCCATGTGCATAATATGTAATTATTTAGAAAACTCAATTTAAGAAAGTAATAAATTATCAACGCACTTATAAATAAACAACGTATTCTATCAATAATGTACAAGATTTATACAAATGGCCCATCCAAAATATAAAACTATCAATCAACTTTACTTAAAGTAAGATTAGTGCAGTTCTTATTTTTTCTAGATATAAGTAAACCTGAGATTAAATGTTTGGATGGTAGAAATAAAATATGGTTGGATGTAAAAATATGGTTCATAACAGTAAAGGCTTAAAATAAGTATAACATACACATAGTATTTAAAATATTAATTATGTATAGCAGGCATTAGTAAGACTTTTTCATTAATTTAGAAAGATAATTTAACATATGTTAAAAAGGTGTATAGAATATTTTTAACACCAACCTAACCTAACACCCTAACCTATAACCTAACACCAATTTCGCAACAATTTTCTCATGTTAGGGAACAAACAAATAGATTTCAATATTTACTAGTTTATATGATGAAAACAGAATTAAATACTAATAGATTAACAATAAAACATATCTTGTGAAATGGGTTTCTTGCTCTAGCTGCCATGAATTGTAAATTATTGCTCAAGACTGCATGTGACCAATGAACTCCGAGAAGCCTTATCAGAACTGAAACCTCATTTCAAAAAACTATATGCAGAAAGAAACAAGCTCATTCATCACACTGATTTTTTAAATATTGTTATTGCTTTGAGTTACAAATAATAAATATGTAAGCACTAATGGAAATACCTAAATAAATAGTTATAAATGTTTGATTACGATTGAACCTGTTACCCAATGGAGTATGCATAGAATTTGCAAAACTTACGTTAGTAAATACTGACTGTAAAATGTCAAAAACAACTCACATGTAATATATTATACGCTTACACATAGGGGGCTCGGCTTACAGGTGGATTATGTAGGGGGCTCGGCTTACAGGTAGATTATGTAGGGGGGCTCGGCTTACAGGTAGATTAGGTAGGGGGGCTCGGCTTACAGGTGGATTATGTAGGGAGGGCTCGGCTTACAGGTATATTATGTATGGGGGCTCGGCTTACAGGAGGATTATGTAGGGGGCTCGGCTTACAGGTAGATTAGGTAGGGGGCTCGGCTTACAGGTGGATTATGTAGGGGCTCGGCTTACAGGTAGATTATGTAGGGGGCTCGGCTTACAGGTGGATTATGTAGGGGGGCTCGGCTTACAGGAGGATTATGTACGGGGGCTCGGCTTACAGGTAGATTATGTAGGGGGCTCGGCTTACAGGTGGATTAGGTAGGGGCCCGGCTTACAGGTGGATTATGTAGGGGGCTCGGTTTACAGGTGGATTATGTAGGGGGCTCGGCTTACAGGTAGATTATGTAGGGGGCTCGGCTTACAGGAGGATTATGTACGGGGGCTCGGCTTACAGGTAGATTATGTAGGGGGCTCGGCTTACAGGTGGATTAGGTAGGGGCCCGGCTTACAGGTGGATTATGTAGGGGGCTCGGCTTACAGGTAGATTAGGTAGGGGCCCGGCTTACAGGAGGATTATGTACGGGGGCTCGGCTTACAGGTAGATTATGTAGGGGGCTCGGCTTACAGGTGGATTAGGTAGGGGCCCGGCTTACAGGTGGATTATGTAGGGGGCTCGGCTTACAGGTAGATTATGTAGGGGGCTCGGCTTACAGGTGGATTAGGTAGGGGCCCGGCTTACAGGTGGATTATGTAGGGGGGCTCGGCTTACAGGAGGATTATGCAGGGAGCTCGAAGTAAAACTTTGATAATACTAATTTGAACTATAGACATAACATAACATCTATAAATGTGTAACCTCCTTCATACTTAGATAGACTTTTTAACTTTCGAACAGTAATGGAAGTGTTATTTGTCTAGAATTATTTAAAATGACACAATGCAGCTCAAACTTAGTATTCTTTCCTTAAAAAATATCTTTGTACTTAATTTTCATAGAATGAATCTGCTGATTCTTGGAAGAGTCCATGTAAAATAATAAAAGACAGATTCTAGGAGGGTTAAGGACTTTTGCAGGAAGATACAAAGTTAAAGTTTGGAAAGTGAAAGGAACTGTTCTTTCGAAAGTTTGATTTTCACATAAGGAACTTTTGGATGCTTGTTCATAACTCTACGTAAGACAATAAAAATATATAACCTCATCAATAATTGTCCTTTCTCTATATTCTAGAATATTATAAAATAACAAGTAAAAAATGGTTTTGCAGTATTATATGGCAACTTATTCCTTTCAAAATTAATTTCAATAATTCCACTATGTTATGTACTAAGGAAGCATAGTTAAAGCATACTTATAATTGATTGTATATTTCATAGTTTTAAAAAATCCAAGTTTCAAGGTAGAAATTTACTATTACGTTTTGCACCCTAAAGAAGTGATTTGAAAATTGTTTTACTTATGATTTGTCTTACCCTCATATTTAATGCCTTATTTTTCTTACCAACAGGAAAATGGCATTACAGGAACATTACCTTTATATCTCACTTACTGGTAAAACAGCATTGTCCATTTATAGCCCTATTGAACTTCCCTAATCACAAGTGGGGTTGGTTTTCCGATGAGCACAACGAACTATACCTATATAATATATGCAAATTAATGGATGACATGTTAATGATAAGAATATTAATTTATTTTGTATCTACTAACTAATTGTGACTTAATTCTCCCAAAGGGCGTACAACTTATGGGTAGTTTAGAATGTCCAGGTATATAAAGGCAATTGGCTGAATATTCCTCAGTTCGTTCTAAAGTTATGACCATTAAATGCCAAACCCTTACCAGGAGTGACATAACTCGTATTAAGGCTAATCAAACTGAAGAATTGTGTTGCAGAATGTACTGCCCTAGATGAATGTATTAGCATAAATGTTGCATGAATGTTACGTTACGTGAAGAACAGGTGCCAGTGCATCTACTGACTTCTCACTTACAGAACTATCTAATCTACTTTACATTGCTTTTATTTGTTTTTATTCACTTATAGGATGGAAAAATATCGTTAAATACCTACCTATATTTTACGTATATCCACTAAAATCCATATTAAGTAAAGAAGGGTTGACTGTTAAAGCCACGGGTTTAAGAGATAAGCTGTAATCAGCGGTATGGTGATGGATGGGTTTAGTTACAAATTGGCCACATGTCATCTGGCGTGTGCGTGCTGAAATTTCACCCCAGTAACTCGTGACGTAGACAATCTCGGTGGTTGATTGATGGCTAAAGTTTGCATGTATTGGTGCTGTAATGATTATTGGAGTAAATTTGTTTTAGTTATATGTTCTGTATTACATCAACAAACTATTGAAATTCTGTTATATTATAGTAATACAAATTAATACACAATAATCGTGTGTGACAAAAATGTAATGGTCTATCTCATATGCTCACTAGTGACTTTCCATTTTAAAGAGCAAGTAATCTAGAATTATGCACTAAGTTAATAAGTTTAACAACTACTCGGGATACAGTGAATTTTATATACCCATAGTGTAATGTATTTTATAAATAAAAAACACTCGTATACGTAAAATTCATGTTTATTTTATAAATACAATAGCAGTTGAATAATATCTCTCAAGATTAATTTCAGTAACAAGTAAATTAAGATAAAAGTCAAGTATTTGAAGTATTTTAAAAAATTAACGGAGTCACTGAATTTTTAGTGAATATGTTATGAACCCAGTCAAAATTTTAACGACTAAAATAGTTGCTAAAGTATTTTATTCAGTTTTTAGCATGAATATATCATATTCTGTTCGCCATTACTTGTTTTCCAAACATAATTTTTACTTTAAAACATACTAACTACTGTCACCGCAGAAATTATGTGCATCCCAGTTTGAAACTTGTTTTCTAAGAAAGTAAGTGGCCTATGGAAAATCTAATTACACCATTGCTTTCCTCATTTAATTGTACGTTACGACAAATGTATTTTCAAATGTTATTACAAGTTCTAGTAGTTTTTATCCTAGATGGAACAAAAAAAGTTACGGAATTTTAAATAGTTTTTACTGTACATCAAATTTACACCGTTATTACTAAAAAAAAGCGTATCACATTTATATTTTAATACCTAGTTTTTATCTTTTTATTTTATTTATTTATTTTTTTTAAGGCCAGGCTTCAAACCTGGTAATGGTCCCTAAGCTAAAAAGACTTATTGTGCGCTCTCCTTTACAAGACTTCAAACATCATCCAATTCAAGGTTCCTAGAGAACATTGAGATAGCCTTGATGAGGTTTTCCTGTGCTACACTTTAGCCACGTTCTAAATGCCGCCCAAGGTGAGAGCCCGCTTCCTAGCCAGGGCCGGGCAGTGAAAGAGGATGTGACGTCTAGACTCCTCCTCCCCACATTTCCGACACAAGAGAATTGGGGTTGGGAACCTCATCTTATTCATGTGTGCCCGAAACGTCTACTGTCCAATTATAAAACCAACCACCCTTCGGAGTTCTGATCTTGCAAGAGAAAGAGCTTCAACCGTGTACGACGGCCCCAACATGACTACCTTGGCTTGTCTGTTACCTGGCATTGCCTCCCAGGTCTCCTGGAACTTTCCAGTGATCCATGTAGAGGCAATCCTCTTGGCGAGGCTGTAAGCAGACCCGCATGCCGGCTCTGGGCCAACGAGACGTTCCTCACTGCCCTCTCATTTCCAAGTACTCCGGTGTGACCTGGCACCCATGAATGGATTACACTATTGAAACGCGCCAGCGTTTTAAGAACCCTGTGACAGTCCCAAACTATACTCAAGGTGAAGTCGACCACGCAAGTGACCTTGGTACCACTTGGCTGTCTGAGTTCAGATAGATTGTTTATCCCATAAGCCCAAATCTATGTTTGCCTGAGCACAGGCAGATATCGTAGCCACTTCCACCTTATAAACCGTAGCCAGTTTGCCGAGGCTACAACTGAGCTCAGTTTTTGACCTGGCATCATAGACCCCGTAACCAGACCCAAGGATAGTTCGTAAGCCGTCTGTGTACCACGTGATCACGTTCTTCATTGCAATTGATTCACCTTGCCCAATCTTTTCTGTCACCAATGACGACACGATAGGGTTGATCAAAGTTGGTTTGCCTAGACATCCTATTCGAACACAACTCTTACTATCCAATTGTAGGATGCTAGAGATTTCGGTATGCTTACTGACATAATAGGCTTTCCAGCATCCGCTGGTCTGCAGCCTATATGCCGCAAGCCTTGCCTACCCCGTGGTAAAAATGTCAAATGGGGCAAACTTAGCAGAGCACCTACATTGCAGTGGTGGGTGTACTCTTTAATGCCCCAAGGATTCCCAAACAAGCTTGTACCTTGGTTAGGTTTTTTACAGCAGTGACTTGTTAGACCTTGGGCCACCAGATAATGGTCCCATATACAAGCATCGGTCTGACGACCCTCGTATAAAGCCAATGTAGCAACTGAGGGTTCAGTCCCCACGTGCATCCAATGGTATACCTCTGCCTCATCATTGTGGTTCGAGAGCGGTCTATGGCGTGGTTGAGGTGTCTATTCCAGGTAAGTTTGTCACCTAGCCATACGCCCAGATACTTAACTTCCTTAGACACTTGGACGCAGTTGCCAAAGATTCTTGGTACTATGACAACCTCCGCGTTCCTTTTATTTGTGAATGGTACCATAACGGTCTTACCGGGGTGAACAGATAGCCCCTCCGCTATGCGCCAAATCTCTACCATGGACAATGCCCTCCTCATAAGGTCGAGGCATGTCTCCATGTATTTACCTCTTATCACTATATCGTCAGCATAATCCTGAGCGTACACTCCATGCTAGTTAAGTGCCATGAGGACATTATCCACGAACAGGTTCCACAGGAAGGGTGACAAAACACCCCCCTGTGGACACCCTCTTTGAACTCGTACCTTTCTCACCGCCCCAAACAGGGAAATTGAGCTATATGGGTGCTGAGCATGTTGTTGACCCAGTTGCTATACGTGTATGGGCGAGTGGGTGGGTCAAAATCACTGTTCGTGTATGGGCGGGCGGGTGGGTCGATACCACTGTACGTGTATGGGCGAGTGGGTGGGTCAAAACCACTGTACGTGTATAGGTGGGTGGGTGGGTCAATGAATGCCATTGTACGTGTATGGGGACGGGGTTGCCGTTTCGATCTAAAACATTACAAAGGACCAAATGCATTGCCAGTTCACAGAACAATAGTTCCTTCAGTGCCCTTGGACATCAGCTTTGTCACAATCGAGGAAATCCTCAAATTGTTAAAGGCTCCTTCTATGTCCAGGAACACTGTCAAAGCAATCTCCTTAAGGGAAATCGCTTGTTCGATCCTGCGGACTAATGCGTATAAAGCAGTCTCACAGGATCTTCCAGCTTAGTAGGCATCTTGGTTGAGTTGCATAGGTTGATTGATTGCTACCCCGGCTCTAACATGCCTATCCAGCAACTTCTCCATGGTCTTTAGGAGAAAATACGAAAGACTAATTGGGCCGTAAAGCTTTGCTGTATCGTTGGAGGGGTTCTCAGGCTTTCGGATGAAAATCACCCTGGAAACATCCCATGATAGTGGTATGACACCTGTAGATAGGCTCGTCCTAAAGATTCGCAGCAGCCAAGGTATCAAAATGTCTTCACTCTTCTGCTGCTTCTTGCACAAAATGCCATCACAATCAGGGGAATTGAAAGCTTCGAAAGACTTCAATGCCCATTGTAATCCCTGGTATGTAAAGATAGATCTAGCACAGCGCCAGTCCTCTTGTGAGGCCCGGGGAACCAAGGTCCCCTCCCCTTTCCACAGAGTCGTTTTGGATAGCTAGTGTAATCTGAGTAGAGGCAGGAAAGTGAGTATTGATTAAAACCTCAAGTGTCTCTTCCGGGCTGTTTGTTTTGGAGCCGTCTTCTTTGTAGACTGTCCCAAAAGCTTCAATAGGGTTACGAGCCAAGATCCTGTGGATCTTAGAGCATTCTGGGACTCTGTCAATTGTCCCTACAAAAGTTTCTCCACATGTCTCTCTTGGCTTTGAGGATTGCTTTCTTGTAGTCACCGAGGGCCCTTGAGTACCTATCCCAGTTGCCCGCACGTTTGCAAAAATTGTGGTCTTCGGACGGTTTTCCTCGAGAATTTGAGCTCTCGATTCCACCAACAGGCATTCTTCTTAGACTTTAACTCATGATGAAGTAAGATGTTACGATAGCTTATTTTATGATGTCAGCTATATTATTTACCTTCTCGCCACACCCCAGATCAGGATGGTCTAACCGAGTTTTCAGCTCTTCCTGGTATATAGCCCAGTCAGTTCTCCTAAGATTTCTGAACCTCGCCTTAATGGGAACCGTTCTAATCGAAAAGGAGATGTACTTGTTAAAAAGGGTATTTAGTATGTAGTTGTAAAATATATGTACATTAGGCCTACAGATTTGATACCTTAATTTGTTCTATTCCAACATCGGAACTTATGTATGAACAGTAGGAAATAACAAACCATTGTTTCTCTGGTCCTTAAGTAATCTGAAAATTTTTAGCGCTCGTATTATTTACCATAATAAGAAAAAACCGCCAAGGATTAAAACGTCTTAAAATCACAATTTCTATCAGAAATTCTAAAATACGTAGAACAAAAAGTTCCATGATAAAAATTAAAGTTGACCACCATATTGTTAAATGGAAAATGGCGGACTTTTTTTGTTACCTTGCCATTTTTTAAAAGACACCATGTATAGTTTCGAATAGCATTTGTTTGATGGAAACTGTTAGAATGCCCGGAAAAATTGCGGTTGCTTTGCAATTAACTAGGAGAGTTTATTTGTAATTAGATTGTATTCATATAAATTTCTATCATAGCAGTGTCCAAAACGCTAGTAAAATAACGTTCGTAGATAGTTTAGTTAATATGCCGTTTAGTATGTTAGAGTTATCTTATTTCTACTTTACTCAAGAGAACAATGAGTATCAAAGCATATTGTATAATGTAGTGAGGGAGATGAGCTGAAATAAATGGCCCAAACAATATTCGTCTTGTGTCAGAGAGAACACTAAGTTTGTTTGTCAGTTCTCAACATTTGTGCCCAGATTAACGTTGACATGTGACAAATGTAACAATGTCATAAGTTGTTCGGAATGCCAACCAACATAAGCGTATGCTGTAAGATATTGTCTCAACTTGAAGTGAGCTATTTGAAACTTTAAATATGTTTATACGTACATTACAATATATCACGTCAGTTACTTGTTTATACGTACAATACGATGTATCACGTCAGTTACTTGTTTATACGTACAATACGATGTATCACGTTAGTTACTTGTTTATACGTACAATACAATGTATCACGTCAGTAATTGTTTATACGTACAATACAATGGGTCACGTCAGTTACTTGTTTATATGTGTAATACAATGTATCACGTCAGTTACTAGTTTATACGTTCAATACAATTTATCACATCAGTTATTTTTTAATTTACATGACGATAATCACTCTCACTTCAAGGAAATAAAAAATTTAGTAGAATAGTTGTTTTCTTATCCCCATACATACAATAACTACAGAAATGTAATATACGTAAGCAAAAGGTTTGTGTGAGACTTGTATATATTTTTTGACAGAATGTTTGTATATATTCCAGGTCCAGGAAAGAGTATTCAAGAGGGGTTTATGGTTAATATGTTATATAATAGTAATCATATACGGGGGTGTATCTATAAATAACTTGGCCCCAGACCTAGAAATTTTATTTTGAACATTTCGTTCGCCAGTTCACATGGGTCTACAGGACTTTGTGTGACTTTATTCAACAAGTGAAGTACTGAGCGTTAGCTCAGTTGCGAATTCAAACCTTGGAAATTGCCCTCCGCAATACAAGGTCAATAAGCCATGACGCTGACAATCAATCACGTCAATGTTTGAATAATAATAACTTCTGGCTATAAGGCTATTATTATTTATCTCTTTCTGAGGAACAGTCCATCTTAGTTAGTTTGTACACGCGTTCTTCTACACTCATCACACTCATACGTCCATATCTTGACGATCGGCGTCATATGAATAAATAATAATAATAGATTGATTCAATGATTGGTCTTCATTTTAAGATATTAGAATAATAGAAGCAAAGAGGGAGATTTTGATACATTGTATTTTTAATTAAAGCGATTTTATTGAATGACTTTTGGTATGTACTCTGGAATAACACTTTTTTTTAATTAATCTGTGTGTATTAATAATGAATATCAATATAATTAAAACATTATCAATTTAAATTGATTACTTTCTGTACGTTATGGAATGAGAGAGCCACAAGTAATTAGATTCTGGTGCCATCACAGAATGTGCAGATATACGTTTATTCTGTGGCACTATATATGTTTTTATTTATTAATAATATTTATATGTATTTTTGGAACGTTACTCGACAGTTTATGAAGTAAAATACGTAAGCCTTTCCATGAACTTAATTCAACAATTGATGAACCATCAGCTCATTTGAGATTTGAAAATTGGAACCAAACAGGCCATGTTTTATTTTAATTTTCCACTGAGCCAACATGCCTGTAAAAATATTAATACTAACTTGAGGCTTGAAAAGCAATAAATAATTACTGATAGTAAAATGTGCCTTCCATTTAAGACTACTAACAATCTTTGGTTGAATATGATCTCTTTCGTGTGGTCCAAACATGTTCAATGTTGAACGCATCAAAACAAAGCAGCAGCTGTATCTCTTATTGCATTTTAGTGGATAGTTCAAAGTTTAAAAGGGAATAGAGTTTCAGATGTGTGCATAGAATGGGTAATGGCAAATATCCTCAAAGCATGGTTAGCTTCGAGCTAGGTTAATAAATACCTTAAACTCTTGTTATTTTAAGAGAAAGTGTTCTAGTATTGCATACTATTTTATACGTATTTAATAGTTGGTGTAACTTATTTTCTAATGAATTCCAAAATATATTGCTTATTTTACCTCTTTACTGAACTTATACATTTATGAAATATATTTCATCTATAAAAGATACAAATAAAATACTGTTACTGAATATAACTTTGCAGTTTTATTTATTTACATACCTCTCATGTATCTCACATTATTAATAATCAACTTATTTATGTTTTCAGATATGCTAAATTGTTTGCACTATGAAAATTCCCTAAATCATACAAATATATATACCGATTGTAAAAATTGTCCTATGATTAATATTAGAACATATATTTTTGTGGTTAAATTATATACCTTATTAATTTACTCCAGTTTTACAATAAGATCTTTCTTTGTGGTAGGCTATAATTACTGCAACTTACTATATATTATGCATGTATTTTAAGATATAAATGTTTTGACGCACTATTATCAAAGTATATTATAGGTTATACCTATTTGTGTTTGTATATTTTCATATGTACGTTGTTATATTGGCAATTTCATTTACTGATTAATTAAACGTACTGTCCAAGTATATGTCCGGTGTGTAACCGCAACTCTCGAATGCTTATCTCATTATTTAATCCAATAATATTATTAGTATTAACTATAACCTTACTATACTAATAATTCACTTTTTTATTCTTATAACAATCCAGAAATCTCCATTTAAAAAAATATGTCAGTTCTAATTAGAATTCAAATAATTTTTATTGCAGTTAGCAAAGGTATTAAATAGTCTACGTCGTTGGTAATAATTTAAAATAACGTAGTTAAATATAGAATACCTTAATGTGCATGAAATACTCTTGTTCTGTGTTTATCAGAGATGAAGTTGAATGGATCACACTTTGGGGAAAGATCCGTCTTTATTGTGTTAGAAACTGCCGACACGTACAACCGTTCTTTTTACTTACTGTTTGGGTAACACATTTGGAAACCATTAACTCGATGCCCAGTTCGTGTTTCTGAACAGTAAGTGAAACATTTAAATATGTTTATATAGTGGATGTTCAGTGATAAGGAATACAATAAATTGCATATAATCTATCTGCAACATGTATTGTTTTAAATTTAGTTAAAAAAATAAATTGGTTATAACTCACGTTTAGACATGTATACAGCTTTATTTATTAATTGTAATCGCTTAATGCTATATATTTTATTAAGTAAAAATGCTAAATTAAACTTTAACCATGTCTTATTGAATTATTTAGTAAATATTACAAAGTAACTGGTGTTTTGTGAACGGAACGATTGTATAGGAAATTATTGTTCGGAACGGAATTATTGTTTAGTAACTCTTATAGAGTCGCCGGTGTCTGTGAACGGAACGACTGTATAGTAAAATTATTGTTCGGAACGGAATGATTGTTTAGGAAATTATTGTTTGGAACGGAATGATTGTTTAGTAACTCTTATAGAGTCGCTAGTGTTTGTGAACGGAACGACTGTATAGTAAAATTATTGTTCGGAACGGAATGATTGCTTAGGAAATTATTGTTTGGAACGGAATGATTGTTTAGGAAATTATTGTTTAGAACGGAATGATTGTTTAGTAACTCTTATAGAGTCGCCAGTGTCTGTGAACGGAACGACTGTATAGTAAAATTATTGTTCGGAACGGAATGATTGTTTAGGAAATTATTGTTTGGAACGGAATGATTGTTTAGTAACTCTTATAGAGTCGCTAGTGTTTGTGAACGGAACGATTGTATAGGAAATTATTCTTCGGAACGGAATGATTGTTTAGTTACGCTTATAGAGTCGCTGGTGTCTGTAAGCGGAACAATTGTATAGGAAATTATTATTTAGTTACTCTTATAGAGTCGCTGGTGTCTGTGAATGGATCGATTGTTTAGTAACTCTTATAGGCCTTGAAATAATTACGCTTGATATATTTACGGTTAGGTATTTATTTATTGTTTAAATATTATTTCGGGTATTACTTTTGAATGTAAACCTAATATTTATAATCAGGTTAGCAAAACCTGAAAAAACTATTTTCTCTACGTGTATATTATAGAGGTATTAATGTACAAAGATGTTCAATGAACGTGTGTATTTTTTTCTTCTAATTAATGTTGTTATTTACAACTCTCAGTTACAATAACAGTATATTGCAGGTGTGTTACAACATCTACTATGTATGCTGATCAATTTGTGTGCCATTAGAAACCCTTTTTACGTTTTGGCTAACTACACTTGCAAATGGAATAAAGTGTGTTGGAATAAAAATGTTTCTTGATATTACATTAAAAATATTGTTTCCGTTGCAACCTATATTTAACAATTCAGATTAAGTGGCATTTTAACTGGCGTAAAATTTTTTACATTTTATTCTAATTTGAGTTAGTTGTTATCTGTTTATTAATATATTAAAAGTGTGAATATCATAAGGTATATTTTAATTATGTAAATAGATAAGACAAATCAGCGGGTTCTTCAGATAAGGCAAATCAGCGGGTTCTTCAGATATAGTCATAAGTGATCGAAACACAGTGCTCCAAATGGTCATTAATTGTGAAACAACATGGTCGAATACTGATACACAACTGATAAGGTCACAGTATCGATTCACTGTAAAGAATATTAAAATAAGTTTAACAACTTAGGTACTTGATTTGGTATACTAAAATAAGACTGTTGTAACTGGAATGTTGTTGCCTGAAAGGTGACAATGTAAAATAACTTTAGTTACTTGTGCATGTGCGTACTCACGTCTTCCCAATACATAAAGGAACACTTCAGATATATAATAAAACAGACGCCTACAATATCTGAACCACTACAGTTACAATATCGATGGAAGGGTTGTTGTGATCCACATCACTGGGTTCAAGTCAACCGGAAATCGACCTGAAAACACCAATCCCTTAATCGTCTGACAGTCATCTAATATTAAATGTACTGGCTGTAATACAATTTCACGTAGCACTCTCTCTCTGTGTAGTGTGGAGTTAATTCCGCTCACATTTACGATTCTGAGCCGATTAAAGGTAATAGTAGTATTAGCCTTTTTAGTATCAGTATTAGTCTCGTTTTTTTTTTTTTTTTTTTTTTTTTTTTTTTTAAATTGTTGAATTTGAATTGTTTACTGATTAAAATGGTCTGTTGCCTGCTGTAATTAGTTGTTACTAAAGCTGCATGCTAAAGGCTGACTAGTAACATTTATGTGCTAAAATACCTAAACTTCTATTTAATAATTTAAAAACTATATTATTAGTATTATTATTTAAATATCCGTTTAGAAAGGTTTTAAGTCATTCTAGTCAATTGGGTGCGATGAAATAAAAAACTACTGTATTTTACAAGGCGATATTGGGACTAAGCAATCCTTTCTACCACCTAATCTTCTAAAAAATTAACAAGATTGATGAATAAGTAAAATAATACAAAACATTACCCCTAACACAATATAAACCAATCGCAATAAATTTCATTTAACCATAAATCAAATGACTCAACATATTAAAAACTGAAAATAACTATCATAAACAGTAAACCAATATCCATACAAAATAATACAATTCTTTAAAAACACAATCATCCATCACTCATACAACCCACAAACCATGACCACCGAAAGGACCCACCCACCCCGTTTACAGGTCACACAAAAATAGGCCCTTTAGGGTGATGAATGTATAAGGCTATATTTTTCCTCTGGCTAAATGTTTTCTGGTCATACCTAATTCAATCGTTAGTTTTACAAATATTTTACATTCTCGTAAATTTAATCTCATAAAATAATTTGTACATAGGTCTTGGCTTTTACCTACAAAGAGGATAAGAAGTAGAACTGTACTGCAATAGAATGTAAGTTGTTTAAACGGATTAAGAATTTGAATTCCTTATATAGAATTTGTGAGATATTCAGTTAAGGCCTAATTAAAAAAAACAAAAAAAAACAGTGTATTGTATCTGAAAATATAGTATAATGTAGCTAAAAGATAAATATAAATTATCTTTTTAATAAATGCCAAAACTAATAATGTTTATATTTACAAGTAATCCCTGGTAACTCAGACTGTATTGGGCTCGTTTACTAGCGATACTTGCAGTTTACACAGATAAACACGGGCTTCTGTATCATCTAATGTTAGTGACGATGTTTGATGGTAACCATTGAGCCGGTGAGTTGTCAACGTAGGAATAGAAAGCTCTTTTTAACACTCACAGCTTGCCTTATATAAACTGACTTTAATCATTTCGGTTCCATGGTACTACTTTAGTGTATTCAAAGTTAATGATGATTAATTTTAAACATAAAATATTAATATTAGCTTTATAGAAGTGCTTTTTATCGTGATACTATTTTAAAACGTTACTAGAGTTTTTTTATATTGATTTATATTATTTACAAACAGTGGTCATATGAAGGTATTTGCATTTATTTCGAAACTAAAATATTAACGCTAGCAGTGCATTATATCACTAATCAATCAGTATTTGTAATATATTTATGCCTAGATTATCTAATGAGGTGTGTAGAATGTGCCTGATTCATTTACTAATTAACATATATGAATTAAACAGGTCATAGGCTGTTTTCAGTGAGTTTGTCTAGATTATCAATAATTTCGTGCCTGGCATATTAAAATCGATTCCATATTTTAGCGGTACAAAATAAGTTATTTTCCAAAATTTCAAAAACACTTTGTGGGTCTGATCTTACAGCATAACTCATATTATAGTAACTTAACTAAACAACCAATTATCACAATGCAAAGTGGACATGGTAACAACGTCAGGCTTTAGAGGAAAAGCTCGTGTGTATGATCAATGCTTACTGTGAAAATGAGCAATGTGTCTAATAAAACACAACCAGGAGGGGAAGTCCGCCAAAGGGGTAAAGGTCGTAATGTATCCTTATATAGAATACACCTGATAAACGTGCTACGTTCATGTACAGCTTCCGTATCGTAAAAACTATATATGCAGGTATGACCTACTTTAATACACATACCGAAACACTTGTATGGTGAAACACAACCAGGAGGGGAAGTCCACCAAAGGGGTAAAGGTCGTAATGTATCCTAGCAACCGCCTGATCAACAGGCTACGTTTATGTACACCTTCCATGTCACATAAAATACATGTGCAGGTATGAATTACTTTAATACACATACTGAAACACTTGTATGATGAATTACAACCAAGAGGGGAAGTCCGCCAATGGGATAGAGGTCATAATGTATCCTAGCAACCACCTTATCAACGGCTACGTTCATGTACAGCTTCCATGTCGTATAAACTATATGTGCAGGTATGAATTACTTTAATACACATACTGAAACACTTTTATGATGAATTACAACCAAGAGGGGAAGTCCGCCAATGGGATAGAGGTCATAATGTATCCTAGCAACCGCCTTATCAACGGATACGTTCATGTACAGCTTCCATGTCGTATAAACTATATGTGCAGGTATGAATTACTTTAATACACATACTGAAACACTTTTATGATGAATTACAACCAAGAGGGGAAGTCTGCCAATGGAGTAGAGGTCATAATGTATCCTAGCAACCGCCTAATCAACGGCTACGTTCATGTACAGCTTCCATGTCGTATAAACTATATGTGCAGGTATGAATTACTTTAATACACATACTGAAACACTTGTATGATGAATTACAACCAAGAGGGGAAGTCCGCCAATGGGATAGAGGGCATAATGTATCCTAGCAACCACCTTATCTACGGCTACGTTCATGTACAGCTTCCATGTCGTATAAAATACATGTGCAGGTATGAATTACTTCAATACACACACTGAAACACTTGTATGATGAATTACAACCAAGAGGGGAAGTCCGCCAATGGAGTAGAGGTCATAATGTATCCTAGCAACCGCCTTATCAACGGCTACGTTCATGTACAGCTTCCATGCCGTATAAACTATATGTGCAGGTATGAATTACTTCAATATACACACTGAAACACTTGTATGATGAATTACAACCAAGAGGGGAAGTCCGCCAATGGGATAGAGGGCATAATGTATCCTAGCAACCGCCTTAACAACGGCTACGTTCATGTACAGCTTCCATGTCATATAAACTATATGTGCAGGTATGAATTACTTCAATACACATACTGAAACACTTGTATGATGAATTACAACCAAGAGGGGAAGTCCGCCAATGGAGTAGAGGTCATAATGTATCCTAGCAACCGCCTTATCAACAGCTACGTTCATGTACAGCTTCCATGTCGTATAAACTATATGTGCAGGTATGAATTACTTCAATACACATACTTAAACACTTGTATGATGAATTACAACCAAGAGGGGAAGTCCGCCAATGGAGGAGAGGTCATAATGTATCCTAGCAACCACCTTATCAACGGCTACGTTCATGTACAGCTTCCGTGTCGTATAAAATATATGTGCAGGTATGAATCACTTCAATACACACACTGAAACACTTGTATGATGAATTACAACCAAGAGGAGAAGTCCGCCAATGGGATAGAGGTCATAATGTATCCTAGCAACCGCCTTATCAACGGCTACGTTCATGTACAGCTTCCATGTCGTATAAACTATATGTGCAGGTATGAATTACTTCAATACACACACTGAAACACTTGTATGATGAAAGTTGAATTCTGTCTACATCCTTTGGACTCCGTTTAAAAATCTATACAATCAAATTTTTTTATTTGGTTCCACCAAATATATTTGATAATTAGAAAATTTTAATTTAGTTTGATCTTAAAGATAAGTAATAGTACGACATGTTTACTTTTCGTTTAGTGAAATTTGTAGACATATTTTTCCTGCTGTTTCATTCAGTGCTTTAAGGTCAGGGAGATGTAATATCTTAGAGGCAACATAACTGGCTGAGCAAGACAAACAATTGATTTTAATAATGATTCAAACCATAAAACTAGGAGTGGTTTCTAAGTTTTGTTTATATTCACTAGTTTTATTCTTTTACTGGATTAATTTTCTATTTATATTTAAATAATAATGGAAAAAACATCATCCTCTCAGGAGCTGCAAACGACCTCACTCCGTCCCTACCCTTATCACTCACTATAATTCTATCACAAGATGGCAACTTTTTTAATCTTCCATTTTTCTCTCCTGATATTGTATTTTTGTAATCTACAAGAAAATCTGAGAAAAATGATACTAAACATGATAATGTAAAACATAAATACTGTATTTAAATGATTAAATAATATGTTGGTGTTAACAAAATACATATTTATATGTTATACTTAAAAATGTTCTAGCTATTTCAAATTTAGACTTGTTTTAATCACAATTTTATGTAGATTACAAAAACGTTAGTTTAAAAAAGGAAAAAGTAGATGGTAAAAACATTTCAATAATGTATTAGACACCCCAGTTGCAAATTATTTATGACAGGCGGCCGTGAAAGGTTGACAAGGGCTGCCCTGGTGGTGTGTGTGCGTGCGTTGATGGAGGGTAGCTTAATCTCTCAGGGGCCATAACCAAAGGGTGAAAGTATAAGTTTTTATTTCAAATGGATCTGACTTTTGATCCAAACATTTTACTTACGGTCCAGTGCCATATGGTGTATTGCTTATTAATACTACATTTGGTATATTACCTGTTTTTAAATCTTTGCACAAAATTACATTTCGTGGTAAAGGGAAGTTTAGAGGGAGGTAAAACTAAAAAAGTTTAATTTTAATTCACATTTAAATTTATGTTAATGTATATATTCGGTCACAATAACTTTTAATAAGTTCTGGGTGACAATGTAGTTAATATTACAGTATCTAAAAGGAAATATTGTCTGTATAATTTGAAATGAAACAATGCAAAAACTGATGTTCCCCATTCATAAGTCAAAGGTTGCTTTCATTTTGATAATCTAAATACACTTTGTTACTTGCTTAATTTGTTATATGGAACTGCACTAAAAGGTCTAAGTAATTATACTTTATTTATATCGATCGTTATCACATAAACATTATTTACCAAAGTTCACTGAATTATTAATATGACTAACAGTGACCTAGTAGTGACATTGCTAGTTATTTAATATAAAAGCTTTAGAATACAGTTTAAAACATATAAATATATCGCTTTAATACATTCTTTGAACTTCATTCGCCTGTTCACATAAGCCTGCAGGCCTGTGCGTGAACTTTGTTAAAAGAGTGAAGTATCGATTGTGAGCTCAGTTTGGGATTCGAACTTTGGAACGTTCCTTCCGCAGTCTAAAGCCATAACAACCATTTGTTATTAGCCACCAAGTCGGCGAATAAAAATAGAAAATGCTTTAAAACATGTATCTAAAATATTCATCAAAAGATAATTTAATTTCGCAAACTATTAATAAATGTAGTAGAAGTAAGAATCTGGGCAATTGAAACAGCTTAAAAGTTAATTTAATAAAGAATTTCACCAATAATCACATTGAAGATGCAGCTAATGAGGGATGGAACCGTTGCAATAAACATTGCTACTATTACTACTAGAACTATTCTAATACTAAATTTAATTAACGGCTACTTTTGCATTAGCCTGAAAAATATCACATTTTTAGCATAATACGGAAGGTATTTTTTTTTCGTCTAGCACAGTAGAACATAAGAAATTTAAACACATTGTACAATTTAAGCAATAAAACAGAAACTTACATATTGGGTTAGTGTTTTGATCATAACAATAACCCATATTTGGGAAGATATGTTAAAATGATACAATTTCTGAATGTTAACTGTAGCCTGGCGTATTTTATCCATTCTCTTATCACGAGTTATCATAAAACAATCACTGAAAGGGTTATTCTAGAGGTTGCAGTAGATGGTGAAGAGATACGAAAAAACAGTGAAAATTAATTAATTACATCACTCTTGCAATCTATTCAATTCTAAATACACATAACGTTTATGGCTTGATGATTCCAGACGAACGGAAAGGGCGAGCTTTCACTTTGATTGGTACAATCTTGGGAACACCTAATCACACAAGAGCGCGGGTTTAATCCAATATCCATTTGCACTAACTCAATAGTGCTGTAAGTTGCATTTAAAATGTAATTAGTTGAATAGATGATCATTTAAAATTTTGAATTTGAGGTTTTGTTATACTCAAGTGACACATTTTGAACCTGAATTATTGACATGTGAGGTTATGTGTAATGTTAACGTTTTTGTAAACATTGCTAACATATGTCAGTTTGAGTAGTAGATGATGATTCTTACATTTAGATTAAAATTTGTAAATTATATTATAGTATTCACGACTGTCAGTTAATAATGTAATATGGGATAAATGGCAATTTAGATTTCAACTGAACTATTAAGATGCCAAATTGATAAGTAAAATAAAATGTCCGGTTGTATTTTATACACGCTCTAAAGAGAGGCACATATGTGCATGCATATACATCTACCATAAAGGAACATGATAATATTATTATATGGTAGATGTATATGCATCTTTTCACTAATGTTTTTATTTATAAAAACATTCACTAATGGAAATTAATTGGGTTGGAAATTACATAAAGTAAAAGTATAGATAGAAATAAACCTATGTGTTTGCAAACATATTTTTCAGGCTTGGAAAAGCTGAAGCTCATTTTCACTTTCTCATTACTTCCAAAACATCAGACAGCGCCCTCGCAGCACCCCACTTGATATTCATTGACTTAGGCTATGTCAATGATTATGTGCCGATGTAAACAGTGGAGTGTCCAACTAACAGTTCGCCATCTGCAATTTACTGTTATTGTTTGGTTCTTACTTTTACAAAAGTTAACACATTACTAAGGTCATTGAATTCACTTGAAGAACTGTTTAACTGTAATTTTAAGATCAAAGTTCTAATTGTAGTCATACAATTGTAGAACAAACAGCCTTTATATTAATTAATCGATACGTATTCAGGTTCTGGTCCTCTAGTCTAGAAGCTATATTTTAATGAAGGGTTATAACTGATAACATGGAATGTAGGCCACTTAAATGTTGTTTTTTATTTTTTTCTGTGAAAATCATCAACATTTTCTTAAGACATTATATGTAATATTATATTTAAAATGAAACTGCAATTATTGATGAGTGTAGAATGGTTTTTAAATCAGCGTTACACCAATGATAAGTCTGCATTAATTCAGCTATTGCACAGGGTTTAATTAATTATAGATCAGTATCGACTCAATTATTAATCAGTGTTAAATAAATGATAGATCAGCGCTAAATCAATGATTAATTGGTGTCAAATTAACTATTACTAAGTATTAAATCAGCTATTGATCAGCATTAAGTCAGTGGTAGATAAGCGTTACGTCAATGATTGACCAGCATCAAAACAATAATCGACCTACGTATGTTAGGTTGAACCCATGATTTAACCTAACAATACTACAAAATAATAGATCTATGAATATATTATTGATCAGAATTTCATCAACGATTGATCAGCATGGAAACAAACATTGAAAGCGTTAAATCAATGATTGATTAACATAACGTTGAATCAATTATTGATTATCGTTAAGTCAATGATTAATTAGCACTGAATAAGACATTACTAAGTTTTGAATCAATTATTCAACATTAATAAATCAAAAATTGAACAGAATTGTGTCAAATTATTAATAAATGATCCATGAATAGTTGATAAAAATTAATTAGTATGGTGGTGACTTCAACATCACGTCAGTTGGATCCTTCTCTTGGCAACCTGAGGCAGTCGTACTCAGTCAAGCATATTAACTGTTCCAAATGACATTGCACTAACCTCCTCTTGACTTAAACATCACACCAGTCGGATCCTTCTCTTGGCAACCTGAGGCAGTCGTACTCAGTCAAGCATATTAACTGTTCCAAACGACATTGCACTAACCTCCTCTTGACTTAAACATCACGTCAGTCGGATCCTTCTCTTGGCAACCTGAGGCAGTCGTACTCAGTCAAGCATATTAACTGTTCCAAACGATATTGCACTAACCTCCTCTTGACTTAAACATCACGTCTGTCGGATCCTTCTCTTGGCAACCTGAGGCAGTCGTACTCAGTCAAGTATATTAACTGTTCCAAACGACATTGCACTAACCTCCTCTTGACTTCAACATCACGTCAGTCGGATCCTTCTCTTGGCAACCTGAGCCAGTCGTACTCAGCCAAACATATTAACTGTTCCAAACGACATTGCACTAACCTCCTCTTGACTTCAACATCACACCAGTCAGATCCTTCTCTTGGCAACCTGAGGCAGTCGTACTCAGCCAAGCATATTAACTGTTCCAAACGACATTGCACTAACCTCCTCTTGACTTCAACATCACGCCAGTCGGATCCTTCTCTTGGCAACCTGAGGCAGTCGTACTCAGTCAAGCATATTAACTGTTCCAAACGACATTGCACTAACCTCCTCTTGACTTAAACATTACGTCAGTCGGATCCTTCTCTTGGCAACCTGAGGCAGTCGTACTCAGTCAAGCATATTAACTGTTCCAAACGACATTGCACTAACCTCCTCTTGACTTCAACATCACGTCAGTCTGATCCTTCCTTGGCAACCTGAGGCAGTCGTACTCAGTCAAGCATATTAAATGTTCCAAACGACATTGCACTAACCTCCTCTTGACTTCAACATCACGTCAGTCGGATCCTTCTTTTGGCAACCTGAGGCAGTCGTACTCAGCCAAGCATAATAACTGTTCCAAACGACATTGCACTAACCTCCTCTTGACTTCAACATTACGTCAGTCGGATCCTTCTCTTGGCAACCTGAGGCAGTCGTACTCAGCCAAGCATATTAACTGTTCCAAACGACATTGCACTAACCTCCTCTCTACAAAGCATTTACACTTGATGTATTTAAAACTTTGAAAACACTGGTAATATATTTGAGATTTTCGTACCTAAGCCTTAATTATAAGAATTTCCCTATTTGCTTCGGTTCAATAACTCTACTCTTACAATAATAACACATAATAAACATTTGAATAATGCTTTATAGTGTTTCCATAAAAGGTTTTGGCGTATTGTTATTAATTATATTTTTCGTATTTGGAGGGGGGGGTTAGGACTAATTGTAAGTAAAAACTACTGAAACGTTCAAGAATAAATATGTCTATCTTCCTTTATTGATTTATTTAAAGCAAATATACTATCACTATTTTAAGTTGTCCAAATAATTATACAAACAAATATTGAAGAATGTGATTTTTTATGTGTATCTGGAAAGAGTTGAATTTCAGTTCTGGTGAACAGTATTCCTCCCTCTGGGCTGTAAAGATAATATAATGCAGTGTTTAATTAAAACTTTACCAACGAATATGCATAGCATACCAAGTACCTGTTAATGAATATATTTTGGTTTACCTCTTACTTTTATTTTCCTGTATTTCCTCTCTTATTTTTCGGATATTATAAACATAAATATCACAAAAATGAATGCATGATTGTTTTTACTCTTTAAAAACCGATACTAGGTTTAGACACCAAAACATAGTATTTTATAAAGAAATTAATGATTGAAAACCATATATAATATATAATCGTTTTGATTAGTAGAACAACAATAGGAAAGGTGTTAACTACATTCATATATAGTAAATGTTAACAGATACAGTTGGCTCGTACTAACGTATCCTAAGGTATAAAATGTAATGCCTATTACAATAATACAACAATGCAAGAATATTCAGGTTTTGCAAAACCTGAATATGGTCAAATCTTTCAATTTGAGGCTCATGAAAGAGTTGTACAAAATATCTCCTGGTTTAAGTGGCATTTAAGGATTCCCATTTCATTGACAAGAAACACTTAGCATGCAACGCAATGTGCAAATGATTCAAAAGTGTTTAAGCATTAAAGTAATGGATTAATAAAAATATTCGTAACTTTACCAAGTCAAACAAAACCTATAAACAACATTGTTAGTGGATTAATAAAAGCAGTCGTAACTTTACCAAGTTAGACAAAACCTATAAACATTATTGTTAGTGGATTAATAAAAATAGTCGTAGCTTTACCAAGTTAAACAAAACCTATAAACAACATTATTAGTGGATTAATAAAAGTATTCGTACCTTTACCAAGCTAAAAAAACCTATAAACAACACAGTGGATTAATAAATGTAGTCGTAATAAATAATGATTTATCAAGTTAAACAAAACCTATAGACAACATTGTTAGTGGATTAATAAAAGTAGTCGTAACTTTACCAAGTTAAACAAAACCTATAAACAACATTGTTAGTGGATTAATCAAAGTAGTCCTACCTTTACCAAGTTAAACAAAGCCTACAAACAACACAGTGGATTAATAAATGTAGTCGTAACAAATAATGATTTATCAAGTTAAACAAAACCTATAAACAACAGTCTTAGTGGATTAATAAAATTAGACGTAACAATAATTATTAATAAAGTCAAACAAAACCTATGAACAACATTGTTAGTAAATTCAATAACTATTATCAGTTAATGCCACATAACAGTACAGAAATGTCACATAACGTGTCGTAGCACTGTTTTATCACATAGCTAATTATAAATGATAATTAGCTAGTGATAAAGTAGGATAATTAATTCTGCAATATAAAACAACTAGCCATAGTCCGTTTCTTCATAGATTCACTCAAAGCAACAATTTACAGCTTTGTTTACTTTATTCTGTTAGTTTATTATTAGGTCATAAATTAAATATCTAATACTATGTCATTTCAAACGTATAACACGATAAACTCCTCCATAGGATTTTAAAATGATTTTGAGTATTTGTTGTTAAAATTTTTAATTGTTTCCGTGTTACATACTATTCCATTTTTGTTATATACGAAAGAGTATAGTTTGTGATTTTTATATATTAAATACATCAATTAATGTCGATACTATATCCAGAGGGGTTGTGAAAATAGCCGATTATATCAAATGCATTTATACGTTCTAATCAGTTTTAAAGATATATGAGTGAATATTGGTTGTTAATCATTATGATGAGTGTTACCGTAGAGAAAATCTATATACCTACTTTTGCTGTGGTTAGATTTAGGAATTTTACTCCTACACAGATGAGTAATAAAGTAAAGTGTCTCTTTGTAATAAGTTTTATAATGTACAAATGTATCTTTTGAAAGAAAAATATTTATCACTTTCTGTGTTTAATACACAATTTTTTTACTTTGTCACAATAAATATGTATAGCGAAAATTTTATTTCATTAGGATCCTATCAGATTTTTTAAATCTGTAGGATTTAAATTATTATAAAGTAGTTTTCATATCAAAAGCCTACTCGTATATTAACTTACCCGTAAACAAAAAAAATAAATAAATAAATAACTCACTAGTCATTAAAAGGTAAGGTTTCACCTAGACAAGTGGTAAAATGGTGGTAAAGGTACATTAACTTAACTGTACATACTTGTTTAACTCACTAATTGACGACAAACTATAACCCCCACTAACTAGGGTTATTAATTGATTCCTAACTATAACTATCGTGTGACATCATTAACAAAATGGTGGTAAAGGTACATTAACTTAACTGTACATACTTGTTTAACTCACTAATTGACGACAAACTTTAACCCCCACTAACTAGGGTTATTAATTGATTCCTAACTATAACTATCGTGTGACGTCATTAACAAAATGGTGGTAAAGGTACATTAACTTAACTGTACATACTTGTTTGACTCACTAAGTGACGACAAACTTTAACTCCCACTAACTAGGGTTATTAATTGATTCCTAACTATAACTATCGTGTGACGTCGTTAACAAAATGGTAGTAAAGGTACATTAACTTAACTGTACATACTTGTTTAACTCACTAATTGACAACAAACATTAACCCCCACTAACTAGGGTTATTAATTTATTCCTAACTATAACTATCGTGTGACGTCGTTAACAAAATGGTGGTAAAGGTACATTAACTTAACTGTACATACTTGTTTAACTCACTAATTGACGACAAACATTAACCCCCACTAACTAGGGTTATTAATTGATTCCTAACTATAACTATCGTGTGACGTCATTAACAAAATGGTGGTAAAGGTACATTAACTTAACTGTACATACTTGTTTAACTCACTAATTGACGACAAACTATATCCCCCACTAACTAGGGTTATTAATTTATTCCTAACTATAACTATCGTGTGACGTCATTAACAAAATGGTGGTAAAGGTACATTAACTTAACTGTACATACTTGTTTAACTCACTAATTGACGACAAACTTTAACCCCCACTAACTAGGGTTATTAATTGATTCCTAACTATAACTATCGAGTGACGTCGTTAACAAAATAGTGGTAAAGGTACATTAACTTAACTGTACATACTTGTTTAACTCACTAATTGACGACAAACATTAACCCCCACTAACTAGGGTTAATAATTTATTCCTAACTATAACTATCGTGTGACGTCGTTAACAAAATGGTGGTAAAGGTACATTAACTTAACTATACATACTTGTTTAACTCACTAATTGACGACAAACGTTAACCCCCACTAACTAGGTTTATTAATTTATTCCTAACTATAACTATCGTGTGACGTCATTAACAAAATGGTGGTAAAGGTACATTAACTTATCTGTACCTACTTGTTTAACTCACTAATTGACGACAAACTATAACCCCCACTAACTAGGGTTATTAATTGATTCCTAACTATAACTATCGTGTGACGTCATTAACAAAATGGTGGTAAAGGTACATTAACTTAACTGTACATACTTGTTTAACTCACTAATTGACGACAAACTATAACCCCCACTAACTAGGGTTATTAATTGATTCCTAACTATAACTATCGAGTGACGTCGTTAACAAAATAGTGGTAAAGGTACATTAACTTAACTGTACATACTTGTTTAACTCACTAATTGACGACAAACTATAACCCCCACTAACTAGGGTTATTAATTGATTCCTAACTATAACTATCGAGTGACGTCGTTAACAAAATAGTGGTAAAGGTACATTAACTTAACTGTACATACTTGTTTAACTCACTAATTGACGACAAACATTAACCCCCACTAACTAGGGTTAATAATTTATTCCTAACTATAACTATCGTGTGACGTCGTTAACAAAATGGTGGTAAAGGTATATTAACTTAACTGTACATACTTGTTTAACTCACTAATTGACGACAAACTATATCCCCCACTAACTAGGGTTATTAATTTATTCCTAACTATAACTATCGTGTGACGTCATTAACAAAATGGTGGTAAAGGTACATTAACTTAACTGTACATACTTGTTTAACTCACTAATTGACGACAAACTATAACCCCCACTAACTAGGGTTATTAATTGATTCCTAACTATAACTATCGAGTGACGTCGTTAACAAAATAGTGGTAAAGGTACATTAACTTAACTGTACATACTTGTTTAACTCACTAATTGACGACAAACATTAACCCCCACTAACTAGGGTTAATAATTTATTCCTAACTATAACTATCGTGTGACGTCGTTAACAAAATGGTGGTAAAGGTACATTAACTTAACTATACATACTTGTTTAACTCACTAATTGACGACAAACGTTAACCCCCACTAACTAGGTTTATTAATTTATTCCTAACTATAACTATCGTGTGACGTCATTAACAAAATGGTGGTAAAGGTACATTAACTTAACTGTACATACTTGTTTAACTCACTAATTGACGACAAACTATAACCCCAACTAACTAGGGTTATTAATTGATTCCTAACTATAACTATCGTGTGACGTCATTAACAAAATGGTGGTAAAGGTACATTAACTTAACTGTACATACTTGTTTAACTCACTAATTGACGACAAACTATAACCCCCACTAACTAGGGTTATTAATTGATTCCTATCTATAACTATCGAGTGACGTCGTTAACAAAATAGTGGTAAAGGTACATTAACTTAACTGTACATACTTGTTTAACTCACTAATTGACGACAAACATTAACCCCCACTAACTAGGGTTAATAATTTATTCCTAACTATAACTATCGTGTGACGTCGTTAACAAAATGGTGGTAAAGGTACATTAACTTAACTGTACATACTTGTTTAACTCACTAATTGACGACAAACTATATCCCCCACTAACTAGGGTTATTAATTTATTCCTAACTATAACTATCGTGTGACGTCATTAACAAAATGGTGGTAAAGGTACATTAACTTAACTGTACATACTTGTTTAACTCACTAATTGACGACAAACTATAACCCCCACTAACTAGGGTTATTAATTGATTCCTAACTATAACTATCGAGTGACGTCGTTAACAAAATAGTGGTAAAGGTACATTAACTTAACTGTACATACTTGTTTAACTCACTAATTGACGACAAACATTAACCCCCACTAACTAGGGTTAATAATTTATTCCTAACTATAACTATCGTGTGACGTCGTTAACAAAATGGTGGTAAAGGTACATTAACTTAACTATACATACTTGTTTAACTCACTAATTGACGACAAACGTTAACCCCCACTAACTAGGTTTATTAATTTATTCCTAACTATAACTATCGTGTGACGTCATTAACAAAATGGTGGTAAAGGTACATTAACTTAACTGTACCTACTTGTTTAACTCACTAATTGACGACAAACTATAACCCCCACTAACTAGGGTTATTAATTGATTCCTAACTATAACTATCGTGTGACGTCGTTAACAAAATGGTGGTAAAGGTATATTAACTTAACTGTACATACTTGTTTAACTCACTAATTGACGACAAACTATATCCCCCACTAACTAGGGTTATTACTTTATTCCTAACTATAACTATCGTGTGACGTCATTAACAAAATGGTGGTAAAGGTATATTAACTTAACTGTACATACTTGTTTAACTCAATAATTGACGACAAACATTAACCCCCACTAACTAGGGTTATTAATTTATTCCTAACTATAACTATCGTGTGACGTCATTAACAAAATGGTGGTAAAGGTATATTAACTTAACTGTACATACTTGTTTAACTCACTAATTGACGACAAACTATATCCCCCACTAACTAGGGTTATTAATTTATTCCTAACTATAACTATCGTGTGACGTCATTAACAAAATGGTGGTAAAGGTATATTAACTTAACTGTACATACTTGTTTAACTCACTAATTGACGACAAACTATAACCCCCACTAACTAGGGTTATTAATTTATTCCTAACTATAACTATCGTGTGACGTCATTAACAAAATGGTGGTAAAGGTATATTAACTTAACTGTACATACTTGTTTAACTCACTAATTGACGACAAACTATAACCCCCACTAACTAGGGTTATTAATTGATTCCTAACTATAACTATCGAGTGACGTCGTTAACAAAATAGTGGTAAAGGTACATTAACTTAACTGTACATACTTGTTTAACTCACTAAGTGACGACAAACTATAACCCCCACTAACTAGGGTTATTAATTGATTCCTAACTATAACTATTGTGTGACGTCGTTAACAAAATGGTGGTAAAGGTATATTAACTTAACTGTACATACTTGTTTAACTCACTAATTGACGACAAACTATATCCCCCACTAACTAGGGTTATTACTTTATTCCTAACTATAACTATCGTGTGACGTCATTAACAAAATGGTGGTAAAGGTATATTAACTTAACTGTACATACTTGTTTAACTCACTAATTGACGACAAACTATAACCCCCACTAACTAGGGTTATTAATTTATTCCTAACTATAACTATCGTGTGACGTCATTAACAAAATGGTGGTAAAGGTATATTAACTTAACTGTACATACTTGTTTAACTCACTAATTGACGACAAACTATATCCCCCACTAACTAGGGTTATTAATTTATTCCTAACTATAACTATCGTGTGACGTCATTAACAAAATGGTGGTAAAGGTATATTAACTTAACTGTACATACTTGTTTAACTCACTAATTGACGACAAACTATAACCCCCACTAACTAGGGTTATTAATTTATTCCTAACTATAACTATCGTGTGACGTCATTAACAAAATGGTGGTAAGGGTATATTAACTTAACTGTACATACTTGTTTAACTCACTAATTGACGACAAACTATAACCCCCACTAACTAGGGTTATTAATTGATTCCTAACTATAACTATCGAGTGACGTCGTTAACAAAATAGTGGTAAAGGTACATTAACTTAACTGTACATACTTGTTTAACTCACTAAGTGACGACAAACTATAACCCCCACTAACTAGGGTTATTAATTGATTCCTAACTATAACTATTGTGTGACGTCGTTAACAAAATGGTGGTAGAGGTACATTAACTTAACTGTACATACTTGTTTAACTCACTAATTGACGACAAACTATAACCCCCACTAACTAGGGTTATTAATTGATTCCTAACTATAACTATCGTGTGACATCATTAACAAAATGGTGGTAAAGGTACATTAACTTAACTGTACATACTTGTTTAACTCACTAATTGACGACAAACTTTAACTCCCACTAACTAGGGTTATTAATTGATTCCTAACTATAACTATCGTGTGACGTCGTTAACAAAATGGTGGTAAAGGTATATTAACTTAACTGTACATACTTGTTTAACTCACTAATTGACGACAAACATTAACCCCCACTAACTAGGGTTATTAATTGATTCCTAACTATAACTATCGTGTGACGTCGTTAACAAAATGGTGGTAAAGGTATATTAACTTAACTGTACATACTTGTTTAACTCACTAATTGACGACAAACTTTAACTCCCACTAACTAGGGTTATTAATTGATTCCTAACTATAACTATCGTGTGACGTCGTTAACAAAATGGTGGTAAAGGTATATTAACTTAACTGTACATACTTGTTTAACTCACTAATTGACGACAAACTTTAACTCCCACTAACTAGGGTTATTAATTGATTCCTAACTATAACTATTGTGTGACGTCGTTAACAAAATGGTGGTAAAGGTATATTAACTTAACTGTACATACTTGTTTAACTCACTAATTGACGACAAACATTAACCCCCACTAACTAGGGTTATTAATTGATTCCTAACTATAACTATCGTGTGACGTCGTTAACAAAATGGTGGTAAAGGTATATTAACTTAACTGTACATACTTGTTTAACTCACTAATTGACGACAAACTTTAACTCCCACTAACTAGGGTTATTAATTGATTCCTAACTATAACTATCGTGTGACGTCGTTAACAAAATGGTGGTAAAGGTATATTAACTTAACTGTACATACTTGTTTAACTCACTAATTGACGACAAACTTTAACTCCCACTAACTAGGGTTATTAATTGATTCCTAACTATAACTATCGTGTGACGTCGTTAACAAAATGGTGGTAAAGGTATATTAACTTAACTGTACATACTTGTTTAACTCACTAATTGACGACAAACTATAACCCCCACTAACTAGGGTTATTAATTGATTCCCAACTATTACTATCGTGTGACGTCGTTAACAAAATGGTGGTAAAGGTACATTAACTTAACTGAACATACTTGTTTGACTCACTAAGTGACGACAAACTATAACCCCCACTAACTAGGGTTATTAATTGATTCCTAACTATAACTATCGTGTGACGTCGTTAAAAAAATGGTGGTAAAGGTACATTAACTTAACTGAACATACTTGTTTGACTCACTAAGTGACGACAAACTATAACCCCAACTAACTAGGGTTATTAATTGATTCCTAACTATAACTATCGTGTGACGTCGTTAACAAAATGGTGGTAAAGGTACAATAACTTAACTGAACATACTTGTTTGACTCACTAAGTGACGACAAACCATAACCCCCACTAACTAGGGTTATTAATTGATTCCCAACTATTACTATCGTGTGACGTCGTTAACAAAATGGTGGTAAAGGTACAATAACTTAACTGAACATACTTGTTTGACTCACTAATTGACGACAAACTATAACCCCCACTAACTAGAGTTATTAATTGATTCCTAACTATAACTATCGTGTGACGTCGTTAACAAAATGGTGGTAAAGGTACATTAACTTAACTGAACATACTTGTTTGACTCACTAATTGACGACAAACTATAACCCCCACTAACTAGGGTTATTCATTGATTCTTAACTATAACTATCGTGTGACGTCGTTAACAAAATGGTGGTAAAGGTACAATAACTTAACTGAACATACTTGTTTGACTCACTAAGTGACGACAAACTATAACCCCCACTAACTAGAGTTATTAATTGATTCCTAACTATAACTATCGTGTGACGTCGTTAACAAAATGGTGGTAAAGGTACATTAACTTAACTGAACATACTTGTTTGACTCACTAATTGACGACAAACTATAACCCCCACTAACTAGGGTTATTAATTAATTCCCAACTATTACTATCGTGTGACGTCGTTAAAAAAATTGTGGTAAAGGTACTTTAACTTAACTGAACATACTTGTTTGACTCACTAAGTGACGACAAACTATAACCCCCACTAACTAGGGTTATTAATTGATTCCTAACTATAACTATCGTGTGACGTCGTTAACAAAATGGTAATAAAGGTACAATAACTTAACTGAACATACTTGTTTGACTCACTAAGTGACGACAAACTATAACCCCCACTAACTAGGGTTATTAATTGATTCCTAACTATAACTACCGTGTGACGTCGTTAACAAAATGGTGGTAAAGGTACATTAACTTAACTGAACATACTTGTTTGACTCACTAATTGACGACAAACTATAACCCCCACTAACTAGGGTTATTAATTGATTCCTAACTATAACTATCGTGTGACGTCGTTAACAAAATGGTGGTAAAGGTACAATAACTTAACTGAACATACTTGTTTGACTCACTAAGTGACGACAAACTATAACCCCCACTAACTAGGGTTATTAATTGATTCCTAACTATAACTATCGTGTGACGTCGTTAACAAAATGGTGGTAAAGGTACAATAACTTAACTGAACATACTTGTTTGACTCACTAAGTGACGACAAACTATAACCCCCACTAACTAGGGTTATTAATTGATTCCTACCTATAACTATCGTGTGACGTCGTTAACAAAATGGTGGTAAAGGTACAATAACTTAACTGAACATAGTTGTTTGACTCACTAAGTGAAGACAAATTATAACCCCCACTAACTAGGGTTATTAATTGATTCCCAACTATTACTATCGTGTGACGTCGTTAACAAAATGGTGGTAAAGGTACATTAACTTAACTGAACATACTTGTTTTACTCACTAAGTGACGACAAACTATAACCCCCACTAACTAGGGTTATTAATTGATTCCTAACTATAACTATCGTGTAACGTCGTTAACAAAATGGTGGTAAAGGTACAATATCTTAACTGAACATACTTGTTTGACTCACTAATTGACGACAAACTATAACCCCCACTAACTAGGGTTATTAATTGATTCTTAACTATAACTATCGTGTGACGTCGTTAACAAAATGGTGGTAAAGGTACAATAACTTAACTGAACATACTTGTTTGACTCACTAAGTGACGACAAACTATAACCCCCACAAACTAGGGTTATTAATTGATTCCTAACTATAACTATCGTGTGACGTCGTTAACAAAATGGTGGTAAAGGTACAATAACTTAACTGAACATACTTGTTTGACTCACTAAGTTACGACAAACTATAACCCCCACTAACTAGGGTTATTAATTGATTCCTAACTATAACTATCGTGTGACGTCGTTAACAAAATGGTGGTAAAGGTACATTAACTTAACTGAACATACTTGTTTGATTCACTAAGTGACGACAAACTATAACCCCCACTAACTAGGGTTATTAATTGATTCTTAACTATAACTATCGTGTGACGTCTTTAACAAAATGGTGGTAAAGGTACAATAACTTAACTGAACATACTTGTTTGACTCACTAAGTGACGACAAACTATAACCCCCACTAACTAGGGTTATTAATTGATTCCTAACTATAACTATCGTGTGACGTCGTTAAAAAAATGGTGGTAAAGGTACAATAACTTAACTGAACATACTTGTTTGACTCACTAATTGACGACAAACTATAACCCCCACTAACTAGGGTTATTAATTGATTCCTAACTATAACTATCGTGTGACGTCGTTAACAAAATGGTGGTAAAGGTACATTAACTTAACTGAACATACTTGTTTGACTCACTAAGTGACGACAAACTATAACCCCCACTAACTAGGGTTATTAATTGATTCCTAACTATAACTATCGTGTGACGTCGTTAACAAAATGGTGGTAAAGGTACATTAACTTAACTGAACATACTTGTTTGACTCACTAAGTGACGACAAAATATAACCCCAACTAACTAGGGTTATTAATTGATTCCTAACTATAACTATCGTGTGACGTCGTTAACAAAATGGTGGTAAAGGTACAATAACTTAACTGAACATACTTGTTTGACTCACTAAGTGACGACAAACCATAACCCCCACTAACTAGGGTTATTAATTGATTCCCAACTATTACTATCGTGTGACGTCGTTAACAAAATGGTGGTAAAGGTACAATAACTTAACTGAACATACTTGTTTGACTCACTAATTGACGACAAACTATAACCCCCACTAACTAGAGTTATTAATTGATTCCTAACTATAACTATCGTGTGACGTCGTTAACAAAATGGTGGTAAAGGTACATTAACTTAACTGAACATACTTGTTTGACTCACTAATTGACGACAAACTATAACCCCCACTAACTAGGGTTATTCATTGATTCTTAACTATAACTATCGTGTGACGTCGTTAACAAAATGGTGGTAAAGGTACAATAACTTAACTGAACATACTTGTTTGACTCACTAAGTGACGACAAACTATAACCCCCACTAACTAGAGTTATTAATTGATTCCTAACTATAACTATCGTGTGACGTCGTTAACAAAATGGTGGTAAAGGTACATTAACTTAACTGAACATACTTGTTTGACTCACTAATTGACGACAAACTATAACCCCCACTAACTAGGGTTTTTAATTAATTCCCAACTATTACTATCGTGTGACGTCGTTAAAAAAATTGTGGTAAAGGTACTTTAACTTAACTGAACATACTTGTTTGACTCACTAAGTGACGACAAACTATAACCCCCACTAACTAGGGTTATTAATTGATTCCTAACTATAACTATCGTGTGACGTCGTTAACAAAATGGTGGTAAAGGTACAATAACTTAACTGAACATACTTGTTTGACTCACTAAGTGACGACAAACTATAACCCCCACTAACTAGGGTTATTAATTGATTCCTAACTATAACTACCGTGTGACGTCGTTAACAAAATGGTGGTAAAGGTACATTAACTTAACTGAACATACTTGTTTGACTCACTAATTGACGACAAACTATAACCCCCACTAACTAGGGTTATTAATTGATTCCTAACTATAACTATCGTGTGACGTCGTTAACAAAATGGTGGTAAAGGTACAATAACTTAACTGAACATACTTGTTTGACTCACTAAGTGACGACAAACTATAACCCCCACTAACTAGGGTTATTAATTGATTCCTAACTATAACTATCGTGTGACGTCGTTAACAAAATGGTGGTAAAGGTACAATAACTTAACTGAACATACTTGTTTGACTCACTAAGTGACGACAAACTATAACCCCCACTAACTAGGGTTATTAATTGATTCCTACCTATAACTATCGTGTGACGTCGTTAACAAAATGGTGGTAAAGGTACAATAACTTAACTGAACATAGTTGTTTGACTCACTAAGTGAAGACAAATTATAACCCCCACTAACTAGGGTTATTAATTGATTCCCAACTATTACTATCGTGTGACGTCGTTAACAAAATGGTGGTAAAGGTACATTAACTTAACTGAACATACTTGTTTTACTCACTAAGTGACGACAAACTATAACCCCCACTAACTAGGGTTATTAATTGATTCCTAACTATAACTATCGTGTAACGTCGTTAACAAAATGGTGGTAAAGGTACAATATCTTAACTGAACATACTTGTTTGACTCACTAATTGACGACAAACTATAACCCCCACTAACTAGGGTTATTAATTGATTCTTAACTATAACTATCGTGTGACGTCGTTAACAAAATGGTGGTAAAGGTACAATAACTTAACTGAACATACTTGTTTGACTCACTAAGTGACGACAAACTATAACCCCCACAAACTAGTGTTATTAATTGATTCCTAACTATAACTATCGTGTGACGTCGTTAACAAAATGGTGGTAAAGGTACAATAACTTAACTGAACATACTTGTTTGACTCACTAAGTTACGACAAACTATAACCCCCACTAACTAGGGTTATTAATTGATTCCTAACTATAACTATCGTGTGACGTCGTTAACAAAATGGTGGTAAAGGTACATTAACTTAACTGAACATACTTGTTTGATTCACTAAGTGACGACAAACTATAACCCCCACTAACTAGGGTTATTAATTGATTCTTAACTATAACTATCGTGTGACGTCTTTAACAAAATGGTGGTAAAGGTACAATAACTTAACTGAACATACTTGTTTGACTCACTAAGTGACGACAAACTATAACCCCCACTAACTAGGGTTATTAATTGATTCCTAACTATAACTATCGTGTGACGTCGTTAAAAAAATGGTGGTAAAGGTACAATAACTTAACTGAACATACTTGTTTGACTCACTAATTGACGACAAACTATAACCCCCACTAACTAGGGTTATTAATTGATTCCTAACTATAACTATCGTGTGACGTCGTTAACAAAATGGTGGTAAAGGTACAATAACTTAACTGAACATACTTGTTTGACTCACTAAGTGACGACAAACTATAAACCCACTAACTAGGGTTAATAATTGATTCTTAACTATAACTATCGTGTGACGTCGTTAACAAAATGGTGGTAAGGGTACATTAACTTAACTGAACATACTTGTTTGACTCACTAATTGACGACAAACTATAACCCCCACTAACTAGGGTTATTAATTGATTCCTAACTATAACTATCGTGTGACGTCGTTAACAAAATGGTGGTAAAGGTACATTAACTTAACTGAACATACTTGTTTGACTCACTAAGTGACGACAAACTATAACCCCCACTAACTAGGGTTATTAATTGATTCCTAACTATAACTATCGTGTGACGTCGTTAACAAAATGGTGGTAAAGGTACAATAACTTAACTGAACATACTTGTTTGGCTCACTAAGTGACGACAAACTATAACCCCCACTAACTAGGGTTATTAATTGATTCTATCGTGTGACGTCGTTAACAAAATAGTGGTAAAGGTACATTAACTTAACTGATCATACTTGTTTGACTCACTAATTGACGACAAACTATAACCCCCACTAACTAGGGTTATTAATTGATTCCTAACTATAACTATTGTGTGACGTCGTTAACAAAATGGTGGTAAAGGTACATTAACTTAACTGAACATACTTGTTTGACTCACTAAGTGACGACAAACTATAACCCCCACTAACTAGGGTTATTAATTGATTCCTAACTATAACTATCGTGTGATGTCGTTAACAAAATGGTGGTAAAGGTACAATAACTTAACTGAACATACTTGTTTGACTCACTAAGTGACGACAAACTATAACCCCCACTAACTAGGGTTATTAATTGATTTCTAACTATAACTATCGTGTGACTTCGTTAACAAAATGGTGGTAAAGGTACATTAACTTAACTGAATATACTTGTTTGACTCACTAAGTGACGACAAACTATAACCCCCACTAACTAGGGTTATTAATTGATTCCTAACTATAACTATCGTGTGACGTCGTTAACAAAATGGTGGTAAAGGTACATTAACTTAACTGAACATACTTGTTTGACTCACTAAGTGACGACAAACTATAACCCCCACTAACTAGGGTTATTAATTGATTCCTAACTATAACTATCGTGTGACGTCGTTAACAAAATGTTGGTAAAGGTACAATAACTTAACTGAACATACTTGTTTAACTCACTAAGTGACGACAAACTATAACCCCCACTAACTAGGGTTATTAATTGATTCCTAACTATAACTATCGTGTGACGTCGTTAACAAAATTGTGGTAAAGCTACATTAACTTAACTGAACATACTTGTTTGACTCACTAAGTGACGACAAACTATAACCCCCACTAACTAGGGTTATTAATTGATTCCTAACTATAACTATCGTGTGACGTCGTTAACAAAATGGTGGTAAAGGTACAATAACTTAACTGAACATACTTGTTTGACTCACTAATTGACGACAAACTTTAACCCCCACTAACTAGGGTTATTAATTGAATCCTAACTATTACTATCGTGTGACGTCGTTAACAAAATGGTGGTAAAGGTACATTAACTTAACTGAACATACTTGTTTGACTCACTAAGTGACGACAAACTATAACCCCCACTAACTAGGGTTATTAATTGATTCCCAACTATTACTATCGTGTGACGTCATTAACAAAATGGTGGTAAAGGTACATTAACTTAACTGAACATACTTGTTTGACTCACTAAGTGACGACAAACTATAACCCCCACTAACTAGGGTTATTAATTGATTCCCAACTATTACTATCGTGTGACGTCGTTAACAAAATGGTGGTAAAGGTACAATAACTTAACTGAACATACTTGTTTGACTCACTAAGTGACGACAAACTATAACCCCCACTAACTAGGGTTATTAATTGATTCCTAACTATAACTATCGTGTGACGTCGTTAACAAAATGGTGGTAAAGGTACAATAACTTAACTGAACATACTTGTTTGACTCACTAAGTGACGACAAACTATAACCCCCACTAACTAGGGTTATTAATTGATTCCTAACTATAATTATCGTGTGACGTCGTTAACAAAATGGTGGTAAAGGTACAATAACTTAACTGAACATACTTGTTTGACTCACTAAGTGACGACAAACTATAACCCCCACTAACTAGGGTTATTAATTGATTCCTAACTATAACTATCGTGTGACGTCGTTAACAAAATGGTGGTAAAGGTACAATAACTTAACTGAACATAGTTGTTTGACTCACTAAGTGACGACAAATTATAACCCCCACTAACTAGGGTTATTAATTGATTCCCAACTATTACTATCGTGTGACGTCGTTAACAAAATGGTGGTAAAGGTACATTAACTTAACTGAACATACTTGTTTGACTCACTAAGTGACGACAAACTATAACCCCCACTAACTAGGGTTATTAATTGATTCCTAACTATAACTATCGTGTGACGTCGTTAACAAAATGGTGTTAAGTTACAATAACTTAACTGAACATACTTGTTTGACTCACTAAGTGACGACAAACTATAACCCCCACTAACTAGGGTTATTAATTGATTCCTAACTATAACTATCGTGTGACGTCGTTAACAAAATGGTGGTAAAGGTACATTAACTTAACTGAACATACTTGTTTGACTCACTAAGTGACGACAAACTATAACCCCCACTAACTAGGGTTATTAATTGATTCCTAACTATAACTATCGTGTGACGTCGTTAACAAAATGGTGGTAAAGGTACATTAACTTAACTGAACATACTTGTTTGACTCACTAAGTGACGACAAACTATAACCCCCACTAACTAGGGTTATTAATTGATTCCTAACTATAACTATCGTGTGATGTCGTTAACAAAATGGTGGTAAAGGTACAATAACTTAACTGAACATACTTGTTTGACTCACTAAGTGACGACAAACTATAACCCCCACTAACTAGAGTTATTAATTGATTCCTAACTATAACTATCGTGTGACGTCGTTAACAAAATGGTGGTAAAGGTACATTAACTTAACTGAACATACTTGTTTGACTCACTAAGTGACGACAAACTATAACCCCCACTAACTAGGGTTATTAATTGATTCCTAACTATAACTATCGTGTGACGTCGTTATAAAAATGGTGGTAAAGGTACAATAACTTAACTGAACATACTTGTTTGACTCACTAATTGACGACAAACTTTAACCCCCACTAACTAGGGTTATTAATTGAATCCTAACTATTACTATCGTGTGACGTCGTTAACAAAATGGTGGTAAAGGTACAATAACTTAACTGAACATACTTGTTTGACTCACTAAGTGACGACAAACTATAACCCCCACTAACTAGGGTTATTAATTGATTCCTAACTATAATTATCGTGTGACGTCGTTAACAAAATGGTGGTAAAGGTACAATAACTTAACTGAACATACTTGTTTGACTCACTAAGTGACGACAAACTATAACCCCCACTAACTAGGGTTATTAATTGATTCCTAACTATAACTATCGTGTGACGTCGTTAACAAAATGGTGGTAAAGGTACAATAACTTAACTGAACATAGTTGTTTGACTCACTAAGTGACGACAAATTATAACCCCCACTAACTAGGGTTATTAATTGATTCCCAACTATTACTATCGTGTGACGTCGTTAACAAAATGGTGGTAAAGGTACATTAACTTAACTGAACATACTTGTTTGACTCACTAAGTGACGACAAACTATAACCCCCACTAACTAGGGTTATTAATTGATACCTAACTATAACTATCGTGTGACGTCGTTAACAAAATGGTGTTAAGGTACAATAACTTAACTGAACATACTTGTTTGACTCACTAAGTGACGACAAACTATAACCCCCACTAACTAGGGTTATTAATTGATTCCTAACTATAACTATCGTGTGACGTCGTTAACAAAATGGTGGTAAAGGTACATTAACTTAACTGAACATACTTGTTTGACTCACTAAGTGACGACAAACTATAACCCCCACTAACTAGGGTTATTAATTGATTCCTAACTATAACTATCGTGTGACGTCGTTAACAAAATGGTGGTAAAGGTACATTAACTTAACTGAACATACTTGTTTGACTCACTAAGTGACGACAAACTATAACCCCCACTAACTAGGGTTATTAATTGATTCCTAACTATAACTATCGTGTGATGTCGTTAACAAAATGGTGGTAAAGGTACAATAACTTAACTGAACATACTTGTTTGACTCACTAAGTGACGACAAACTATAACCCCCACTAACTAGGGTTATTAATTGATTCCTAACTATAACTATCGTGTGACGTCGTTAACAAAATGGTGGTAAAGGTACATTAACTTAACTGAACATACTTGTTTGACTCACTAAGTGACGACAAACTATAACCCCCACTAACTAGGGTTATTAATTGATTCCTAACTATAACTATCGTGTGACGTCGTTAACAAAATGGTGGTAAAGGTACAATAACTTAACTGAACATACTTGTTTGACTCACTAATTGACGACAAACTTTAACCCCCACTAACTAGGGTTATTAATTGAATCCTAACTATTACTATCGTGTGACGTCGTTAACAAAATGGTGGTAAAGGTACATTAACTTAACTGAACATACTTGTTTGACTCACTAAGTGACGACAAACTATAACCCCTACTAACTAGGGTTATTAATTGATTCCCAACTATTACTATCGTGTGACGTCATTAACAAAATGGTGGTAAAGGTACAATAACTTAACTGAACATACTTGTTTGACTCACTAAGTGACGACAAACTATAACCCCCACTAACTAGGGTTATTAATTGATTCCCAACTATTACTATCGTGTGACGTCGTTAACAAAATGGTGGTAAAGGTACAATAACTTAACTGAACATACTTGTTTGACTCACTAAGTGACGACAAACTATAACCCCCACTAACTAGGGTTATTAATTGATTCCCAACTATTACTATCGTGTGACGTCGTTAACAAAATGGTGGTAAAGGTACAATAACTTAACTGAACATACTTGTTTGACTCACTAAGTGACGACAAACTATAACCCCCACTAACTAGGGTTATTAATTGATTCTTAACTATAACTATCGTGTGACGTCGTTAACAAAATCACAAGATTCATCACAATGTCTGTCCCAGGAACAAAACATTATACTGTACTTGCCAATGGACTGTAGAATCTTACTTTGTAACTCTATTATCAGTGAAATCAAATGAAGGTAACATGAATTTTATTTTGGTAACTTTTAAACTAAGTTCAAAGGACATTCACTCTAATGAAAAATCAAAAAATAATGTTATTGAATAAATGTTTCACGTTCTACATGATGGTAACAAAGAGGATACGAAAACGTGTTCACATGAATAAATATTAACTATTTCTTAGTAATGTTATCAAAGTGCTACAACCAGTAAAGTATTTTCAATTCAAGTTTATTTCTAGTAGTCTAGGAAATAATATACAGGGTTAGAAAAAATGCTGGAATATATTTATTATTTTTAAAACTATTGAAAGAAATGCAATGAACCCTTATAGTTGTGTAGCCTACATCTACCTACACCAAACATTTAAACATATTATACTTGTTTTTCGCATAGCCAGGGGATTGATCTTGAAGGAAGTCTTCAAATGTTTAAATGTAAGCCTACCACGAGTATTTATAAAATTGTAATAATTTTAAAAACATGAAAGTGTTTACCTGAGGTAAAAATGATGACTCGGTAAGAAAATATAGCCTCTCAAAGAATTTAATGTCATATTACTGATACTGCATAAGAACAAGGATAAGATATTTATTATCTATTCCTGCGTTTAGCTATAATTTATCTGACAGAATAATACATATGAGAAATTAATCCATTTTCACAAAAAAATTAATAGATAATTATAATAACTTTCTTAAACTATTTTTTGGTGTATCTTATGTCAAAAGTGTTTTAATAACTGTTCTTATTTTAACACAGCCTTTCATTGTGATTGTTAACAATCAACAACATACTAGCCCACCTATGAGATGGATAGTTGGTCCGATCAACGAGAAAAGTTATTAACACAGCCTTTCATTGCGATTGTTAACAATCAACAACATACTAGCCCACCTATGAGATGGATAGTTGGTCCGATCAACGAGAAAAGTTATTAACACAGCCTTTCATTGCGATTGTTAACAATCAACAACATACTAGCCCACCTATGAGATGGATAGTTGGTCCGATCAACGAGAAAAGTTATTAACACAGCCTTTCATTGCGATTGTTAACAATCAACAACATACTAGCCCACCTATGAGATGGATAGTTGGTCCGATTAACGAGAAAAGTTATTAACACAGCCTTTCATTGCGATTGTTAACAATCAACAACATACTAGCCCATCTATGAGATGGATAGTTGGTCCGATCAACGAGAAAAGTTATTAACACAGCCTTTCATTGCGATTGTTAACAATCAACAACATACTAGCCCACCTATGAGATGGATAGTTGGTCCGATCAACGAGAAAAGTTATTAACACAGCCTTTCATTGCGATTGTTAACAATCAACAACATACTAGCCCACCTATGAGATGGATAGTTGGTCCGATCAACGAGAAACGTTATTAACACAGCCTTTCATTGCGATTGTTAACAATCAACAACATACTAGCCCACCTATGAGATGGATAGTTGGTCCGATCAACGAGAAAAGTTATTAACACAGCCTTTCATTGCGATTGTTAACAATCAACAACATACTAGCCCACCTATGAGATGGATAGTTGGTCCGATCAACTAAAAAAGTTATTTATTTTTAATCATACATATAATCTAAACTGATAGTTAATCTATTAATCTTTTTCTACATTCACTTCTCTATATTTCTAATGTATGATTGACCCACTTAATGTGATGACGGAGATGTGGAGTGGTCCATCAGACGTTGTTTGGTAAACATGTAAACTTGATGGCAGAATGATGTCAAAACTTGTTGTGAAGTGTAACTTAATACGTTACGGAACACACGTGAAGTTGAAGTTTGTGTTGAGCTTGAGGTGTAAGAGGTGATATTCTAACTTATACACGCTATATATTATCTTTTTATTTGTTTTGTAAACATAAACGGATATAAGAAGTTCTTTCAGTTTCCTAAATTCGTTGAAAGTACCAAGTACATTATTAATCTGTAAGGTGCATGAATATTATTATTTATAAGTATTCCAGTCCTCCCTTCCAACAGACGGGCCACTCGTATAGTTCTGAAACAAGTATAATAATATTACTTAACTTATCATCTAATATCTAATATTTCTATATACGTAATTTATTATGACAATGATAAACTGCTTTTGTATGTTTGGTAGTAGGCCTACATATTTAAGAATCTATTGCTCACTGGTCTATGACTAATATCTCTTAAACGTTTCGACTTGTATATTGCAATTTTATTGCTTTCGAAATATTACAAGCAACGAACTTAACATGTTATTTTATGAAATTGTTTAGTAATAATTTTGGTATATTAATAACACTTTTTCGATAAATTATTTTGTAAAATAAAAGTGTTAGATGATGTAATATGCTACTAAACTGAAAAATAGGTTTTAAACGTTTACTTCTTCGAGCGCAAACCCAGTGTAATGGGAAATAAATGAAGTTAAACTGATTAAACTTATTGTATATTATATAAAATAATGCAATAATAACAACTATATAGAGGTAATAAATATAATTAATAAATTTATGGAATGTTGTTTTGTCCAAACTCTTTAATTTCTAATATGATATTATAATATATAATTATATAATGTAATTATAATACATTAGAGGATACTCAGCTCAGTTTTTACCCAATAACTATCCATCGACGAGACTTATAATTAATTAGGTAAAAACCACTTACAATATAATACTTTAAAATTAAATATGTTTAATGGATATTTTAATTTTAATATTTTACACTCATTATTTTATTTTGATTTGTTTTAATAAATAAAAATTCTTCTTAAAGCCGTCACTAATACCATCCCAAACCAAACATCTCAATTATATATTGCCCAAGTTGATTTGTTTGGTTATGGTTACTAGGTTAAAGGTTAGGTTAGGTTATATATATATAAAATCTATATCATAAATTACAAATTTAAAGTAAAATACCATTCAGAACTTATCTATGATTTTCTTTAATCATGCAAACATACAATTGCATGCTAATAAATAAATAAAAACTTTCAGAAAAATAAATATCATTTGTTATTTTACTGTAAACTTTTATCAAGCAGGGAAATCACAGAAAATAATAATGAGATGCCTAACCATATTTTAATTTTAATATTTAGCTTAGGAGTGTATTTGATAGAATGATCAATATTATTAAATATCTGGACAAAGTAAAGGAATTTATCTAACGTAGAAATCTTGAAGTAAATTTACATTAAGAGCTTGTATGACGAGAAAATCATTTGATTGTAACATTAACAAAAAAGTAAATCTACTGTTGAGGCCTAAGGAACGATTAAATTTTGTTAATAAGTCTGAATTAAGTTCCTCTAAAAAAATTAAAATTAAAATTTGCCAAAAAAGATCACCTCGTATAATTATTTGAATTTGGTAAATAAAATAAAGATAGTAATTGTATTAAAATATATAATTTAATTTCACAAAATTTAAATTAATAATAAAATTACATGAAAACTTAAATTGATTAAAATGAGTTACAATTATAGGTTTTAAAACTTTACATAGTAAATGATAATAATAATAGTATAAGAAGTTCAAAACTGTTATTTTTTAATTTATTTCTCTTTTATAAAACTGAAAAGAGTATGAAAGAACATTTTCTTATACAAAAATGTATTTGTGTTTAACTTAAAATGAAGAGATTTTTATTGATGAAAAGCAACTAATGTTTTAATATTTAGACGAGATTTCGTGTTTTTAACGAGAATCAGACAAGAGATCTTTCTAAAGATTTTAAAAATAGAGGAATTTTACATTTACAAAAGTGAAGCTTCGACTCGATTCTCTAACTAACTTTCATTTTTAACAAATATGAGTGGAAATAGCTTTGTTTCGTCCTGAAAATAAAATAAATAAATACCTTTATTAGGTTTGTCAGCTAACAAATATACATTTTGAGATTACAATTGATATCAATTTTAAAATTAAAATTGTTAATAATTTTAAGGTTACATTATATAGAACAGGGCCTTGTTGATGAATAACCTATTAAAAATGTATTCAGATTTCTAACATACTCATTCACATGACCCACCCACCCACCTATACACTGCAGAGGTATTGACCCACCTGCCCACCCATACATTGCAGAGGTATTGGTATTTCTGACACGTACGGTTAATATTTGGGGTAATATGACCGTTTTTTAGCGGCAAAGTTGGGAAAATTACGGATATTAAGAAAAACGGAAAAATATTTTTGTTCGTAAATATTCAATTTGGTATTCAAATTGCGCCGAAAGGTTTCTACAATTGAACTATTACTAAGCGCACTAGAGGTGGAAATGTCTAGTTTCAGTAGGCTTATGTTTTGATAGGAGAGGCCTAGATTGGGTATTGTTAGGTTATTTTATGTTTGGTTAGGTTATGTTAGGTTTTGGTTGGATTAAGTTGTTTGGTTGGGTTATGTTAGGTTTGGTTAGGTTATGTTAGGTTTTTAATGGGTTAGGTTAACAAACACGAATTTAAAACAATAGCCTACTACCAAAACCTAATATAACATAACTAACCTAATCCAACCAAATCCTAAAATTGCTTTACTAAAACTGGACATTTCCGGTGCTAGCCTAAACCCCTGCCATTTTCGTAATCATGACAAAATTCCACACAATTTGAGTATCCACAATGCTATATTTACGTACAAAAGTATTTTCTCGTTTTCCCTCAATTCCGTAATTTTCCAGATTTTTCAGCTGAAAAAAATTATCATATTCTTATTTCTTGGTTATTTATCTACTATTAGAAAACGTTTTCAGCTAAAAAATCTGTTCTATAAAATTACCCATTTTAAATTGTAATTGTTTAACATTAATTGGTTTTGGCCAATAGTTAAATCCCAAGCGGATATTGTAAGCCCTAATATTTCCATACACACTCCTATTATGGTATGCAGTTCTAACACAGCACAATCTCATCATTAAAAATTGAAAGAATATTTTATAGAGCCTCGATTAATGTTATTCCCGCTTAATTCAATTAGCCTTTAAATATTACAATAGTTGGCTTTCTATTATACTATGTTACTTAAGTTTCTTTATATTTATTTAGTCAATTGGTCGGATCGACCCATCGAAACATTCAGATTAGTCAAATATTTAACGTATCAAATGTAATTTATTTGTATAATTACTACCTTATTAATTTTTATTGTAATACATTAAATATCTAAAATATTTAAACACATCATCAATGTCGGTGTATTATGTTTTGCACGTAATAAAATTTGAACCTTTTAAATTAGTACTACTGTACTAAGAAAAACCAAAACGCACTACTAATATCTGGCTGCATTTTTTGGGCACTAATAATCAAGAATACAAGGCTGAGAGTGCGTGGCCTTATTTCGAAACGTTTATTAATGATTGATAATTTTTCTAGTTGTTATGATTTGGTCATTTGTCAGGCGCTCCATCATAAAATCAAATAAATCTATTTTTGTGGAATTTACATCTATGGTAGTAAAGAAAATGTCTACATAAATTACTTCTCAATAATGTTTACATATTACTACTCTTATTATAGAATGGCAATCATGTTTGTAACTTCAGAGTTGTATATATGATTCAAAGTTAAAAATTAATAAATTTACCTCATTTTGACAGCTTCCCTGTGTAATTTTAACATCTTATTACAATTGCTTTGATGTTAAATGAATGAAACAAGAACTGACTGATTGATTCATTTGTTGTTAAAAATAATGTTTTTGTTATGCGTAGATTGTTTCTCTATATAAATATCATTTATTGGAGTTCTGAAAAACAATCATTTCTCTTCATTTTACACTCTAAATATTGATATTTGACAATTTATATTCACATACACTCACATAAACATGTTGTTAAATATATTTAGTTATTAAAATTGCGATGCATATAAACTAATATGCTCAGTAGTAATTCCTTACAAATCAGAAAAAATAGAAGCTCCATGGTAAAATCTATAGAGTTAAAGCTACTAAAAAGAATGCATTAATTATTTGAAAAGTATACTACTATACATTCAACAGCTATTAAAAATTAAAATACTGAAACACCGTGTTATCTTCACCTGACTATAGTACTATATTAACTGTCTAACAGATTTACATCAACTGACTTTACCCTCATTGATGGGTTCGTTACCAACCCTAATTAGTGATTAATGATATGTCTCCCCATTGCCTTTGTACGACTGTGACGTCATATGCTCTGTGAGATTGATGACGCAACTAAGTGGACTTTGTATACAATTACATCTCAATTAATTAGACACCTACTAATGAATTAGTCTTAATTCACTTCCTTCTCCTTTTTTGACTATAAATTAAAATCCACAACAGTATAATTCTTGTTATAATTATATTCTTGTCTAATGATTCATATAATTAGAAAACAACAAATACATAATTTATGAATTCTATTTAATCATTTTAAAGCACCTATACATTAAAAATGCTGTCTAGAACTTGGTGTATTATTTACAATTGTATAGGTTATAGCTACTAATAATATTGTTAAAAATGTTTTAAACAAATATTAAAGGATATCCAAAATATTAATTGATATATATTGTTGTACGTCCCCCTACCACGAAGGGTTTATGGTGATTTTGTAAAAAAAAAATAGCTGCGCTAGTTGGGGGTTCTACCCCCAAACTATCCCAGACCTAGTTGTGGTAACTATTTTTGCTAGGCTCCAAAGTTGAACACGGGTCCTACCCAAGCTGATCATGGGTGGCTTCCTATGTTTTGATAGCGGGAACTACTCCAGTTGATCAAGGGTGGCTACCCGAACTGATCACAATCGTTATCCAAACTACCTCAGGTGGTTACTCAAGAAATCACGGTTGCTACCCAGATTGATCAAGGATATTAATTAAGGGTTTTACTGAATATAACCATGGGTGCTACTCATGTTAATCACGGGTGCTATCCATTTTGATCAAGGGAATTATCCAAGATGTTCACGGTTGCGACCCAGGCAAATCACAAGTGGCTAACCAAGTTGGTCACAGTTGCTACTCAGGAAGATTATGATTTTACTACCTAATCTAATCACAGGCATTACTACACAAGTTGATCACGCGTGGTTACTCAAAGTTAACAGCGCAAACTACCTAAGTTGACAAGTTTTGTCAAGGATGGAACCCTATGTTGATCATGTCATCAATTCAAGTTGATCACAGGCTGTCCAAATAGGTCAGAAGCTACCTATTTATGAAAATTACTTTATTTACGTGGCGAAATTAGGACTATTGAGTTATGCCTACTACGTACCATATGTTAATAGGCCATCAATGGCTAACGAAGTTGCTATCCAAATTAAATAACTTTAATTATTAAATTGTGTAAGCCTTTGTCATCACGGAACATTGTTCTCCATATCTAAATATAATCGTGCCCAACCCATTATAAACCATGTTAAGTAAAAGAACCATATCCTAACTCATCGTCTCAAGATCAAAGCTGTAGTCGACCATCTACGCCTGTGTTCATTCACCACCACACGACACTTTAATAGTTACCATACAACCGTTATTAAAGACGGTATCCTTTAAATTGAAAGCATGTGTTTGGTGTTTTTCATGAGAAAATATTGGAATTTGATACCCGAATTGAGTACATACAAACAATATTCAGGCCAAATTGTTTGCAATTTAATGTGATTATTTATAGTACACATGAAAATTGTTTCATTATGAGTATAACTTTCTCTATAAAATATTACTATTAATCATATTTTTAAAGACTTTAAATTTTTAACTTGAAAATGTTGGCAAAATATATTTTTAACTGTAGCATTTTTTTACGCAAAAATATTTGACTTATTATTGGGATAGCCTCTAATTTTCACCAAAATCAATAGTTTTCTCAATGTATACTTAACACGTTAGTAACCGCCATTCTACAAAGAGACAAATTAATATTTTTGTATGGTTACCTTTCAGGTTTTTGCAATAAGGTCACTTAAAGGTAATAATTAATACCAGTCAAACAATTTGAATACAACCTTTTTTATATTTAAAATTTCTAATGCAAAAAATTCGCTTTGTGCTACAAAATACTCTATATCAAAAAGGTTAATTAACTATTTTAAATAAGAGACGTACAATTTTACCCTAAAATTTCCTATGACAGGACTACAATTTCAATTCTTATATACATACAGTAATTATACTTCATAATATCGATTAATTGTACTAACAATAATAAGACAAATTAAATACTAAATTGGATATGATTTTTTCAACTAATCAAAACTGACTTTTAAGGCTTTCTTTATTTCGCTAACAAATATAGATATAAATGAATATTGTTTGTAAGAATTCAGTTCCTGCTATAAGCTACATTCCTTGGGTAGTGTAAAAGTTGCAAGTAATTCTTTTGATGGTTCAGTAGACAGCAACACGTTTCTCGTAAAAGGTGGCTTAAAGAGTAAATGGCAGAACAATCGCCATGCTCCACTAACTTGCCTGCATTATGGATGGGGTACGAGACTAAAGATAAACTACTTCATTACTTACCTGCTTTTATAATAATATTATCTTTTTTTATACAAATAAGTAACCCACTATATAGTTTTAACCTGGAATATCATATAAAATGAATAAATATTAAACATTTGTTTGTAGATGAAAACCAGTGTTATTTTTATTTTATATTTTTATTAATTGTTTAATTATTAGTTATTTATCCAAAAAAAATGTCTATCATTTTCAAAAACTATTAAGGAGTCGATATTGTATTAATACACCCATAAAATCTAACACTGAGCGAGGAAGAGAGCTACAAAAATTGTGCAAAAAGGAATTCATTTATACTAATAATAAAAGTCGTATAGCCTCTATGCTGGTCTGAAATAAACTGTTAGGTTATCCTACAGTCCTGTTATCGTAGGAAATAAAGTTATGTTACTTTATGTATGTTTTGCCATTGATTATATAAACCTGTACATGTATGGGTGGGCAGGTGGGTCAATATCACTGTACGTGTATGGGTGGGCAGGTGGGTCAATACCACTGTACGTGTATGGGTGAACAGGTGAGTCAATACCACTGTACGTGTATGGGAGGGTGGGTGGGTCAATATCACTGTACGTGTATGGGTGGGCAGGTGGGTCAATACCATTGTACGTGTATGGGTGGGCGGGTGGGTCAATACCACTGTACGTGTATAGGTGGGCGGGTGGGTCAATACCACTGTACGTGTATGGGCAGATGAGTGGGTCAATACTACTTTACGTGCATGGATGGGTGGGTGGGTCAATACTACTTTACGTGTATGGGTGGATGGGTGGGTCAATACTACTTTACGTATATGGATGAGTGGGTGGGTCAATACCACTTTACGTGTATGAATGGGTGGGTGGGTCAATACCACTTTACGTGTATGGGGGATGAGTGGGTGGGTCAATACCACTTTACGTGTATGGGTGGGTGGGTGGGTCAATACCATTGTACGTGTATGGGTGGGCGGGTGGGTCAATACCATTGTACGTGTATGTGGGCACTGTACAGTATTCACCACTCTTGGTCTAATCTCCACCCTATATATATTCACCACTCTTGGTCTAAATTTTTGTAATGTTTATGTATACACCTAACCCACCCGCCCATACACATGTACTTGCCTGCATTATGGATGGGGTACGAGACTAAAGATAAACTACTTCATTACTTCCCTGCTTTTATGATAATATTATCTTTTTTTATACAAATAAGTAACCCACTATATAGTTTTAACCTGGAATGTCATATAAAATGAATAAATATTAAACATTTGTTTGTAGTTCAAAACCAGTGTTATTTTTATTTTATATTTTTATTAATTGTTTAATTATTAGTTATTTATCCAAAAAAAATGTCTATCATTTTCAAAAACTATTAAGGAGTCGATATTGTATTAATACACCCATAAAATCTAACACTGAGCGAGGAAGAGAGCTACAAAAATTGTGCAAAAAGGAATTCATTTATACTAATAATAAAAGTCGTATAGCCTCTATGCTGGTCTGAAATAAACTGTTAGGTTATCCTACAGTCCTGTTATCGTAGGAAATAAAGTTATGTTACTTTATGTATGTTTTGCCATTGATTATATAAATCTACAATAGATAAACCATCTAATAGGAATATTTGTGCCAGTAATTTTGTTAGTTTGTGTGGCCCGCAACCACAGCTGGTTTAAACTGCATTACATTTACATTGGACTACACTAGCGCTCCACAATGGACCACAAAAACAGCTGATATTTTGAGACTCAAAATTTAACATTGGATGGGAAATCTATTTGTTTATAAAATCAATGGTTTTACGTACAGAATTATCATGAATTAGATAATGGTTACTGAAGTATTATCATGAATTAACAATGTAATAATAATATCAAAATGTGCTTTATTAAAAAGAGCAAATTTTAATATATTGTTAAAGAGATAAACATATACAGTTTATTTCTCTTTTAACCGTAACATTATCACAATCAATAATTGGTATACTAAGTAAAGTTCTCTCAGAACTCGTATTTATGCTTACAAGCATAGTAATAAACTGCCTCGTCAAACTAAACTATACTGCATTATTAATTACTACAATTCTTTATAGATGTAGACCAAAACACCCATTATGAAATAATATGTAACAAAATGTTGACACAGCAGAAAATCTTATTAATTAATGACCTAAGTAAGTCAATCTTCGCCAATAAAAGATCAAATATTAATTTCTGAATGAACAAAAGACTAACTTTTAAACAAAAGACTTTGCAGAATTCGCAAATGTATCTGGTTTCATCTATACATCTTAGCATAGAACCCTCTCTATTTACAGCTCACTCACTCAATCTTATTATTTGTCATATTCTAAACAATACTATAAAAAGATACACATAAAACCTTCGTATAACAAATTTATTTCTTTGGATTTTGAAGGACTAGAAATAATATTAATATAATCTGTGGAAACGTTATCCTTGGAAAAGTTTCATGAGTGGTGTATTATGGTTTTTAAGGCAGATAAGAGATGTTTCATTACTTTTTTTACTTTTATTTTATAAAAACTTCTCTCACTAGTTCACAAAGTCCAATAGGTCTATATGTCTTGAACCCTATTCCACGAGTGATGTACCAACTGTTGGCTCAGTTAGGTATTCAAGTGTCAATGGGAATATGTTGTAAATGTAATACTAAGTTCGTAAAGTATTTTTCCTTGTAAAAAATATCATACATTTAAGAGTAATTAATTAACTGGTTGTAAGGAAAGTATAATCGTTTAATATAATTGCACTATTAATTCTAAAACACTTCAAATAAAATAGTTTCACGTAGTTTTATAGAATTTTTACCTGTAATTGCCAATTGATTTCTGTGTTCTTAATTGTCTCAGTTTTAGTAAAATATTTCTATGTTCGCTATAGAAAACATATAAAAAGTATCCAATCAACACCTAAATTCAACTCCATGACAATATTCAAAATCAATAAAATCGTTTCCAAATATAAATGAAAAGTAGTAGTAGATGAAGAGATTTAATAAATTACTCTTACACCTGTAGTAAAGATTAAATACTGTAAACAACACCATTTTAGGGTTCTTTTCATAAAATAAATGCCAAATTTAAACCATAATGGTCCAAAAATCTCGATCTGTCTTAGTTAGACTGTTCCGAGGAAGTTAATCAATCTATTGGAACGATATATTTCAGAGGATATGTGAGAAGAGGGCGGCATATCGCCTGTCAACGTAGCCTGGGTTTATGTAAAGCAACGGCAGGTTTCAAAATAATACATAGTAATTCAAATGTTTTACTTTTCCTTCATAGTAAATCAATATCCTCATCTTAGTCCCATATAATAAATTATATTTCATTGTAGGGAAAATTTATAGAAATAGCCAATAACACGTTAAACACAATTTGGGTACAAATAATTTAAAAATAAGATTTATTAACAGCTTCTTGTGTGTGTTTTCCATTTATATATTGCATATTCACTAATCACTAGCAAAATCAACTATCAAAATTAATGAGATGTAAATAAGTAGCATGAAAATATCAAGATCCTAAAAGAATAAAATCTTTAAAAAAAGACTTTTACTAACTTACAATCACGTTTATCTGGACTTAAACTTTGTTAACTTGATAAAAGAGCTCTGGCACTGCTATGCGACGTAAAAGGAATGAGGTTGGGTGATACTTGGAAATACCTTCGGACATGTATAAATATTGCAGACTTCATTGCACTGCAGATACAATAACGTTGGGTGACACTTGGAAATACATTCAGACATGTATAAATATTGCAGACTTCATTGCACTGCAGATACAATAACGTTGGATGACACTTAGAAATATCTTCGGACATGTATAAATAGTGCAGACTTCATTGCACTGCAGATACAATAACGTTGTGTGACACTTGGAAATACCTTCAGACATGTATAAATAGTGCAGACTTCATTGCACTGCAGATACAATATCGTTGGGTGACACTTGGAAATACCTTCAGACATGTATAAATAGTGCATACTTCATTGCACTACAGATAAAATAACGTTGGGTGACACTTGGAAATACCTTCAGACATGTATAAATAGTGCAGACTTCATTGCACTGCAGATACAATAACGTTGGGTGACACTTAGAAATACCTTCGGACATGTACAAATAGTGCAGACTTCATTGCACTGCAGATACAATAACGTTGGGTGACACTTGGAAATACCTTCGGACATGTATAAATAATGCAGACTTCATTGCACTGCAGATACAATAACGTTGGGTGATACTTGGAAATACCTTCAGACATGTATAAATAATGCAGACTTCATTGCACTGCAGATACAATAACGTTGGGTGACACTTGGAAATACCTTCAGACATGTATAAATATTGCAGACTTCATTGCACTGCAGATACAATAACGTTGGGTGACACTTGGAAATACATTCAGACATGTATAAATATTGCTGACTTCATTTCACTGCAGATACAATAACGTTGTGTGACACTTGGAAATACCTTCAGACATGTATAAATAGTGCAGACTTCATTGCACTGCAGATACAATATCGTTGGGTTACACTTGGAAATACCTTCAGACATGTATAAATAGTGCATACTTCATTGCACTATAGATAAAATAACGTTGGGTGACACTTGGAAATACCTTCAGACATGTATAAATAGTGCAGACTTCATTGCACTGCAGATACAATAACGTTGGGTGACACTTGGAAATACCTTCGGACATGTACAAATAGTGCAGACTTCATTGCACTGCAGATACAATAACGTTGGGTGACACTTGGAAATACCTTCAGACATGTATAAATAATGCAGACTTCATTGCACTGCAGATACAATAACGTTGGGTGATACTTGGAAATACCTTCAGACGTGTATAAATATTGCAGACTTCATTGCACTACAGATAAAATAACGTTGGGTGACACTTGGAAATACCTTCAGACATGTATAAATAGTGCAGACTTCATTGCACTGCAGATACAATAACGTTGGGTGACACTTGGAAATACCTTCAGACGTGTATAAATATTGCAGACTTCATTGCACTACAGATAAAATAACGTTGGGTGACACTTGGAAATACCTTCAGACATGTACAAATAGTGCAGACTTCATTGCACTGCAGATACAATAACGTTGGGTGACACTTGGAAATACCTTCAGACATGTATAAATAATGCAGACTTCATTGCACTGCAGATACAATAACGTTGGGTGACACTTGGAAATACCTTCAGACGTGTATAAATATTGCAGACTTCATTGCACTACAGATAAAATAACGTTGGGTGACACTTGGAAATACCTTCAGACATGTATAAATAGTGCAGACTTCATTGCACTGCAGATACAATATCGTTGGGTGACACTTGGAAATACCTTCAGACATGTATAAATAGTGCATACTTCATTGCACTACAGATAAAATAACGTTGGGTGACACTTGGAAATACGTTCAGACATGTATAAATAGTGCAGACTTCATTGCACTGCAGATACAATAACGTTGGGTGACACTTGGAAATACCTTCGGACATGTACAAATAGTGCAGACTTCATTGCACTGCAGATACAATAACGTTGGGTGATACTTGGAAATACCTTCAGACATGTATAAATAATGCAGACTTCATTGCACTGCAGATACAATAACGTTGGGTGATACTTGGAAATACCTTCAGACATGTATAAATAATGCAGACTTCATTGCACTGCAGATACAATAACGTTGGGTGACACTTGGAAATACCTTCAGACATGTATAAATATTGCTGACTTCATTTCACTGCAGATACAATAACGTTAGGTGACACTTGGAAATACCTTCGGACATGTATAAATAGTGCAGACTTCATTGCACTACAGATACAATAACGTTGGGTGACACTTGGAAATACCTTCAGACATGTATAAATATTGCAGACTTCATTGCACTGCAGATACAAAAACGTTGGGTGATACTTGGAAATACCTTCAGACATGTATAAATAATGCAGACTTCGTTGCACTACAGATACAATAACGTTGGGTGATACTTGGAAATACCTTCAGACATGTATAAATAATGCAGACTTCATTGCACTACAGATACAATAACGTTGTGTGATACTTGGAAATACCTTCAGACATGTATAAATAATGCAGACTTCATTGCACTGCAGATACAATAACGTTGGGTGATACTTGGAAATACCTTCAGACATGTATAAATAATGCAGACTTCATTGCACTGCAGATACAATAACGTTGGGTGACACTTGGAAATACCTTCAGACGTGTATAAATATTGCAGACTTCATTGCACTGCAGATACAATAACGTTGGGTGATACTTGGAAATACCTTCAGACATGTATAAATAATGCTGACTTCATTGCACTGCAGATACAATAACGTTGGGTGATACTTGGGAATACCTTCAGACATGTATAAATAATGCTGACTTCATTGCACTGCAGATACAATAACGTTGGGTGATACTTGGAAATACCTTCAGACATGTATAAATAGTGCATACTTCATTGCACTACAGATAAAATAACGTTGGGTGACACTTGGAAATACCTTCAGACATGTATAAATATTGCAGACTTCATTGCACTGCAGATACAATAACGTTGGGTGACACTTGGAAATACATTCAGACATGTATAAATATTGCTGACTTCATTTCACTGCAGATACAATAACGTTGTGTGACACTTGGAAATACCTTCAGACATGTATAAATAGTGCAGACTTCATTGCACTGCAGATACAATATCGTTGGGTTACACTTGGAAATACCTTCAGACATGTATAAATAGTGCATACTTCATTGCACTATAGATAAAATAACGTTGGGTGACACTTGGAAATACCTTCAGACATGTATAAATAGTGCAGACTTCATTGCACTGCAGATACAATAACGTTGGGTGACACTTGGAAATACCTTCGGACATGTACAAATAGTGCAGACTTCATTGCACTGCAGATACAATAACGTTGGGTGACACTTGGAAATACCTTCAGACATGTATAAATAATGCAGACTTCATTGCACTGCAGATACAATAACGTTGGGTGATACTTGGAAATACCTTCAGACATGTATAAATAATGCAGACTTCATTGCACTGCAGATACAATAACGTTGGGTGACACTTGGAAATACCTTCAGACGTGTATAAATATTGCAGACTTCATTGCACTACAGATAAAATAACGTTGGGTGACACTTGGAAATACCTTCAGACATGTATAAATAGTGCAGACTTCATTGCACTGCAGATACAATAACGTTGGGTGACACTCGGAAATACCTTCGGACATGTACAAATAGTGCAGACTTCATTGCACTGCAGATACAATAACGTTGGGTGACACTTGGAAATACCTCAGACATGTATAAATATTGCTGACTTCATTTCACTGCAGATACAATAACGTTAGGTGACACTTGGAAATACCTTCGGACATGTATAAATAGAGCAGACTTCATTGCACTACAGATACAATAACGTTGGGTGACACTTGGAAATACCTTCAGACATGTATAAATATTGCAGACTTCATTGCACTGCAGATACAAAAACGTTGGGTGATACTTGGAAATACCTTCAGACATGTATAAATAATGCACACTTCATTGCACTACAGATACAATAACGTTGGGTGATACTTGGAAATACCTTCAGACATGTATAAATAATGCAGACTTCATTGCACTGCAGATACAATAACGTTGGGTGATACTTGGAAATACCTTCAGACATGTATAAATAATGCAGACTTCATTGCACTGCAGATACAATAACGTTGGGTGACACTTGGAAATACCTTCAGACGTGTATAAATATTGCAGACTTCATTGCACTGCAGATACAATAACGTTGGGTGATACTTGGAAATACCTTCAGACATGTATAAATAATGCAGACTTCATTGCACTGCAGATACAATAACGTTGGGTGATACTTGGAAATACCTTCAGACATGTATAAATAATGCTGACTTCATTGCACTGCAGATACAATAACGTTGGGTGATAATTGGAAATACCTTCAGACATGTATAAATAGTGCATACTTCATTGCACTACAGATAAAATAACGTTGGGTGACACTTGGAAATACCTTCAGACATGTGTAAATAATGCAGACTTCATTACACTACAGATTCAATAAGGTAAAATAGTTTTTTTTGTATTTTTAAAACTTAATAAGAAAGACAATTGTGATGTACATGAAGCATTTTGTATCGTACAGAAGGATTTTTTTAGGGTTATTTCCGTTGGTGAGTTAATTTTAATATATATCACTGTTACTTTTCAAATTCAAGTGCCTTTATTGTTCATAATACTGGTTGTACTTTCATATATTGACAGTCTC